>JARFXV010000581.1:0-600000 GCA_031761425.1 Cosmopolites sordidus | reverse complement strand
TTCATTTTTGGCATATACAATACTCGCTCTATTTTTTGTATTATATCCCACTGTCTTCTTAACACAAAAGTAACAGTCATTTTCATGACTACTGGGTTCTCTTCATAACATTGATGAACCAAAAGGAAGGTATACGTTATCTCCTGATGACCACTGGAGTAACAGGAAATCCAAAATAATGAAGACATGCACTTTTTAATGAATCTACTATGGGTCTTCTTTTTTTTTGGAAATATAAACTGTCCACAAACGTAGCAAAAACGATTAGAACTTTGTTTACACTTTCTATTCGACGTTATGATTCAATTTTAAACAAGATATTTGTTAAAAATCGGAATAAAACAATTTTATACTTTGTTATCTATCACTTTTATTTTTAAAAATTTGTGTTACTATAGTTTCGTAAAACGATTTTACATTCTCAAACACATTTTTTTTTATTTAAAAAAAATAAAAGTGGTAGATAATAAAGTATAAAATTGTTTTATTCCTTTTTAAAAAATGAACTATCACAAAGTAACGGACAAATCATCCAATAATATATTTGTTGTTTGAATCGAATAAATAAATATTAAACTGAAGTCACCACGTAGGGCGGTTGAAAAAAATTAAACATTAATATCGACTAAGATAAATAACTATTAAACAACAACTGAGTATCTAATATAGCTGAAATTGTCACAGTTATCTTTCAAAGCATTCGCAACTGGGACTGGGAACTTTTCAGACTATCCTCGTATATTGTTCTCATCTAAATATTTACAAACAAGATAACAGATATTGTTTGGTGTTTTTTACAACTTCACAGTTGATTGAATCGGATACAGTACCTACCATAGAATTTGCATTTTCTGTTATTTAAACTGCGAATTATTCGATAACGAAACTTATAATTTCCCGCTCTGTTCAAGAGAATCGATGCATACAATCTAGTCCTGAAGTCCCGGCGGTCTATTTATTAAAACGACTGTGGTTACCGTTTTTTATGGGTTTTCTGCATGTCCACTATAATTTTCCAATAACGCTACCTCGATTTTTTAATGCCAATAAGAAGAAAATATAACGGACCAGTCCTTGCGAATGAAAACAGATCTAATTTTAATTTAAGTAATAGGTAAGTTCTTATGTAACGCCTACATTTTATTTTTATTAACAAAAAAACTATTTAAATTATTGTTGGTTTTTTTTATTGAAAGCAAGGGCCATTATAACACATCACTCAATAAGTTCGTAGGGTAACTAATAAATTAACATTAAATTTTAGGCAAAATTTGACTTTATTCGTCTACATAGTCTCCTTCAAGAACGATACATTGATTTCAAAGCTTCTCTAACCTTTCGATGATTTCGAACCTTTTTTGTAGAACGATTTATCTTTGGTCTGAGAATAGGCTTTGGTTTCAGCTAACAGTTCTTCATTGGAGCCAGTCTCTTTTCCTCGAGGTTTCCTTTTAGGTTCGTAAATAGATAATAATCGTCCGAATAACACTTGTTATATCATTGCTTTACTTCAGTGGTATTTTTTCCATTAAAAAGTAATGTTTTATTAACACACGGAACCCAGATATATCCATTGTTTTCAAAATTACAAGAGTAACATCACTAAAACTAAACCAAACCAAACCAAACCACTAGAACTTGTGAACTAAACCTCAGATTGTCATGAAATTTTGATACGTATCATTTGAAGGTTTGTTTTTCCTCAAAATCATTTGAATTTGTCATTATAAGTATAATATACTGGGAAATAAAAAAATTGCGAAATATTCAGTATACATAGCCTGCCTGTCCTGTCCTGCCTAAATTATTTTTTTACTTCAAAATATATTAATAAGAAAATTGCAGTAAAATTTTTACTCATCCACCAACATTCACCAAGTTGGTTTTTTATTTATTTCATTTCAAAAAATTGATAACACTATGGACCATCCTCTACACAAAAGAATTCAAGTAGATGAAGGTTCAGATTTTGTTTAAAACTAACTAAATTTTGTAACATTTATTTATTATTTATAAAATAGAGTACACTGTTAATTTTAAGAATAATTTTTAAAATCAAGATAATACATGTTTTAAATATTTTCCTTCCAGTGCCATACAGAAACATAAATGTAAACAAGTAAAAAGTTCAGGTATGTTCAAGAATTACTTAAAAATAAATTTTCGATTTAATTCAAATATGTGTACTGGAAATATAGTATTCTCAGTATATTTTGATACATGTTTGAATCAATACCAAAACAAGTTAAATATTAATGTATTCCAGGAAGATTAAATAGCCAGGACGGATATCTTCATGTTCTATTATGTTTATGGAATTTCTACGTCGGATATTTCTGGAACAACGTAAATGACCAAGATATGTAAATTTAATCAAGCGAATAGGGATGAATTTTGCATGATTATACGTTGTAAGTAATACAGAATTCAAACGTACAGCTAGACAAGATAATTAAATCAGGAGATTTAACAACAAGGCAGCGGAAGAGTTGCTGGGTTTAGATTATCCCACCGTCAACCCCCCCCCTGAAAAACCCCCTGACCGCGCCGCCGTTTTACATTAAAGGCGGTCAAGCGGCCTACCGCCACTCTTTAGTGTCTTCTCGCCGTCTTGTAAATAATTTAGCCGTTGTAGATGGGATTTGTTTAGTCCCGAGGATTTAATAAAAATACCATGTATGGTGGTTAATAACTTTTAATTTTTGTTAAGTAATGGTTATAGTCTAATCTCTTATATCGTTTTGTTGTGTCTTTGACAACGCTATTGATGTTTAAACGATCTCGAGTTAGCGTTACATTTTTTAATAGAACGTAAACATGTCGCTTTTCTTGTTCAATCAATAGAAAAATGCCAAGAAAAACCGTCGTCAACAAATTATCTACTTAAACCATGCACTGAACGAAAAGTGAACATAATGGACTGAAAGACACGGAAAAGTGACTAATTTGGCATCCCGACATCGCTCCATCACTCCCAGTGGTCAGAGATGTGATTTCTGCATTTGGCTAGGAACTCTTGTCCTAATCACCAAACTCACTAGACTTGGCCCTTTCCGACTATCACTTGTTTTCATCGATGTCTAATGCATTTTTCATGAAATATTTCAACAATTACGGTGATGTTGAAAAATGGCTTGATGACTGGGCCATCACAAAAGATAGATAGTTTTTTGAGAGGGCCACAAATTGCACAAATTGCCACATCCACAAATTGCCACATCCACAAATTGCCAAACAGATTAGAAAAATATGCGGCTAGCAATGGCGCATAAAACATTAAGAATCATCGCACTTATGGGTTTGGCACATTTATCAGGGAAATTTACATTATTAGAAAAATTGAGATGGTAAAATAATACTACACTACAGAAATGCACTACAATACTGGAGAAATCATCGTAAGCAATAATATTTATTCGGATAGATTGATTTATAATAGAACATATGGGTGTCAAGGCATGAGTGATTCGAGATCAGAGATTGTTACTTGAAATTTGGACGAATTGAATAATCTTGTAAAATAACAAAAGTTAGCAAATAAAGGCTTTAATAACTTACGGTTTATGCACCACAGTTCGTGAATAAGCAGACAAGTTACTGATACCAACTGAAAAAAATGGGACTATATTCCATTTTTGAAGTGGATGGTAACTGGGGAAAAAAAGTCGGTTATGTACAATAACGTACGGTAAAAAATCCATGAAAGTTGCTAGAACCAGCGGTTTTAAGTAGGGCGAACAACAATCTTAATCCGAACAAAATTATACGTTGCATGTAGTGGAATTGGAAGGGATCCATATAACATTTTTATACTAATATATAAATCTACAGTGGTTTTTACAGATGTTCCGTTATAACTACTGAACCGTGCATCCGAATGACTTGAAACTTGGTATCCATGTAGAAAATACATGTACTTAATAGATAGACTAATATTTATATGAGTGTTGAACTCCCTACACCAGTTGCGGGGGCGTTAATGATGAGAATCGCTAATTATCTGATTTTATAGCTTTTATAAACTTATTATTAAAATGAAAATTTGAAATGAATTTTTTGGGCTATATTAAGACTAATTAAGAACGTCTGCAACGGAGTTCAAACTCCTAAAGCGGTTGTGAGGGCGCTAATGATCAAAAACGCTAAATTTACAATTTCAGCTTTTATCAACTTATTATTGATTATTATTATTATCATGTACATTAACTACTATTATTATTAATTTTAATAAATTAATTATTAATTAAACTATTAAATTAATATTTTTCTGTAGCATTAAAAGATATTAAAAACATATATAAAAGTCCAAATTAAATTTGGTAACGTCTAATTCAAAGTATATGAAAGCTAAGCGTGCATGTGAAAGTCAAGATGAAACGGAAAATAGTTTACAAAAAGAACAAAAAAGGAAATATTTACGACGTATGAAATTAAAAATTCGTTGGAAAGTAAAAATAAATTGTGGCTTTTCGTATGATCCTACAGTTGATTATAAACAAGAATCAAAATTAAATTCAATGACAAAAATTTGTAGTTATTGTAAAGCATTAAAGTGGATTGGTGAATGTGAAGGTTTATGTTATTCAGCTGACAAAATAAAACTAGAATCTTTGCGACAACTTTCATAGCTATTAAAATCGCTATTCCATGGAACACATTTAAAATCAAATGCATTTTTAAAATCTATCAGACCTTACAACAATGTTTTCCAAATGACATCATTCAGTGCAATGAAGAAGATGTCGTTTTAACCAATAAGTGCATGGGGCTCATGAACGATTTGTGGCCAATCGAAACTATCATCGAAGAAGATGAGATAGACGACAAAGATTAAATGTTAGGAAGATTAAATACTATATTTGAGGGCACTATATGTAAGCTTGATTTAAGACGGGAAGGGGAAGTTAAAAATGTTTTAATAAAGAAACTGTAATAATTACAATAAATTATAATATTAATTTTAAATGCCCAGCGAAGCGGGCTGGTACAACTAGTCACTCAATAAGTTCGTAGGATAATATATAAATTCCTTCAAATAATACGTGTCAAAATTTCATGACATTTTGAGGTTTAGTTCAAAGAATACAGTCCAAGCAAAACAATGGCTTAAAGTGTTATTCGGGCTCTGCTTCATCGAGACACATGTTAGAGAAAGGGTTTGCTGATTTTAAATGCGGCCGTACAAAAAAGGATGACGCTAAACGGTCTGGTCGTCCAAATTCGGCAGTTATTTCAAAAAACATAAAAACAGACCACAAAATAGTTTTGGCCGTTGTACATTGAAGTTGCGTGAGATAGCAGACACTCTAAAGATTTCAGAAGGCAGTGTAGTCACCATTTTGCTCACAGTCGATCAAAAACAGCAACACGTCAAGGATTCAGGCTGTTTGGAGCTGTTTCAGCGCAATATAAAGAATTTTTTCATGTGAAAACGGATGAAACATGGATCATGGATCATGAAACAAATAAGTAATTGCCGAAACTGAAGCCTATCTTGAGGTCAAATTTAAATTGTTCTACAATAAAGGCATCGATATGTTAGAGAAGCGTTTTAATCAATATACCAATCTTGAAGGAGACTATGTACATGAATATAGTGAAATTTTTACTAAAAGTTGTTGTTTTATTAGTCATTCTACGAACTCATTGACTGATGTGTTACGTTAACTTTTCCTGTTTACAATTAGATCACAAAGGAGCAAAAATTGAATGCAACCAGCAAGAGTGAGCAAAAAAGAAGGGCGTAGTCTTTCATCATGACAATGCCCGACCAAATGTTTCAATCGGGGCACGGCAAAAATTGTTGAGCTTTAATTACGATGTTTTCACCAATCGATCTTACCCACCAGACATCGCATTCTCGGACTAGTATCTATTTCACTCCTTTCAATTTTTTTTAACTGGGAAATCTTTTAAAACGGAAGGACAGGTGGAAATCAACCTGTCGACAGTTTTTAGCAGCAAAGCTGCTAATTTTTGATAATGAATCTACCACTACGCTGTCAAATAGGTGTAAAGAATCTTTGTCTTAGAAATATAGGAACTTTCCGGACAACCAGATATTTGGACGCATTCTGGGTGAAATAAAATGCGCTCAAGCATTGTACCGTTTCTCTCAAACTGTCTTCTTAAACTCTCATGCATAATTTAGCTATTTTCGTGGAGATTTTTTTTTTCAGCGATGAGATTAAATTAAAAATAAGAAATTAATGGGAAAAGGGGTACAGAAAGATAGGGAAATATTTTACGGGGATTCGCGGTTAATTTTCCAAAAACGGAGTTCGGAATAAAAATGCGACGCCCGCGTTTTGGGACATGTTGGTTTAAATTTGCGATGAAACGGGCTTTTTCCCGGTTTGCAGTGGTGGGGGATTTCAGTCGGGTTATAATGTAATTAGTACGGTTTTTAGAGAAGGGAGGGAGGGGATTAAAGCTTAATGAAAACAAAGGATTATGTAGTAAAAAAAATGAAACAAGCGAAGCATTAGTTTAATACTGCAAGCGCTAATTACGTAAATGGCTTATATTTTGGATAAAAAAGAGGAGAAAAAACAACCCTCCCAAAACATGGTTTTTCTCATTGGGTATATATATATATATATATATATATATATATATATATATATATATATATATATATATATATATATATATATATATATATATACCGTGTGTCCCAGCCAAATGGAATAAATTCGTTAATAAATAAAT
Source organism: Cosmopolites sordidus (assembly GCA_031761425.1). Lineage (NCBI taxonomy): Eukaryota > Metazoa > Arthropoda > Insecta > Coleoptera > Curculionidae > Cosmopolites > Cosmopolites sordidus. The sequence goes on along the minus strand of JARFXV010000581.1, from coordinate 593,289 downwards.
GGGGGCGTGTTCGAAAAAACGCTCGATTTTTAGATGCGCATTTTTTTCAACAAACATTTTTTATACAGGGTGTGTCACGTAACAGTAGCCAATACCAACTTTCTTATTTTAAATGCAACACCCTGTATATTATTTAATTTTTGTTGTAAATTGTTTGATTATTTTAAAATATCCTAGACTTATCTTCAACTATATATAATACTATATATCATACAAACATATTTCTGAGGATTATGTGAATGTATTATGAGGATTATGTATATGTATCCAAAGAAGTCAAAAAACTCCATATATATGTTCACCAAGATAATAACTAAAAGAATATTAACAACTCTGAATGACGCACAATCAAAAGAACAAGCAGGATTTAGAAGTGGATTCAGTACAATGGATCATATCCCGGTTGACCAACAGGCCATAGAAAGGCACAATGAGTACACCATGCCACTGTGTTTGATTTTTATTGACTATGAAAAGGCATTTGACTCAATATCAAATCAAGCCATAATGGATGCATGGATTAATCAAGGGATAGACAGAGCCTATGTGAACCTACTCAGATCCATATATCATGAAGCTACAGTTCACATGGATGATCTTGAAATTCAAATCAATATACAACGGGGTTTACGACAGGGTGACTCAATCACCTGTTCGCCTGTTCTTTTCTCAGCCTGCCTTGAAGAGGTATTCCGTAATCCGGATTGGAAATAGGATGGAATATAAGTGAATGGTGCGTACTTAAGCCACCTTAGATTTGCGGATGACGTCGTTCTCGTGTCACAAGAACCAGATGAATTACAAAAACACATACAAGAGCTGCAAATGGTGGGTGAACCATTCGGCTCAACAATAAACCTGAAAAAAAGGCCATGTTCAACAAATTTGCTGAAAACAAAAGAATAAATATTTTAAGAAGCGATTTCCTTTCCGTTTTATGACTTTCATAAAGTCAATGTCTTGATTAACGAAGATATTATAGAGCTAACAGCGTTCTCGGACAGACATCAATTGACCATAAATTTAACAAAATGTAGTGTTATTGTATTTGGTAAGGATCGACATAGGATAGAGAAGGAAATGATTGTAACGGTTGGTAATACTCTATTGCAGAATGTGCACAGTGTCAGGAGTCTCGGAATGGAGATAGACGCTGACTTAAAATTTAGCCATTTTATAACATCTAAACTCAAAATAGCTTATGCTGGTTTAAAGAAACTATTTCCCCACAGACATATCCTTACTACCAGAATGAAACTGAGACTCTCGGAAGTAACTGTTTTAAGTCATATCAATTACTGTGATGTGTTTTATGGGCCATTTTTAAGCACAGTTGATGCTCAGAGGAGTGAGCGATAGCAGAAATCTTGTTTGAGGTATTAATATGGAATACGGAAGTTTCAACCTGTATTCCATAAGCTGGTGTCATTGAAATGTTTATCTATGTTATATAGAAGGCAACTCCACGCGGGCTGTTTATTTCTTTCGATATTGTGGTACAAAAGTCCTCCATATCTCTATTATAAGAATATATTTCGATCGGATGTGCACAGTTTGAATATTAGATTTAGGAGTCGATTATCGCCACCTATGTTTTACTCTGCGCAATTTACGAAGCTGTTTTCATATAACATATATAATGTGTACAACGATATACCTCAAGATTATAAATATTTTAGACCTGTCCGATTTAAAAAATGTTACTACAACTACTTATATTAAAAGCAATTGGAATAATATGCCTGCCTTAATGATTAATGATTTTGTCTGTGCCTCTATTGCCTTGACACCTCTCTTCTTTTCAATGACTTTTTTTTTGTTTTGTTTCTTATTTGAATGTATATGAACAATAATATATTTTCAAATTTTGACTTTTTGCCTATAAGATTATTATATGTAATATAGCTTAGTTTATTATTATATGTAATATAGCTTAGTCTTTGTGTACTATGGGTTAAATAAGAATTAGGGCTGAGGTTTCAAAATTAGTACTTCTGCTACCTCGGTCCTTTCGCAGTGATTTTATATGAGCTTTCAATTATATTGTAATATATTACTATTTTCTGTATTGACCATTGTTAAATATACTGCAATGAAATATATAACTGATCTATTACATTTTAACGTATTGCTATTTTCTGTATTGATCATTGTTAAATGAACTGCAATAAAAGTATTATTATTATTATTTAGGGACGGTGGACCACTACATATATCTTTGGCAAAGGATTTCCACGGAGGGTAATACTGCCCGGGAAGTGGAACGACGTGTTAAGTGTGGATGGCAGGCTCAATATAGTATTTAAGAGCAAACTCCCACTTTGTCTAAAGAGAAAAGTTTTTGATCAGTGTGTGTTGCCTGTTCTGACATACGGAAGTGAAACACGGACATTCACATCACAATCAGTTCAAAACCTTCGGGTAGCACATAGGGGAATGGAAAGGTGTATGCTTGGACCTGTAAATGGACCAGAGAACAGACGAAAGTATGGGATATTATTGGAATATTGGTAAAGGAATTGAAATGGAAGTGGGCAGGCCACATAGCGAGGCGATGTGATGACAGATGGTCCAAAGCAATCCTGGCTTGGATACCGCTTGATCGTAAGTGTCTACGATGAAGACCTAAACACGGTGGATCGATGACATCATTAAGTATTGGACCCGAATGATAAAGGAGATTTAAACATCCCGAGAGTTGGAAGCATGCTGAGGAGGCCTTCATAGTGGATAATGATATATATATATATATATATATATATATATATATATATATATATATATATATATATATATAGCCCCTTTGTGGATCAGAACTTGACGTGGTAAAGGGGTTTGAGTAGGGCAATGAAGCTTTGAGCTATGCCGTCTGGAGTCTATGCTCCTGGGAGGGCCACCCCTGGCGGACAGGTCAAAGCGGAGGCCTCAGACTAACATGATCCAAAATCTGCCAACCCGCATTGGACCAGCGTGGCAGATTACGGTCCATACCTTCAACATGGTATTTCAGTATGTTGAAATATGACAGTACAACCTCAAACACGGCCCTCATTCCCCGGAGGCCAAGGGGCAACTACCTACGGCAGCGGGAAGACCTGCCCCAAGGCAGAGGGTGCTAAGAATCACCGGGTTAGATCAGGCTGCCATTGGACTTTTGACATTGCAACGTTAAATATACGGACTATGAAAACAGAGGCCCGATTGCAAGAACTGTTAATCGAACTTGACAACATACATTGGGATATTATTGGGCTCTGTGAAACACGAAGGAAGGGTGAAGAGTTAATCAAACTGGAACCAACTGGACACGTACTCTACACTCGAGGTACGGAAAATGGCCGATGTGGCGGAATAGGATTCCTCATCAATCGAAAGCTGAAGGACAGTGTGGTAAAATTTGAAAGTACATCCGACCGATTAGCCCAATGCGTCATTCAGCTGAATAAAAAGTTTAGGCTTCAAATCGTCCAAGCTTATGCACCAACTATAAGCCATAAAGATGAGGAAATTGAGGAATTTTATGATGATGTGGCTCAGCTTTTATACAAGGAGAAATGTAGGTACAAAATCCTGATGGGTGATTTTAATGCCAGAATTGGAACAACAAGAACAGACGAAAATGCAACTGGCCCATATGGAACTGGTGAGCGAGACAATAGAGGTGACAGATTAGTTGATTTTGCTGAAGGACAAGAACTGTATATTATGAATTCATTCTATAAGAAAAATATCAGCAGAAAATGGACATGGAAAAGTCCATCTGGGCTCACAAGCGAAATTGACTACATCATGACCAACGATAAAACAATATTTACCAATTGTACTGTCCTTAACAATTTTAATGTTGGAAGTGACCACCGAATTGTACGAGCAAGGGTTCGGATTGACTGTCGAAAAGAGCGCGAAAAAATGGTAAGATCAAAGAAGGGCAAGGTGGATTCTGGAAAACTGCTGGAGAGAGGAAGCGATTTTGAGATTGCTTTGTCAAACCGGTTTGCTGCGTTACAAGATCCAGAGGAGGTGGAAATATCAGTTCAATATGTAGAAATCGCCAACAATGTACTTCAAACGGCTGCTTCAATAGCACCAGAGGAAAAATGTCTCAAACAAACAAAAATCTCCAGTGAGACCATTGATTTAATGAAGAAACGGCGAGCAATGAGAAATGCAGGTAGTCCTTTTGGCAGGGTCGAGTACACTGAGCTCTGCAAAACTATAAGAAAACCTATCAGAGAGGACACGCGCCGATTCAATATGCAGCTAGTGCAAAAAACCCTGGAAGAAAACAAAGGAATTAACAAAGCTAAACAGAAGCTGAGAAACAAAAGAACGCAAATATATGCTTTAAAGCGTGAGGATGGCACAGTGTGCAGGACGCGTACCCAAATGTTAGAGATTGTCAGAAGGTTTTATTCCCAGTTATATGAAGATCAGAGCCAGTCAGGGACAGCAATACCCACGGAAGAACAATATATAATGCCAGATATCCTAGTGGAGGAAATAACAAATGCTATAGAATTGATGAAGAACGGCAAGGCTCCAGGAAAGGATAGTGTAACTGTCGAAATGCTAAAAGCTGGTGGTCGGACGTTACATAAAACACTGGCAAAATTATACTCAAAATGCCTCAAAGAACAAAAAGTACCTGACTTATGGAAAAATGCGGAAGTGATCCTTTTACATAAAAAAGGAGCAATGGAAGATTTAAAGAACTACCGTCCAATAAGCCTCCTATCAGTGATGTACAAAGTTTTCACTAAGATAATTTCTAAAAGAATATTAAAAAAACTGAATGACGCACAACCAAGAGAACAAGCAGGATTCAGAAGTGGATTCAGTACAATGGATCACATCCAGGTTGTACAGCAGGTCATAGAAAGGCACAACGAATACACCATGCCACTGTGCTTGGCTTTTATCGACTACGAAAAAGCATTTGATTCCATCTCAAAGCATGCGATAATGGATGCACTGCTTAGCCAAGGTGTAGAGAGAGCCTATGTAAACCTATTAGAATCGATATATGATGGAGCTACAGCCACAATTCACCTTGATGATCTTGAAGTGGGAATTAATATAGAACGAGGTGTACGGCAGGGTGACGCAATATCGCCTATTCTTTTCTCGGCTGGCCTTGAAGAAGTATTCCGTAAACTGGATTGGGAACAGGATGGGGTAAAGATCAATGGTGCAAACTTAAACCATCTTAGATTTGCAGATGATATTATTCTCATTTCACAAGACCCAGAGGAGCTGCAAAGACGCATACAAGAACTGCAAAGGGCTGGCGAACCATTTGGCTTGAAAATAAACCAGAAAAAGAGTCAGGTTATGTTCAATAACTTCGCTCAGGACAGAAGAATTTCAGTTCTATGAAGGGATTTAGAGATTGTTGACAGCTTTGTATATCTTGGGCAGAGGATTTCCATGGAGGGGAATACCGCCCGGGAGGTGGAACGGCGTGTTAAATGTGGCTGGCAGGCATTTGGTAGGCTCAACATAGTGTTTAAGAGCAGACTCCCACTTTGCCTGAAAAGAAAAGTATTCGATCAGTGCGTTCTACCCGTTATGACATACGGAAGTGAAACCTGGACACTCACATCGCAATCAATTCAAAAACTTCGGGTGGCACAGAGGGGAATGGAAAGATGTATGCTTGGCATTACAAGACGAGACAGAAAGTCCTGCGCATGGATCAGGGAACAAACAAAAGTCTGTGACATCATTGGAAGAGTAAAACAGTTGAAATGGAGATGAGAGAGGAATCTCATCAGGAGGAACATCTCAATGGAAATTGAGATGGAGAGAGGGCAGGCCATATAGCGAGGCGATGGGACGACAGATGGACCAAGGCAATCCTGGAGTGGATACCGCTTGATCGCAAACGTCCGCGAAGAAGACCGAAAGCACGATGGACTGATGACATCGTTAAGTATATTGGACCCGAGTGGCAGAGGAAAGCCCAGGACCGTGAAGGTTGGAAGCATGCTGAAGAGGCCTTCATCCTGCAGTGGATCGATACGAGCTGATGATATATATATATATATATATATATATATATATATATATATATATATATATATATATATATATATATATTTTTTTTTTTTTTTTTTTTTTGTGACATCTAATATTTTCACGGATGGTAGATAATGTTTCTAAATCATTCCGGGTGTCGACACGTTGATCCTGTGAAGAGTCACGACGTTTCGCCAAAATCGCATTTGGCATTTTCAAGTGAGTCCAACTGACGTGCACGGGTCGTTGTGTTCGCTTTTATAGCCGGCCGGCCACAAAAGCGACTGCGCAGATTATATCGGGGTAGTTCGGGAACACTTGCGGCGCTCGGCAACGCTGTCGGGTGTCCGTTTATTAATTTTCCTACCTCGCGGCCAGGTTGCCACGTTTTTTCTTTTATCAGAAGGGATTTCCATACTTTTGGAATGTTACGAGCGCCGTTTCGCGTATTCAGCTCACCTCTTTCTTCTATTTCAAGGGCTTCTCTGATTGTTCGGACCTTGTAGTTTTCAATATTCGCTATTTCTTTGGCTCCTTCAAAATTGATTTTATGTCCTGTATGTAGATGGTGCTGGAACAGAGCGGAAGTGGTTTGTTTGTTTTTTAAGTCGTTTTTATGTTCTTGTATTCGGGCCGATATTCATCTGTTTGTTTGTGTATAAAAGCGAACACAACGACCCGTGCACGATCCCAACAGGATCAGCGGATCGACACCCGGAATTATTTAGAAACATATGTATATATATATATATATATATATATATATATATATATATATATATATATATATATATATATATATATATATATATATATATATATATGTGTGTGTGAACACATGTTTCTTTAAGTACAAGGCGCAGGATCCAAATGCATGTTGTTTTCGAAATTAATATGGTATATAATAATTAATTAGTTTTTTTGATAAATGGTATTAAAAAATAATATTTTATCAAATTTTATACATTGTTAAAAATAAAGTATTAACTTATAAATCACCCTGTGTGTAAACAAGTGTGTCTACCATTTTGATGTCGATTTCATATTTTTTAATGATTGATTTATATTCTAATCAAGGTCAATTAAACATTTTCCCTTTTCCAATATTTTAACTTGTAAACTTGTTAACTTAAAAAATAAACTATAAACAGAAAAAAAACATGACATTAAAATGTTTTGAAATTTCCATGCTGCTTCTAACATTTCGATACTAAGTGTTCGAATTCTTCTCCGGTATTCTATAACACTTGATCCAAACTTTTTACTTATTTCCCAAAGCCATTAATTATATTTCCTCGTACCAATTTAAAGATAATCATTTCAAATATTCGATAAATAACTATTGGAATAGTTCGGGAATTTCAGGTGGGTTATGTGGGAAATTAACTGGAAATTTATAATTATAAAGTTGAACAACGACTAACGAATTTTGATGCGGGAATACACGGTTGAAAATTATCAAAACTTCGGTTGCGCTGCTCTATTTACAGCGATGAAATATCTAATTAGTGGAATAGTTTATCTGTTTCTGATATGAGAGGAATGAAATTTCCAATTAATTACCTGTATAAATATATCATTTTTAACATGAAAATTCCCCTGAAAGCGATTAAATTAAATATTAGATCTATCCTTATGTTAAACATATTAATTAAACAGAAAATAACATTAAATTATGGGCTAAATTCGAAGAAATTTACCACTACACACCAAATCACTTTTCACAAAAGGTTCCGATAGAAGAATAGATTAATTTTTTTTCCCTTTATTTGGGTTTTTCGTCACTATCTAAAACTCAAAAAATATCAAAAATACCTATTCTTATGTAAAGAAAATATCACTGGGTACAAACAAAAATCCAAACGGAGACAAATTTCTCAGTGATTCTTTTTTGTAATAAATTTGCCTAACGAACAAAATGTTAAAGATATAAAAATGTTATAAAAAATGTTACAAACTTTTAACGTTAACGTTTCGGAGAGTCCTCTCCCCCCGTTTTCAAAACTAAACTAAAAAATAAATTATATTAATTTGTAATATATAAAGTAAAGTTTTGGGGTTAGAGGCGCATCAGTAACTGAGGCTATTTAGCGACTGGACCTACAGCTTAACGTGGGTTCCGAACCACGGCCATCAGCTACCGAAAACCCCGGTCAGCACCCCCCTCGGGCTATCAACTCTTGGTTTTGTGCTTAACCGAAAGTATCTCCAGAAGCCTACCGACTGGCGAGTGACCAACGTAGAAAACCTCTCAGAAGGCATCCGGCCTTACCCAGCCTCGAACTGGAGTGACTGAGGGGTGATTCCTTGTCAGATTTTACACTCTTACCTAGAAACATTCACAAGAATTTTAGAAAAACTCTTTTGCCTAGTACGGGATTCGAACCCGGTCCAGTATATAAAGTAACGAGTGAAAGTAACTGTATTTGTGTGTGTATGTCAACGATACTTACATTGACAACAATAGATTTTCATGACAGTGACATACTACCAAAAAATATATATAAGTAATGTTTACTGTGCGACTGTTTATTGTATTGATTGTGTATTGAAATATTTAAATGTGTTTAATTGTATTCTTTAGAATCGGGAACCATATTGAATTTAAATCTACCGAAGGCATAGCAATACAGTTATTTTTATTTAAATTAATTATAGCGGTTTCTTTTAATCTTCTGTATTTTGTTACCGATTCTTTCAATACCGTTTTTTTTTAAATTAAATGTTCGCCGGGAACATCGGGAAGCAGGTCCAGGACAGGATGAAGCTGCGATACCAAATTGAGCGCCACCCGGTTCGTTAATTTATCTGATAATTAGAAAAGACCCTGGAACCGGGAAGAGGTCTAACTTAAATAAAACTGTTACAAGTACATGCAAATATAATAAAAATGTGTTTATCTGGCCTTATTTCCTTATGTTCTTCTTCTTGCCTATCCCGTACTGGGTGTCCAAAAACTCCGGTATCCCTATGCGGGGGTTCCGAAATAATCTCGATCTGACTCACCGGTTACTGTGACATGTGACCCCAAAAAGAGTAAGGTTTCCACAATGGTCAAGCTCTGAAATAGGTGGTCTTTCAATAGCCTGTCTCTGTTGATCGGATTCTCTGCTACCGGGTCGTAAAACCCTCTAGAAGGATATCAGAAAAATCAGCTCAAACATGACTTGTACCAGAAAACCTACTGGTGCTGTGGGGTTATGTTTACCAATATGCCAAAAGGTATTGCATACTGTCTATAATGTAATTGTGTCGACAACTACTTACCGCTAACGGCATCTATAGGAAAACGGCTGGAGTAAATTGTATACCCTTTACAAATATGGAAGACTTGAAAAGTGCTGTTCGGGCTTCACGTGAAAATATTCCACAACAAACAATAAAACAAGGAAAGGGAAAGGATTTACGGTTAGAGGCGCATCAGCATCTAAGGATATTTAGCGACTGGACATACAGCTTAACGTGTGTTCCGAACCACGGTCATCAGCTACCGACAAACCCAGGCCAGCACCCCCCTCCGTTTATCAACCCTTGGTTATGTGTCTACCCATAAGTCTATCAGGAAGTATACCGACTGGCGACTGACCAACGTAGAACACTTCTCAGAAGGCATCCGGCCTTTAACTGGCGTGACTGAGGGATAATCAATCGTTGTCGGATTTTACACTCTTGCCTAGAAACAATCACAGACTTTTAGGTGTGGATATGTGTGGGCGTGTGTGTATATGTGAGTGTACATAAGTGTGTGTGTAGCGTAGGAAGTAAGACGGACAGAAGAATTAAAGAAAAACACCCATCCAAGCGCTGGAATCGAACCAGCTACCTTTGTATTGCCAGGCAGGCGACTAAACCACCAAACCACCGCGGCCGGCAAACAAACAAAAAAAAGTTGTATGATTCATTACTAAGAAAAAAATATGATTAAACAAAAGGTGATGGAAAGATCACAAAATATTAAAACTGACACTTTTTGAATGACATTCGTTTTATGCTCTTCAGCCTACTATTTTTTTTGTTATTTTGTTTGCCGAGAAAATATAAGAGAATGAAAAGCAAAACAGATAATTTGCATAACAAAATTGAACATATCATTTTAAATTACTCTGAATATATTTTCATTAGATCCGAGACTCAAAAAAATTGTGAAATTATTTGTATAAATTTGGTTTTTTTTTTAAATTATTTTACCTGTATATTATCAGAAAGCTAAGGAAATTTTATTACAAAATTTAATTTAATTTTCTCAAAATACAATATTAAAATATATTTATTTCTTTATAATGCTTTACATAAAAAAATCTTCAACTAAATAAACATTCGATTCATCATGATTCAGCCGAGAATAACGACAACAAACATGGTAAAAATACAATTAATAAAGAAAAATACAAAAATTCGTCCGCAACATAAACGCCGGGGGATTTTGTCGTGTATTTTGAAAATTGGGGAAATCAATATCTCTATTGTTGAGATTAAAATTCGGCAAAATGTTCTCTTTGGGCTCCGAACCAGACTGGAATTTCCCAGGAATTTTTTAATCAAACATCATTCGAAACCCCAGTGCTCGTATAGGAATTTTCGAATTTCCTATATGAAATATTCAAAAATGTTTATTTTTTTGGAAAATCTGATATAATTCCTGGCAAGATTTTGCCGTGTTGGGATTGACACGTTTTTGATTTGTATCGGTCATAAAAAAACATAAAACGGGATCAACCAGAAAAGTCTGACAGTTAATTGTCTACCTAGGTCAAGTGATTTAACGCCTTTAGAATATTTTCTACGGGGTTATGTTAAATTTTTAGTCTATGCCGATAAATCAACAACTAGTTGGTCTTGGAAACCAACATAATTCGTACAATTGCTGACATAAAACGGCAATTGTTAGAAAAACTGTTTGGAAATTGAATTGACAGAATGCGCATGATGAAAAGTAGCAGCGGCGGACATTTGTCCGAAATTGTTTTCAAACATTAATACCATTGACTGTTATTTTACATAAAATAAATAGTTTTAAATCATCTAATTTGCTAGTTGTTTTATTTGATTTTAAAGTTCGGGCGCACTGAAAAAATCACCCTACATATCAAGATATATAAATAAATAAGAGAAACTGCACTGACCCTCTTTAAAATTCTAATTGACGGTATTCACTCGACTATAAACCAAGCTGCATGTTGCTGATATCGGCCTTTAAACCCTCCATACGAACATTCTACCCCCCCTCGCCAGTTTCGAAAATATTATCACTAGACATAAGCAGGTCCATTTCTTCCACTAGGCCAAGTCTCACCCTCTGGACATTTATAACCGTGTTGCGTCATTTAATCAAACTGTCCTCTATCCATTGTCCGAAGAATAATGATCAGTTTAAAGCGTCGTCGTAGCTCGTCTAAAAAAAAAACGAGAGATAAGGACGACCCCCCGGGGCAATGGTCCGTTGTTTTTTCCATGCGGGGATGTTAAATGGAAGCCTTTTTTAGCTCAAGTGGAACGAAAACAGAAAAACGAATGCTATTTGTATTATTCAATGTCAAATATACTGTACGTATTTTTAGATTTACACATTGTATGGAGATATAAGTAACAAGTCCTCTGTGAGAGTTACGAGGTATAAATAAAGTAATGAGATTGGAGATTTGGCAACATTGTTGGCTCTTTATAACATATATATATATATATATATATATATATATATATATATATATATATATATATATATATATATATATATATATATATATATCATCAGCCCGTGTCCATCCACTGCAGGATAAAGGCTTCTTCAGCATGTTTCCAACTTTCACGGTCCTGGGCTTTCCTCTGTCACTCGGGTCCTATATACTTAACGATGACATCAATCCATCGTGCTTTCGGTCTTCTTCGCGAACGTTTGTGGTCAAGCGTCATGCACTCCAGAATTGTCTTGGCCCATCTGTCGTCCCATCGCCGCGCTACATGGCCTACACATCTCCATTTCAATTGCTTTACTCTTCCAATGATGTCACACACTTTTTTTTGTTGCCTGATCCATGCGCAGGTCTTTCTGTTGTCGTCTTGTAATGCCAAGCATATATCTCCCCTATGTGCTACCCGACGTTTTTAAATTGACTGCGATGTGAGTGTCCAGGTTTCACTTCCGCATGTCATAACGGGTAGGACGTACTCTTCGAAGACGTTTCTTTTCAGACAAAGTGGGAGTCTGCTCTTAAACACCATGTTGAGCCTGCCAAATGCCTGCCAGCCACCTTTAATACGCCGTTCCACCTTCCAGGCGGTGTCCCCTTCCATTGAAATCCTCTGTCCAAGATATATAAAGTGGTTAAAAATCTCTAAATCCCTTCCTAAAACTGAAATTCTTCTGTCTTCAGCGAATTTATTGAACATAACCTGACTTTTTTCAGGTTTATTTTCAAGCCAAATGGTTGGCCAGCTCTTCCGGATCCTGTGAAAGGAGAACCATATCATCTGCAAATCTAAGATGGTTCAAGTTTGTACCGTTGATTTTGACACCATCCTGTTTCCAATCCAGGTTACGGAATACTTCCTCAAGGCCAGCTGAAAAAGAATAAACGATATTGCGTCACCCTGCGGTACACCTCATTCTACATTAATTCCCACTACATGATCATCAAGGTGAACTGTCGCTGTAGCTGCATCATATATTGATCCTAACAGGTTTACATAATGCTTTACCTACCCCTTGGCTAAGCAGTGCATCTATTATCGCATACTTTGAGATCGAGTCAAAAGCTTTTTTGTAGTCGATAAAAGCTAAGCACAGTGGCATGGTGTATTCGTTGTGCCTTTCTATGGCCTGCTCTACAACCTGGATGTGATCCATTGTACTGAATCCACTTCTGAATCCTGCTTGTTCTCTTGGTTGCGTGTCATTCAGTTTTCTTAATATTCTTTTAAGTATTATCTTAGTGAAAATTTTGTACATTACTGATAGGAGGGTTATTGGACAGTAGTTCTTTATATCTTGCTGTGCTCCTTTTTTATGTAAAAGGATCACTTCAGCATTTTTCCATAAGTTTTTGTTCTTTGAAGCATTTTGACTATAATTTTGCCAGTGTTTTATGTAACGTCCGACTACCAGCTTTTAGCATTTCGCTAGTTAGACTGTCCTTTCCTGGGGCCTGGCCGTTTTTTATGGATTTCCATGGGTATTGTTGTCTTCGATTGGTTATGATCTACATATAACTGGAAATAAAATTTTCTGACAACCTCTAACATTTGCGTAAGCGTCCTGCACACTGTAACATCCTCACGCATTAAGGGTTTTTTGCATTCGCTGCATGTTGAAATGGCGCGTCTCCTCTCTGACGTTTTCCTATAATTTTGCAGAGCTCAGCGTACTCGATCCTGCCAAAAGGACTCCCTGCATTTCTAATTGTCCGTCATTTTTTCATTGAATCAGTGGTATCACTGGAGATTTTTGTCCAGTCCACTTTTCTTCTGGGGCTATTGAAGCAGCCGTTTGAAGCACATTGTTGGTGATTTCTTCATATTGAGCTGATATTTCCATCTCCTCCTGATCTTGTAACACATCAAAACGGTTCGACAAAGCAACGTCAAAATCGCTGCCCTTCTCCAGCAATTTCCCAGAATCCACTTTGCCCTTCTTTGACCTTACCATTCTTTCGCTTTCTTTTCGACAGTTAATCCTGGCCTTTTCTCATACCATTCGGTGGTCACTTCCAACATTAAAATTTTTGGATCGTACAATTGCAAAATATTGTTTTATCGTTGGTCGTGATGTAATCAATTTCATTTGTGAGTCCAGATTTTTTGATATTCGTGAGTCCAGATTTGTGAGTCCAGGACTTTTCCATGTCCATTTTCTACTGAAATTTTTTTATAGAACGAATTCATAATATAAAGTTCTTGTCCGTCAGCAAAATCAACCAATCTGTCACCTCTATTGTCTCGCTCATCAGTTCCTTATGAGCCAGTTGCATTTTCGCCAGTTCTTGTTGTTCCAATTCTGGCATCAGAAATCGCCAATCAGGATTTTGTACCTATATTTCTCCTTGTATAAAAGCTGGGTCACATCATTATAAAATTCCTCAAATTTCTCATCCCTATGGCTTATAGAGGGTGCATAAGTTTAGACGATTTAAAGCCTAAAGTTTTTATTCAGCTGTATGACTCATTGGGCTAGTCGGTCAGATGTATTTTCATATTTTACTACACTGTCCTTCGGCTTTCGATTGATGAGGAATACAATTCCTCCACATCGTCCATTCTAAGTACCTCGGGTGTAGAATACGTCTCCAGTTGGTTCCAGTTTAATTAGCTCTTCGCCCTTTCTTCGAGTTTCACAGAGCCCAATGATATCTCAATGTATGTTGTCAAGTTCGATTAACAGTTCTTGCAATCGGGCCTCCGTTTCATAGTCCGTATATTAAACGTAGCAATGTCAAAAGTCGAATGGCAGCCTGATCTAACCCGGTGATTCTTAGCACCCTCTTCCTTGGGGCAGGTCCTCCCGCTTCCGTAGGTAGTTACCCGTTGGCCTTCGGGGAATGAGGGCCGTGTTTGAGGTTGTACTGTAATATTAAAATGCCATATTGAAGGTATCGACCGTAATCTGCCACGCCGGTCCAATGCGGGTCCTGTATCCAATGACCTGTCCGCCAAGGTTGACCCTCCCAGGAGCATATACTCCAGACGGTATAGCTCAAAGCTTCATTACCCTACTCAAACCCTTTTACCATGTCAAGGTCTGATCCACAAAGGGGTTATATATATATATATATATATATATATATATATATATATATATATATATATATATATATATATATATATATATATATATATATATATATATATATATATATATATATATATATATATATATATATATATATATATATATATATACTACTAATATTTAAAAAACAGAATCAACAAACAGAAAAAAAGCATTAGAAACAGAACAAAACGTAACAAAGAAATATAAAAATTCTTCCAGCTATCGTTTGAAATAAGAACATGATACTGCTTTTAATGAATCTCGTTCCAGGCGGTTAAAATTGCACTTTTCAGCTCTTCTGTTCTTGTAAATTTTGTTTCCTAATAGAAGGCTCCAGAACATTGTCTATTGTGTACAAATCTGGAGAACGGGCTGGGCAGTCTAGAACATCCATATTTTTGGTAATCTTTAACAAGTTTTGTGTTGTAGAACGGAGCGTTGTCCTGTTGGAAAACAAACTCCGGTCGTGTTAAGTCATTAAAAAACAGTCTTCAACGTATTTCAGCGTTTATAAGATTTTCCGTGAACAATTGGAAAAGATTTTTTTAAAAGTCTGATGGCGGCCTAAACCACCAACGAACCACCCCCGATTTGTCGTCGTGACAATATTATTTGCTCTTTCGTTAAGTCATGGTAATAATATTAGTATTCATATGGACCATCGAGGTTGAAGTTTTTCTAATGATTATCAAATATTTGTGGCTTTTTTGGCTTTATTTGGCTAAATTTCTTGCAGCCAGTCAGAATTCTTCCATATTTTTCACCCATTACATAAAATCTTCCAATTTCAGGACTGGAAACTCTCCCTTCTTTTTTTTTGCTCACAAAGTTTGGCAGCATGATCATTAGTTAAAATGACACCCCAAAAAACTAATACACACTTTAAAAACCAGTTTATTTGTGTAAAAATTATACAAACACACACTAAAATGTACTGAATTTAAAGATAAACAACCGGTTTATATATTTTTGTCGTAAACAGTCTTTCAAATTGAATGTTTTTTTTTAATTCTTGAAAAAAATACAGAATTTTTTTGTTGATAATTGAATCATAGTGTAAAACATTTGTGTATGACTCCATTTTTATAAATGTCAAACATTTGACTTCTAAAATGAGATTGTAATTGAATCATAGTGTAAGACATTTGTGTATGACTTCATTTTTATAAATGCCATACATTTGACTTCTAAAATAAGACTAGACCTATGCAAATTCATAACGCCATCTGTATTTTATTCAAGAATTAAAAAACCGCTCAATTTGAAAAACCCGTTAGATGGAATTAATTGAAAGTCAACAATAACAGGCTAGTCCTAAAACATATTTACATTAGATGGATTGAGAGTTGATGCAGGTTTCATTTAAGATTTTAAATGAGAATAATAGCAAATATTTATAATTTAATAGTTTTTGTCGATGAGAGTGTATCTGCCGGATATTTATAAGTTGATTTCATACAGAAAGGAATCTAAAGTGTCGCTTGTCATGTTCTTGGATACTTCTAGGACGATCACATCCGTGTCGTCAAAACAAATAATAAATGTTCATTATACGGCAGTTTTTTTATCTTAACCTTTTTTACATTTTGTCGATATAATCCCGTATAATGAGGTAGATAACATAAAGAAAAGATATTCAGTCATTTCGCATTTGCCACATACAACCACCATAAAATAATAAAAAAAGAAAAGTAGAGGAAAATATTGGGACGTTGTGCTCTTTAAATATTTACACAGCTATATGGTATACGTTTCGAATATAAAACATACCGAGATCAATGCATTTAATAAATAAAAGAATTACCTTTTTTTTTGTTTGTGATATATTTCGGATGTATGGTGGAGAAATTGTAAAATATATTTTACGGCTGGAAGTAAGGGGGAGAACAGGAGGAACGGAGATTTTGGGGAAATTCGTTTTCTATATTGTATGAAGTATATTTCCTGAAAGGGTAATTTAACTTAAATGCCAGTGAGAACAATGTTGAAACAGATAATACACTTTACGGCAGAAAAATAAGTGATTTTCAACTTTAAATTTCCCGCGCGCCTCTCTGCAGGGGAAAAGTGGAATGGTGCACAATATACGTTCGATATTAAGGCCCCTTACAAAATACTGAAATAATTGTGAGAGCTCAGTGACTATTTCATTGTCAATTACATATTTACCTTATCCTAGAACCACGTGGCATTGCGAGCGACTGCGAGAAAATAAAACTCGTGTTTGCGCGTGGACTAATTTTTTTCAAGGTCACTCTTTTCAGTACCTTCCAATCTTCATACAAGGGTGGATTTAAACCAAAAGAACATAGAACTGGATCAAGAACAAGAACGTTCTTTTTTGATAAGAGGTGTAAACGATAATTCCTGAGCGTCATTTACATCAAAAGAATATTTAACGAACAAGAACGAGAACAATCGAATTAGAATTCTTGCATATGCTCTAGGGACGTTAAGGACGTTAAAGCGAGCGAACGCTCAGCGCTCACTCTTCAACAGTTTTGTGCTTGCCCTACAAGAAACAAGTATCACATATGAGGACATGGTAGACTACGGGAACTATCACATATTCAAAAGCAGGACAGACAAACGAGTCGTCAGTGGTGCTCCGCTTTTGGGCATGGTCTTTGTGGTACACAAAGGGATAGTTAACTCTATTAAGGAAATTACCCCCATAAACAATACACTGATGACAATGCGCATACAGTGCGCCAATAAAAAATACACCATGATCAAAGTACATGCCCCCACAAACGGAGACAACAAGAAAAACCCCAAGTCTACAGAGAAATTCTGGGCAACACTAGAAAAGTTAATGGCAATGGTCCCAAAGGATGACGTCAAAATTTTACTGGGCGATTTTAACGCACAAATCGGCAGGGAAAAAATCCTACCAAACCGTAGGCAAATTCCCCGGTCACAAATTCACCAATAAGAACGGCATAAGACTCATCGAACTATGCCAACAGAATAACCTGAAGATCATGTCAACATCCCTCAGAAAATTTCCACGAAAACAGAACACATGGAGATCGCCTATACAACAGATTGGCGAATTCCAGATAGACCACCTTGCAATCTCATACCCACAACAAAGAGAGATCCATGATGGTCAAGTCCGCAGGGGCGCAAACATCGGCTCAAACCACAACCTAACACGAATCAAAGTTCACCAAGGAGAATTCATCAGAAGAAGGCACACCTACAGAAATTCGACACGAAAAGGGTCAAGGAATCCAACATCACAGAGAAATGGGAAAAGAAACAGGCAGATACATGGGAAAAATTCCACAAAAAAAATACACAAAAAGCACAGGAACTGATCCCATTGAAAAAAACACAAAACACCTTTGGTGGGACTCGGAATGCGAAAATGCATTGCAGCGACGCAAACGAACATTTCAGGAGTACAACAGTAAAAAATCCCCAGAAAGCCAACAGCTTTTTAACGAGGCTAGAAAACAGACCGCCAAAGTTATTAGACAAATTAAGAGGAAGTACATGAAGGAACAACTAGACTCTGTAGACGAGCATTTCCACAATTATAACACGAGAGACTTTTATAGGACTTTCGCAAGAGAAATCCGTCAAGTGCCCCGAATGCGACACAAGATTCCCCAAGGAAAATTGTATCTCTACCCACTCAGAATTACCACCACCAACATAGGAAGAGATTTACAGGCACATACAAAAACTGAAGAATAACAGGACATCCGGTGAAGATGGTATCACCGCGGAACTATTGAAAAACCTCGGACCAAACTCACTGCGGGGACTCACGCAAATTATCACGAACAACTGGCAAACAGAAAAATTACCAGATGAATGGAAATATGCTCTTATACTCCCACTGCACAAGAAAGGAGACAGAACAGATGTAAACACCTACAGAGGTATCTCCTTACTACAAGACACCTACAAAATCTTCTCAGCATGCCTTCTCCAGAGAACACAGGGACAACTAGAACACAAAATTGGTGAGTACCAGGCAGGCTTTCTATCTGGTCGCTCATGCACTGAACAAATCTTTAACTTAAAAACAATACTGAAATACAAAGTTATCAGGAACGTCCTAATCATATGCACGTTCCTTGACTTCAAGAAAGCATACGACTGTATTGACCGAAAATCTCTGTTCAATATACTAGAAGAACAAGGACTCGACCTCAAAACACTACGATTGATCAAGCAGACACTGACCGACACAATTTTTAAAGTGAAATTTATGGGAAAAATTTCCGATTAAAACCGGAGTACGCCAAGGAGATGGGTTATCCCCACTCCTCTTCAGCCTGGTGCTGGACAAAGTCATAAGGGAATGGGAAAAGGAATTAAAAAATCAAGGACACTGGAAATCAATACGACTCGGACGAACCAAAAACAACATAAAAATATCTTGCCTGGCCTTCGCAGACGACTTAGCCATACTCGCAGATAATGAAAAAAGGGTAAATAAACAGATCGAAGTCCTCAAGGAATGTGCAGAGAAAGTTGGCCACAAATATCCTTTCAAAAAACCGAATTCTTCTGCTCAAAATTAAATGTCCAAAATTTGAACACTAAATACGGCAAAATAAATAGGGTCACTCACTTCAAATACCTGGGCGAGATCCTAGAACCCACAGGAGGAGAGAAGATAGCACCGAAGACTCGATTACAGAAGATGAAGAGGGCATGCGGCAAGACACACACTATCTACCATAAGAAATGCCTATCCACACACGCAAAAATAAGACACTACAACACAGTAATCAAACCAGAAGTACTATACGCAAGCGAGACACTTACATTCTGTACAAAAAGCGGTATAGAAAACATACTAAAAGAAGAACGCAAAATTATGGAGGAAAATTCTCAGCCCAAAACTGACAGAGGAGGATACAGACTACATTCTAGAAAGACCACAGAGAAAATGTCCAACGTAGCGGCGGACATAAGAAAAAGAAGGTTGAAATTCTATGGACATATCAGTAGACTCCCACCGACAAGACTCGCCAACACAATTCTTACGTACATACAAGGAGTCAAGTCAACAGTAGCATGGATCGCACAAGTCCGAGATGATCTGGGAAAGGCACAAATGGGTCCGACAGAGATTAAGGATAGAAGAACGTACAGACACAAAATACATATGTGGAACGTTGCATCAGACATCGAAGTTTCGAGGAGATCAGGAATAAAGTGGATGGAGGAGAGAAAGAGAATCCACGGAGAAAGGATGAGAGAGGTGTGGAGGATCAGAAAGAACACTCGAAAATGAGTCAGGATGTTTTGGATGATCCAACCGAGTATATATATATATATATATATATATATATATATATATATATATATATATATATATACTATGTCCGACAACGAGAGCGATATTGTGATGTCAAGTGCTGCATTTATGTCTCATTGACATTCAGGAGTTGGGGGTGACGAATTTAATACAAAAAAGAAGACTAGATAATGTGGGAGATACTATGATAGATATGCAACAAGAAGAAGAAAGTCGCCAATACAAAAGATTTTGTAGAATAGCATCAGAGGATCTTCACCATATATAGTCTCTGATTTATGACAAAATTTATAAAAGAAACACAAATTTTAGAGATTCAATTCCTTCATATGACATACTAGGAGTGACATTAAGGTCAACAAACCATCTTGATTTATAAGTAATACCTGCACTGCTGCCCGTATTTGTACCAAGCAATTTTTGCCTTTCACGACGGTAAGATGCAAAAAGCGATTCCATTTTCTTTTTAACTTCCTGGACACTACATTCCATTGTAGTTGCGATATTCTGTCAAGCATCTTGTTTGTGCTCTTTATTTATAAAATTTTCAAAAGACGGATCCCACAGACAAAAAAATTTAGTAAACTTCTACTATTTGTTGACGTTTTTCATTAGTCTAATCCATAATTATATTTATATTTACACCAATTAAATCGTTAGAAGACAAGAACATTTTGAAGCGACCGCAACAAGTTACAAGCACGAAAAAACACTGTAGGTCAGTCACTCTTTGCACTCTCTTGTAGCGTTTACATCAAACTAACGAACATTCTAGAGAATTCCCATCGAACATAGATGGGGCATCGAAAAAATGCTTTATAATTGTTTACACAAAACAAATTTGAAACAGCCCTGATAGAACGAGACTTCACTCGCTTATCACTCTTATTCACTCGCATTTAAGGGATCGGTAAAATCGACTTATCGGCCGTGAGCGATGTTACCTTGTTGATTACATTACAATTAAATACAAATTACAATTTTTGTGCGCGTTTGAAAGTACGCGATTGCTGTTGACAAAATGGATAAAAGAAAAGGCCCGTTAAAAGAAAGCGAATTAGAGCAAATAATACGTAACTTTAAAAATAAAACATATGATAAATGAGAAATTAATAGTGACGACACTGAGACTGATGACTATGAAAAGGCAGAAGATGTGGAAGATGATGAGTGTGATTCCCGCATTGTCCAGCAACAACTAAATGAATTACCTGATAAGTTTCTACTCACTATGAGCCGTTGTGAGTCTGATACCAGAATCATTTTATTTGCCAAAAATGGTCACAAGTGGCATTTGCAAAGTTTCCACGTCAGAAACATAAGAACTAGTCAGAAAAACATCATGTTGTATTTAACCTAGGCCAAAACAACTCGTAAAGCATTTAATTGATATTAAAAAAATTGGGAACTGTTTTTTTACCGACGAAATTTTGGACATAGTGATCAAGTACATCAACGAACAAATTTAAGTTAGAAGTACTCGTTACAAAACGGAACAACGATATATCGGTCCAACAAACATAGTTGATATTCGTGCATTACTTGACCTTTTATATATTTCTGGCGTATCCAGTTTTACAATTTACAATTGTGATAATAGATCTTTATTTTATATTTCCTGTATTACAAAAAATGTTAATGTCATACCTACTTTTGCAGCACTCTGTATCAGACAGAATGATTTCTGTCAATAACAATTTGTGTAGGACTAATAACAAATATTTCATCCGGGTAGCAATCCAATTACTTAGCACCCCCAATTCGAATGTTAAAAAACATCCTGTTGCGACACAAAGTTTTCCTCTTTAGTTGTCATTTCACTTGGGGTCATTTTATTGCCATCTTCATAATATTTGCCAGTGCACGGCACTCTCTGTCCCGCTCATCCCCCTCCCCATCTTTCGCTACCCCTCTTTTTATAGCCATTCTGTAATTTTAGTAAGTGCTCACGAAGTTTCTTGCTTCTTTCCTTCGACAAGATCGCCATGATCTCCCTTCCTCCTCAGCCCCATTCTTTTCTAACGAGGCGTTTTCTTGTACGAAACCGTTCCTCCTGTTCTGTTACAGGTCTTCTTTTATAATTTAATCTTGGGCCATCATCTTTGAGACATTTTGAAGTGGTTTAGCAGTGGCGGGGTAGAAGACTACCGATATTTTATACGTTGACAAATTATATTGAAATATCCTTATGTTGCAAGATCTAAGGCGACGGATACTAAGGTGACATATTTATTGTAGTTAAGAAACATAATAAGAAACATAAAAGTATATTTGTTATCCTGCACACTGTTGATGATGTTACTTCACCAGCATTTATCCTCGGCTTTATAAATAAGTCACTGCAAATATTTCTACAATCGACAATCGAGCAATAAACTGTTTATCCTAGTGAAGCAAAGTTCTAGTATTGTCTAAACGATTGTGGCCTGTTCATATTTTTTTTTTAGGTTTTACGCCACGATCTAAAACTCAAAAAATATGAAAAATATTTGTTCTTATGTAAATAAAGATTCACTGTGTAAAAAAATAAAAACAAAACAGAGACAAGTTGGTCAGTGATTCTTCTGCAATAAATTTAACTGCCTAATGAACAAAAAAATAAAAAATACGTTAGGCAGGTCTTTTCCTCCCGTTTTCAAAACGTTAAAATTTCATACCAAAGTTTAATGGTTAGTTTTGATGTGGTGAGATTATTTACTAGTGTACCAGTTGATAAATCACTGGAAAGAGATTAGAACAGGACACAAGATTAAAAGACCACTCTAAACTAAACATAAATACAATTTTGGAATTATTAACTCTATATTTAAAAAACACATATTTTCAATTAGAAAATGATTAACATAAACAAAATTTCGGACTGGCAATAGGGTCTTCTCTTTCTTCTTTGAGAAGTTATATCTTTATGGAGGAACTCGAGAATGACACATTAAGTAAATCTCTTAAAAAGCCAATAATATGGCTTAGACATATCGATATGTTTTCTATATAGCATTGATGATATAAATATTCTTTTTTACAAGATATAAATTCTCGAGAGCCCACAATTAGGTTTACTTTAAAAATGGAGAGGGAGAATAAATTGCCATTCCCCGACACTTTAGTAATAAAACTCAATTACGCATTACAAAAACTACAGTTTACAGAAAACATACAAACACAGATAGATATCTCAATTTCTTTTCCAATCACTCAAAATCAGTCAAAATAGGAGTAAGTAAAAGTTTATATGGCAGAGCAAAACTTGTTTGTTCAGACAGTGGTACAATACAAAAGACAACAAACAACGAATTGCATTAAAGACATTTTAATAAAAACAATTACCCATAAAATTTCATAGATAAATTCAATAGAAAACGAATCACGGAAAAATTTGTCTCAGTTTTGTTTTTTACCCAGTGAATTATTTATCTAAGAACAGATATTTGTGATATGTTTTAAGTTTCAGATCGTGGCGAAAAACCCATAAAAGAAAAAAGGGAACGTTCACCTCCATATTCACATGAGTTCGTCCCGTGAGTATTTTGGGTAATCGCAAAACTTGAAACTTGAAGAACAATACAATCAAGCAAAGTTCTAGTATTGTCTAAACGATTGTGGCCTGTTCATATTTTTTTTTTTTTAGGTTTTCGCCACGATCGAAAACTCAAAAAATATAAAAAATATCTGTTCTTATATAAATAAAGATTCACTGTGTAAAAAAATAAAAACAAAACAGAGACAAGTTGGTCAGTGATTCTTCTGCAATAAATTTAACTGCCTAATGAACAAAAAAATAAAAAATACGTTAGGCAGGTCTTTTCCTCCCGTTTTCAAAACGTTAAAATTTCATACCAAAGTTTAATGGTTAGTTTTGATGTGGTGAGATTATTTACTAGTGTACCAGTTGATAAATCACTGGAAAGAGATTAGAACAGGACACAAGATTAAAAGACCACTCTAAACTAAACATAAATACAATTTTGGAATTATTAACTCTATATTTAAAAAACACATATTTTCAATTAGAAAATGATTAACATAAACAAAATTTCGGACTGGCAATAGGGTCTTCTCTTTCTTCTTTGAGAAGTTATATCTTTATGGAGGAACTCGAGAATGACACATTAAGTAAATCTCTTAAAAAGCCAATAATATGGCTTAGACATATCGATATGTTTTCTATATAGCATTGATGATATAAATATTCTTTTTTACAAGATATAAATTCTCGAGAGCCCACAATTAGGTTTACTTTAAAAATGGAGAGGGAGAATAAATTGCCATTCCCCGACACTTTAGTAATAAAACTCAATTACGCATTACAAAAACTACAGTTTACAGAAAACATACAAACACAGATAGATATCTCAATTTCTTTTCCAATCACTCAAAATCAGTCAAAATAGGAGTAAGTAAAAGTTTATATGGCAGAGCAAAACTTGTTTGTTCAGACAGTGGTACAATACAAAAGACAACAAACAACGAATTGCATTAAAGACATTTTAATAAAAACAATTACCCATAAAATTTCATAGATAAATTCAATAGAAAACGAATCACGGAAAAATTTGTCTCAGTTTTGTTTTTTACCCAGTGAATTATTTATCTAAGAACAGATATTTGTGATATGTTTTAAGTTTCAGATCGTGGCGAAAAACCCATAAAAGAAAAAAGGGAACGTTCACCTCCATATTCACATGAGTTCGTCCCGTGAGTATTTTGGGTAATCGCAAAACTTGAAACTTGAAGAACAATACAATCAAGCAAAGTTCTAGTATTGTCTAAACGATTGTGGCCTGTTCATATTTTTTTTTTTTTAGGTTTTCGCCACGATCGAAAACTCAAAAAATATAAAAAATATCTGTTCTTATATAAATAAAGATTCACTGTGTAAAAAAATAAAAACAAAACAGAGACAAGTTGGTCAGTGATTCTTCTTCTGTAATAAATTTAATTGCCTAATGAACAAAAAAATAAAAAATACAACATTAGGCAGGTCTTTTCCTCCCGTTTTCAAAACGTTAAAATTTCATACCAAAGTTTAATGGTTAGTTTTGACGTGGTGAGATTATTTACTAGTGTACCAGTTGATAAATCACTGGAAAGAGATTAGAACAGGACACAAGATAAAAAGACCGCTCTAAACTAAACATAAATACAATTTTGGAATTATTAACTCTATATTTAAAAATCACATATTTTCAATTAGAAAATGATTAACATAAACAAAATTTCGGACTGGCAATGGGGTCTTCTCTTTCTTCTTTGAGAAGTTATATCTTTATGGAGGAACTCGAGAATGACACATTAAGTAAATCTCTTAAAAAGCCAATAATATGGCTTAGACATATCGATATTTTTGCTATATAGCATTGATGATATAAATATACTTTTTTACAAGATATAAATTCTCGAGAGCCCACAATTAGGTTTACTTTAAAAATGGAGAGGGAGAATAAATTGCCATTCCCCGACACTTTAGTAATAAAACTCAATTACGCATTACAAAACTACAGTTTACAGAAAACATATAAACACAGATAGATATCTCAATTTCTTTTCCAATCACTCAAAATCAGTCAAAATAGGAGTAAGTAAAAGTTTATATGGCAGAGCAAAACTTGTTTGTTCAGACAGTGGTACAATACAAAAGACAACAAACAACGAATTACATTAAAGACATTTTAATAAAAATAATTACCCATAAAATTTCATAGATAAATTCAATAGAAAACGAATCACGGAGAAATTTGTCTCAGTTTTGTTTTTTACCCAGTGAATTATTTATCTAAGAACAGATATTTGTGATATGTTTTGAGTTTTAGATCGTGGCGAAAAACCCATAAAAGAAAAAAGGGTACGTTCACCTCCATATTTACATGATTTCGTCCCGTGAATATTTTGGGTAATCGCAAAACTTGAAACTAGAAGAACAATACAACCATTCCAATGGTTTTTTAACATTTCTACACCTTTTTTAAAGAACGATTTCTCGTTGCCTTCAATATTCTTCAGTTTCGGTAATTACCTCTTCATTGGAGCGAAATTTCTTTCCAGCGGGCATTTTTTAGATCTGAGAACAGGAAATAGTCGCCGGGGGCCAGAGCTCGAGAATACGGAGGAAGCCACGTTTAATCCTCCCTTTTCAGTCCATTGTTTTGACTGTTCCTTTGTCTCAGGTGTGAACTAATGGACCCATGTTTTATCTATGATTATAAATCGACTCAAAAACTCAGCTTTAGCCCTGTGAAGCTTCGCCAAACACTGGATTGAAATATCGTCACGACGTTGTTTTTGTTCCATTGTGAGTAATCGCGTCACCCATCTTGCGCACAGATTTTGCATGTCCAAATTTTAAGTCAACATGCGACATACAGCACTTTTTGAAATGCCTACCATGTCTGCTAGCTCGCGCACTTTCACTCAGCGGTCATCTAATACTATTTTGTGGATTTTCTCCGCCATTTCTGACGTTACCTCATTTGATTGACCATCGAGCTGTTCGTCTTGGCAGCTCTTCCGGCCTCGTTTATACTCTGCTGCCTAATATTTTACTATTGTAAACTAAGGATCATACTTTCCCAGAGTAGATTTTTTTTGTCAAATTTCAACTGTTGTCAACAATTTTGTCCATGGTTATAATTTTACTGAGGGCGTTCACTATTAAAGGCTGCCAAACAAATACTAAATAACGTAACGTCGTAAAACTTTAAATTCAAGCTTTATAAGGTTGGTAATTTCTACCAGAGTCATTCTTTTCAAACAACAACTGCCATATATACATCAGACCGGGTACTTTTAGAACCATTCTCGTAAATAAGGAAAATGACACTCAGAATCATAAATATGGAAGTACATTAGAAACCCAATGACGAACTATATTCTTTCTTCAAACAAATAATCTTTAATATACAATATCATCAAAAACATTTTTGTTTTTAGTGACATCTAGAAATAATGGGAAAAATTAAGACGAACCAGTATTTTCTACAGAGCAACATTGCGAACCAAGAAAACATCGGTACAAACAAACTAATATCGTTAAACTTTCATAATCTCTGAATCATAAATTCACGAAAAAAGTAAAAAAAGTAATAAAATGATATCCACAAATCAATTTTAAGAGGGTTTTAAGATGAGAGGGATCAGAAGAAACTAAACAATAATAAAGTCGAAGAATGAAAGAAATCTCTGCAAAGGAGAAGGCTCACAAGAACTAAGTACCGAGCCTTCATTTAATCCCGAGACTATTTAACCTAAAGTTTGGACAACCAACACGATAAGTTGATAATAATGGTAAATGTTTTTGTTTCAGTTTTTAGAAATAATGTATTTATTTGAAATATATACACACTTTAGCATTAATAACGAAAATTATATATTTTGAAGCTAAAGTAAAGAAAAATGTTAAAACAATTCTATCGGAGCAAGGACGGAAAAAAGAAAAGAAAAAAGAAGAGAAACGAAGAAAAAGAAGAAGAAAAATTAGCCCTAATATCTTTCTACTTTTAGGTTAAAAACAAAGATAAGCTGATTATTTCAACATATCCCTAATAATTTTCCCAGCTCGACGTACTGATTATGACTTAACCCAGTCAAACAAGTCAGTTCTTCGCTTAGGCACGTACAATAATAAATTTTTCATTAAACAAAACTGCTGTCTGTGCATCCGGCTTCATTGTTCCTCGCTAGACATCACCAAATCCACTCGTTTTCGATAATCTATCCGTGAGGGCAAAAACAAATACGCTCAAACCTCGGCAACGCCCTCCGGTGAGCCGCAAAAGTAATATATGGACTCCCCCCGTTCAAAACTCCATCAATTATTCATGGTCCTTTAGAGGCTTCCCGTTTTAGAGCCCTATATTTAATTCTATTTGATTTAAATGATTAAAGCGACGACACAAGAAGCTCGAGGTTGAACTGAATCTGGGCTGACCACCTTAATTAATGTTTACCCGCACCAGTATCACGGTGCTCCCTCACTTCGCTGCCTCCCACCTTTAGAGCACTTGAAGATGTTGGGCTTTTAAGTTAAATGGAAATTTGCGATATTTGTTCCAAGAAGGTATATTGTCGACAAGCTAAATGGTGACGGCTGGAGTGGGGAGCGATATTACTCGCTGAATTGTGCTTTTGACAGGAAGCTTTTAGCTCAACAGTTACGGCTTAATGTTCCAACTTAATCGTTAAATAAATAGCAGGTTTAGAAGAGCATAAATTTGATAAATTATGCTAGGTCGTTAATTTTGCTTTTATTGCTCATACATGTATCTCTGGTTGACATATATACAATACATACATGTATCTCTGGTTGCTCAGGATTTTTCTCTTCGTTTGGTGGTAGAAAAATAGGTTTTAGGATTCTTCGTTTAATAGGTCTACATGAGCATGCTAGTAGAACTACATTGATGATTGTATGAAAGTTTTCGCAATAGGTAGTTGATTTTTCGGATAAAAGCTGCACGTATAACTTTGATCATACTGAATTAATTATTTTGAAAATAGATTTGCTTCCTCATAACCCTTGATGTTTTTGTGGCTAGGACACTAAACGAAAAGAAGAGACGAATACTGAGCAATGATGTCTCCTCTGTAAGATCTGTAATTAGTACAATGACTGAGTGGGAGATGTGACTGTTTGGTATCGTGAATAGGGTAGCATGAATTCCGTGAGTCACAGAATATGATCCAGGACTTTGTAGGATTTGATCTGGTATAAGTGAGGGATTTTTCTCTGGTCATTAGTTCAGCTATTAGTAGACTTGTAACCGACAGTTATATATATATATATATATATATATATATATATATATATATATATATATATATATATATATATTACTATTATTATTATTAGGTGCGTATAGACCCGGTTGGACCACGCAAAGCATCCTGACTCATTTTCGAGTGTTCTTTCTCATCCTCCACACCTCTCTCATCCTTTCTCCGTGGATTCTCTTTCTCTCCTCCGTTCACTTTGTTCCTGATCTCCTCGAAACTTCGCTCTCTGATGCAACGTTCCACATATGTATTTTGTGTCTGTACGTTCTTCAATCCTCAATCTCTGTCGGGCCCATTTGTGCCTTTCCCAGATCATCTCGGACTTGTGCGATCCATGGTACTGTTGACTTGACTCCTTGTATGTACGTAAGAATTGTGTTGGCGAGTCTTGTCGGTGGGAGTCTACTGATATGTCCATAGAATTTCAACCTTCTTTTTCTTATGTCCGCCGCTACGTTGGACATTCTCTCTGTGGTCTTTCTAGAATGTAGTCTGTATCCTCCCTCTGTCAGTTTTGGGCTGAGAATTTTCCTCCATAATTTTGCGTTCTTCTTTTAGTATGTTTTCTATACCGCTTTTTGTACGGAATGTAAGTGTCTCGCTTGCGTATAGTACCTCTGGTTTGATTACTGTGTTGTAGTGTCTTATTTTTGCGTGTGTGGATAGGTATTTATTATTGTAGATATTGTATATATTGCCGTATGCCCGCTTTATCTACTGTAATCGAGTCTTCTGTACTATCTTATCTCCTCCTGTGGGTTCTAGGATCTCGTCCAGGTATTTGAAGTGAGTGACCCTATTTATTTTGCCGTATTTAGTGTTCAAATTTTGGACATTTAATTTTGAGCAGAAGTATTTGGTTTTTTGAAAGGATATTTGTAGGCCAACTTTCTCTGCACATTCCTTGAGGACTTCGATCTATTTGGTTGCCCTTTTTTCATTGTTTGCGAGTATGCCTAGGTCGTCTGCGAAGGCTAGGCATGATATTTCTATGTTGTTTTTGGTTCGTCCGAGTCGTATTGGTTTCCAGTGTCCTTGATTTTTTAGATCCTTTTCCCATTCCCTTATGACTTTGTCCAGCACCAGGTTGAAGAGGAGTGGGGATAACCCATCTCCTTGGCGTACTCCGGTTTTAATCAGGGAGGGTTCAGAAATTTCTCTTAAAAATTTCACATTCGAGATTCTGTCGGTCAGGGCCTGCTTGATCAATCGTAGTGTTTTGAGGTCGACTCCTTGTTCTTCTAGGATGTTGAACCGAGATTTTCGGTCAATGCCGTCGTATGCTTTCTTGAAGTCAATGAACGTGCAGATGATTGGGACGTTCCTGATAGCTTTGTACTTCAGTATTGTTTTTAGGTTAAAGTTTTGTTCAGTGCATGAGTGACCAGGGCGAAAGCCTGCCTGGTACTCGCCTGTGTTCCTGTGTTCTCTGGAGAAGGCATATATATATATATATATATATATATATATATATATATATATATATATATATATATATATATATATATATATATATCTGAGACTGGGCCAAAAATCGACTTTTTTTTTTAAAGGGATACCAAAAATATTATTTGTGATAACAGCCCCTAATACTTATATTAAGGGCTGTTTTTTTAATAGCACTCCCATCCAAATTCATTCATCATCCATTCATCAAATTCGTCCAAAACTCCTAAACCATCAATTTGAAAATTTTGAGCTTTGAAAATTTGATAGGGTGTTGTTGGGTAAGTTGAGACAGCGCCATTTCTCCGTTTTTTTTTTGACAATGACATGCCAATTGTCATTTATGTCAAGTTGTTGTAGGATCAATACCTCATTTTTCATAAAGTTTCGGAGAGAGCGCACGTATTATCTGTACCTTTATCAAATACGGTGTAAAAATAAAAAGTTTTTTCGTAATTAATCTCTAGTGATAAATTTTTAACGATTTTTCAAGGTGAATAGCATCAATGTGTTATAAATTACGTATATTTCTACGTATAAAAAGATTTCCTATATAAATTCATGATACGCATATTTTTTTGCGTGACCAAAAATGACGTCATTCATGTAAGTTGACACACCGGTGTTTCTTCGGTTTTCGTATCCAGGCATCATTTTTTGATTATAAATCATGTTTGTAATTATGTTTGAGTGTTGATATTGAATTTTTTTTTTTTTGATTTTTATTAACATTTTAGTATGCCACACTACCAAAAGACCGATTAGGTCATTTGATCAAATAAACATAAGAATAAATTTTAAATTTGGCCATTAAACTTGGAAAATTGATAATAAGTAATAGGTTATTGGAAAATTGGCAATATTTTTTTGGCTTTTAAAAAACTGAAAAACGTTTATTATCAGAGTGTAGGTATGGTTCCTAGTTTTCCAACGGTATAATAAACTCCTGGATATCTTTACTCAGAGAAATTTTATGTCTAAGAAAACAAAACCCCACCTTCCCTATATATATATATATATATATATATATATATATATATATATATATATATATATATATATATATATATATATATATATATATATATATATATATCGCATTTAGCATTTTCAAGTGTTGCCCGCTTCGACTGAAGAGTCCAACTGAGTTGAACTTACTAAAGGAAGAACGCATTATTATGAGGAAAATTCTCGATCCAAAACTGACAGAAGAAGGATATAGACTAACTTCTTGAAACACCACAGAAAGAATGTCCAACGTAGCCCGCGGACATAAGAAAAAGAAGGTTGAAATTCTATAGACATATCAGTAGACTCCCACCGACAAGACTCACCAACAAAATTCTTACATACATACAAGGAGTCAAGTCAACAGTACCATGGATCACACAAGTCGGAGCTCATCTGGAAAAGGCACAAATGGGTCCGACAGATATTGCGGATAGAAGAACGTACAGAAACAAAATACATATGTGGAACGTTGCATCAGAGAGCGAAGTTTCGAGGAGATCGGGAACAAAGTAGACGGAGGAAAGAAAGAGAATCCACGGAGAAAGGATGAGAGAGGTGTGGAGGATCAGAAAGAACATTCGAAAATGAGTCAGAATGCTTTGCGTAATCCAACCGGGTCTATACGCACCTAATTATAATTATATATATATATATATATATATATATATATATATATATATATATATATATATATATATATATATATATATATACTGAAAGCTGAAAGGACTTTAGTTCTTTAGTAACCAAGGGGGTGAAAAAGTAGTGAGAAATGGAAGTGGAACATGCAGCTGGACATTAGACTCTTCTGATAAAAGCTGAAAGTGGTGTCTGAGATCTTGGTCCAGATTGTGAGTAGATGCGAATGGAAAAATTGGAGGGGAATAGAAGAAATATTGATAACTGAAAATTTATGATATATCTTTTCCAAAGATCCATGGCTACTTTAGGATTGAGTGGGAAAGAGTAAAAACCGGCCACCTGGAATTTTTCGCCTCCAAAACCTCACTGTGCCACTCATTGAAGAATAGTGTTACTAGTTTAAATATGGGTTGAGGTCATCAAAAACAACATTTTTGAAACAGTAAATAACTAACTAATCTCAAAAATGGAAATGTTTTTGTTACCCCCTAGTATTATTCCTTCCATTACCTTGTCCTCCCGGCAGACTGTATATTTGTATATCTATTTTTTTTTATTTTACACGATATTAATATAACATTTATTTATCCCTATACTCGGAAAAAGCCATTTCTGAACGATCCTGGAACCGGAAGTTTTGTTTAGTCGATTAAATTAATTTAGAGAAAAGAATAACCGGAGATATTATCGCTTCGAAATAAATTTTTTGGTATAAAAATGAGTCCATTTCCTGCTTTGACATGATCCTCCAGATAACAAAACGGAGCCTTCGAAGGGTTTGAGGAAATGTTCGGTTCGCACGCTACGTAAACTAGCAAAAATATATTTTCGTGAAGTTTCAACAAAAAAAAAAAAGAAACGACAAGATATATGTGCCTTTCAGAGCGCGTTCGGAGACAAAGAAATTTATAACGGGTATTAAAACGTAAATTAAAATATTTCACAAATTCTCTCAAAAAATATAAAATTGTTACTGTTCATAATCAGTTATTTGTATTGATTGAAGAACCTACTTGATCACGCTTCTAAAACAATTTTTTTAAACTATAGTTCGAAAAGTTCTCAGAGATGGATCGATTCAACAATGGCGCTTTGTCAACCTTACAGATTGTAATTTCACTAATGAAGAATATAAATTAGTTCATAGAGGTTTCCATAACCTAAAGCCTAAAGATAATGAACGTAATAGGGAACACCTTGGAGTGGAGTGCGACCTCGTTCTGTCAAAAAATTCAGACACATTATCAAAATATCTAGTGGATCACAAAATGAAAAGTTTTCGATTTGCAAATTAACACAAAATCAGATCGATGAATACTATATAGCGAAAAGGATTAATAAGAAAATTAAAGAAAAAACAACATAATGACACGAGCGGATAAGGGTAAGTTTATTTTTGCGATGCGTAGAAATAATTATATATCTAAAATTCTGACCTATGAATAGCTTTCAAAAAAGAATACAACTTATAATAAAAGATTCATCTATTTTTAACAATTACGAGAAATAACAATAAATAATTAATGTCTGAATGATTGTGGCGTGTTCATATATATATATATATATATATATATATATATATATATATATATATATATATATATATATATATATAATACTATTATTATTATTAGGTGCGTATAGACCCGGTTTTTGGCCACTATCTAAAACTCAAAAAATATCAAAAATACCTGTTCTTATGTAAAGAAAGAATCACTGGGTAAAAACAAAAAACCAAACGGAGACAAATTTCTCAGTGATTCTTTTTTGTAATAAATTTGCGTAACGAACAAAATTCTAAAGATATAAAAATGTTATAAAAAATTTTACAAACTTAACGTTAACGTTAACGTTTCGGAGGATCCTATCCCCCCGTTTTCAAAACTAAACTAAAAAATAAATTATATTAATTATATAAAGTAACCAGTGAAAGTAACTATATTTTTTTTGTGTATGTCAAACGATATTTACAATAAATTTCCATACAGTGACATACTACCAAAAAAAATAAAAAAAAAAAAATATATATATATATATATATATATATATATATATATATATATATATATATATATATATATATATATATATATATATATATATATATATATATATATATATATATATATATATATATATATATATATAATAGGTAATGTTTACTGTGTGATTGTTTGTTGTACTGATTGTGTATTCAAATATTTAAATATGTTTAATTGTATTCTTTAGAATCGGGAACCATATTGAATTTAAATCTACCGAAGGCATAGCAATACAGTTATTTTTATTTAAATTAATTATAGCGGTTTCTTTTAATATTCTGTATTTTGTTACCGATTCTTTTAATACCATTTTGGAATTATTCCAATTTATTTTATGACCCAATTCCCATGCGTGTTGACAAATTCTAGATTTATTAAAATCGCCCTTTCTAAGAAGGTTTTTTTCTTTTATTCTAACATTTAACAGTTTAGATGTCTATATAGAATTTGCCACATTCGCAGGGAATTTTACAAACAACTTTTTTGGTATTTTGTCAAACCCCCCCGAAATAAGCCAAATATTACCTAATATTATACTGAAAAAATACGAGGAGTGAAGAGGAACGAAATTAATTTAACCATTTCATTTAAAGTTAAGAACTTTATAAATATGTCATAATTTTTCCGATGAATATATAGATATTAAATTTCATGTAAGTATATTTTTGTTGTTTTATTTATTTTAAACTAACCCCCCCCCCCCCCCCCCAAACTAAATCCTGGCTACGCCCATGTAAGGAATTGTGAGGTTAATTGTTTGATATTTATTATTATTGTTATTATTATTGTTATTATTATTAATAACTTGTCTGTTTTGTCTAGTATCAAAATTTTTAAACGACTTATCTATAAAATTTTTTGCGTAATTGTTTTTTATTAAAATGTTTTTTATGTGATTTGTTTCTTTTTGTATCACTGTCGGTACAAACAAGTTTTGCTCTGTCATATAAACTTTTAATTACTCCTATTTTGGCCGATTTTGAGTGATTTGAAAACAAATTGAGATACCTATCTGTGTTTGTCGGTTTTCTGTAAACTGTAGTTTTTAATGTTTTGTTTTGTTTTAATATTAAAGTGTAGAGGAATGGCAATTTATT
Organism: Cosmopolites sordidus; assembly: GCA_031761425.1. Taxonomy (NCBI): domain Eukaryota; kingdom Metazoa; phylum Arthropoda; class Insecta; order Coleoptera; family Curculionidae; genus Cosmopolites; species Cosmopolites sordidus. Next base: position 558,219 of record JARFXV010000581.1, on the reverse strand, counting down.
CCCTTTCTCCATCTCTAAAGTAAACTTAATTGTAGGCTGTCGAGAATTTATATCTTGTAAAAAATATTTAGTAAATATAGCCATATAGCAAAAATATCACCAACATATCTAAGCCATATTAATAGCTTTTTAAGAGATTTATTCATTCATTCATTCATTCTCGTGTTCCTCCATAAAGATCTTACTCATCAATGGAGAAAGAGAAGAACCCATTGCCATTCCGAAATTTTGTTTTTATGTTTAGTAGTGTTAGTGTATTTATGTTTAGTTTAATGCGGTCTTTTAATGTTGTGTCATGTTCTAATCTCTTTCTAACTATTAAAAGTGATTTATCAACTGGTACATTAGTAAATAAACTCACCACGTCAAAACTAACCATTAAATTTTTGTTTGTAATGTTAATGTTGCAAATTTTATCTAAAAAATCTGAAGTATTTTTAATATATGAATTTGTTCTACCCGAAAGTGGATTTAAAATGTGTAATAAAAATTTTGCTAGTTTATAACATGGGGAATCTATACTACTAACTATAGGGTGAAGTGGTATATTAGTTTTGTGGATTTTTGCTGGACCATAGAAATTATGTAGTTTACTATAATGTAGTGTAAGTTGTGATCTTTCTAGATCTGCAATTTCACGTTTGTGTTTATATAATGTATTGTATATTTGTCTCTCTATTTTTAATGTTGGATCTATAGGTATTTTAGTGTAATTTCCCTCATCAATTAAAGTTTTAATTTTGTTATTATATTCTGTAGTGTCCAGAATAACTGTGGCGTTACCTTTGTCTGATGGCAATATTTTAATAGATGTGTCTTTTTTTAATTTATCTATAGCTAACCTTTCCTCATGGTATAAATTTGATTTGATTTTAAATTGTTTTTCTAAGATAAGTTTAAACCTAATTCTGTATTCATTTGCACTTTCCAAAAGTAATTTTTGAGCAACAGACTCTACTGCCGAAATAAGGTCTAATTTAGGAACATCTTTCGATGTAACACTAAAATTTAGTCCTTTAGAAAGTACATACTTTTCAGAATCAGATAATACTTTATTTAAAAGGTTAACTACAGTTTTATTAATGAAATTTTTGTCTGTATGTGTATTAATGTGTTTTGTATGTGTTCCATGTTTTGCAATAATTAAATTTTTAAATTTCTTAATGTAAGTATTTTTTTGGATATTGAAGTGATATGTGTAACTGGAATAGACGCTATTATAAATGTGATTAAAATCAACTTCAGTTACTTTTTCATATATTTGTTGTAATGTATTATTAATGTCAGTCTTTAATTGTTGTTTAGTGTATATGTGATGTTGGATGCGATCTCTTAAAAGTGCTAAACTAGCCCTATGTAAAATATATATGCTTCTGTTTGTGTTATAAGGTGTATGTAAACGTAAACCTTTTGGTATTATGTCACAATCTTTACATTTGTAAAGAAATGTTAAGCTGTTTTCACAATGTTGTAGTTTGATACATTTACTTTCTAAATATCTAAATAAAAAATATATATCAGGCCCATACCTGTAACCTAAGTAATGTCTGAATGATTGTGGCGTGTTCATATATATTATTTTTCCTTTATTTGGGTTTTTCGCCACTATCTACAACTCAAAAAATATCAAAAATATTAATATTAATATTAATTTTTACATAAGAACAGGTATTTTTGATATTTTTTGAGTTTTAGATAGTGGCGAAAAACCCAAATAAAGGAAAAAAAAAATAAATTAATAATCATAAATCCTCAGGCACTAAAACTAAACTCGCTTATAAAATTACACAAAAATATTTACCCAATTAGACCAGTAGTTTCATTTGTTACAACTCCTTCAATCAAATTATTAAATAAGCTTATTACAATCATTTTAGAATATACAAATTTTAAACCAAAATATTCCATTCTAAATATTAATTAAAATATTAATTTACTCAAAAAATGTACAAAATTTATTGCCGAGTATACCACCAAACGAAGTAATAGAATTAGTTGGCAAATTACTTTTCAAAAATAAAACTAATTCAATAATAAAACAAGAAATTTATAACTGCTATCAATTACTTTGTATGAGAATGACTTGATAATTATTTGGAATTTGATAATTCATTTTTTCAATTCTCCTTTTGGAACCTTTGGTGTGAAACACTAAACTTGAAGAGATTTACCACTAAACACCAAATCACTTTTTTTGAACTGTTCGACGGACGTTTCGCTAACCATGTTAGCATCATCAGGAGATTATTTAATCTAATTCTAAAACCAAACTTATGCACTATTTATATGAAAAACCCTACCTAACAAAGCGTTTAAAAATCTTGAAACGTGAAGTTTACTAAGCCTTACATTAATAATTGAAAAAGTTGACTGAACAGGATAGGCCCTTTATCTCGGTTTATGATTTTCTGATATTTTTCTATTTGAATGTTTTCATATACATCCATTATTATTAACACTTTTAATTAGTCTTAAATTACTAATATTTATACTGTGGTCGTGTTCGATTGCATGTTGGGCAACAAAGATTTTTCATTTCTCCCATGTCTAATGTGGGCAATATGTTCTTTATATCTTGTCAATATGGATCTTTTTGTTTGCTCAATATACCTTCGATCACAGTCTTGACAACTAATTTCGTAAATTAGGAAGGTAAATTTTTCATATAAATAGTACATAGTTTAGTTTTAGAATTAGATTAAATTATCTCCTGATGATGCTAACATGGTTAGCGAAACGTGCGTCGAGTAGTTAAAAAAAAAGTGATTTGGTGTTTAGTGCTAAATCTCTTCAAGTTTAGTTAATTCATTTTTTGGTTTGAATTACGGTTTGATAATGGGGCACCCTCTATTTCCTTTACTGTCGGAAATTTTTATGAATAACATAGAAAATAAGATAAATCAACATCAGTTCTTTAAATCATCCTTTTAGTAGTACAGATATGTTGATGACATTCTAATTTGTTTTACAGGTTCTGATAGACAATTACATCAATTCTTAATTTACATAAATTCTTTACATAAGAACATTAAATGCACAGTTGAAGAAGAGCAACATAATAGTATTAACTTTTTAGACTTAACAATTGTTGAATGCCGGTCTCTAAAACGAGAAATAACACGACTAGGAAATGACTCGTGCAGTAATTCAACAGTTTCTCGGGCTGTATGGCATGTTGCACCATCCTGTTGAAACCACATGCCGTTGAGATCCATATTTTGCAATTTTGGCACAAAAAAGTTAGTTAACATTTCACGATAACGAACACCATTCACGGTTGATGCTTGACCAACTGCATTTTCGTAGAAAGATGGCCGGATGATGCCTCCAGCCCAAAATGCACATCAAATAGTGACTCGTTTTGGATGCATCTGTTTCTCAACAAACACTCGTGGATTTTCACCACTAGTGGAAAACACTAGTGGAAAAAATTGGTTTCCCCACTATCAACTTTTATGGTATTATTATGTCGATGAACAGTTTAGGTTGTAATTACATTTCTGACTGATAGTTTATCATAGTTTGTATTTGAATAAGACACTGTGCGTCGAAACAATTGTCATACATACAATTTTAAATCTTTGCTTATTTATTTAAAATTAATAATATTTAAAATAAAAAAAAAATCACGTTGATATCTTATACCCTTTTATTTTTCTTCCAAATTAGCCGACTCGTCTTCTTCAAATTTCAATGCATTTGTTTGTGATCGTTTTTTTATCTGAAAACTTTTCCAAAGCCATAACGAACAAGAACAAAACAAAAATAGAATTACGCATATCCATCGTTCGAATTGTGAGTTATGCTCTTGAGTTCATACAAAAATAGAAATAATATAATAGAAAAAATCACTCTCAGTTTTTCCCGAATTTTCCAATTTTACTGGCATCTTTTCCATATAAATCTTATTCGGACTATTACGAACATTTAACAAAAAAAAAATAGTCAAATTGGTCCAGCCGTTCCCAAATAATGCGCTTACCAACGAACAGCATTTAATTTTTATTTATATAGATTAAAAATATTAGACAATTAGCTCTAAATAACCAAGACAATTGCGAAGAACTTGCGAAATATTTTGAACAACTACTAAACTGTCCTGAGCCCTTAAACAAATTACCAACACTAAACCCTAAACAAACAAACGCATATTCATTACCACCGCATGAGGATGAAATAATTAGGCAAATCAAGCGACTTAAAAATAACAAAGCTTCTGGTGAAGATGGAATCACTGCTGAAATTTTGAAATCCGTACAATCAAGGAAATAACCAAAATTCTACAAGAATTTGGCGAACCGAACAGATTCCGGAAGATTGGAAAGATGCTCTAATCCATCCACTACACAAGAAAGGAGATAGAACGGATGTAAACAACTACAGAGGGATATCTCTTCTTCCAGTTTGTTACAAGATTCTATCTCAGTATCTACTAGACAGAGCGCAGGGACAGTTAGAACCTAACATTGGTGAATATCAAGCAGGTTTTCGACCGGGCAGATCCTGCCCTGAACAGATCCTGGATCTAAAGTTGATCCTAAGACATCAAAAACTGTACAATAAAAATATCGTCTGTACATTTGTGGATTTTAAAAAAAGCATATGATTCTATTGACCGCGAATGTTTAATCCAAATTTTGCAAGAACAAGGACTAGATCTGAAAACGCTGGCAATTATTAAAGCAACATTAACTAACACAAGGTCAAAAGTTAAATTCATGGATCACATCTCAGAGCCCTTCGAAATTAAAACTGGAGTGAGACAAGGGGATGGACTCTCGCCACTCTTATTTAACTGTGTTCTAGAAAAAGTAATACAGGAGTGGCGTGACAAAAAGCCGGCCCTGAATATTGACCAGCCCATTAAACTGGGGAGAACCAACATCAAAATAGATTGTCTGGCGTTTGCTGATGATCTAGCAATTTTGACTCAGGATATATTAACGGCACAAAAACAGATTGAAATCCTAAAAGAAACAGCAGAAAGGGTAGGGCTCCAAATTTCCTTTGAAAAGACACAATACATGACTTACAACAGACTAAGAACACCATTTCTAAAAACAAAATATGGTAGCATCAGACGAGTCTCTTAGTTCAAATATTTGGATGAAATAATCATGGAAAATGGGTTGGAAAAAGCGGCCAATAAGGGTAGATGTCAAAAAATGAAAATGGCATTAAGACTTACACAAAATATTTACAACAAAAAATGCATATCTAAAAATACGAAATTGAGACATTACAACACAGTTATTAAACCAGAATGTCTATATGGGGCAGAAACGCTCATTATGAATAGAAAGAGACATCGAGAACATTGAAAAGAAGGAAAGAAAAATCTTAGGCCCCAAACAAATAAATGGCACAACATACCGACTTCGAGAAAACCAAGAAAGCAAACAATACACAGATATACATAGCGATATGAGAAAAAGAAGACTTAAGTTTTACGGACACATAAAACGGATGAATCCGAGTAGGTTAACTAGACAAATAGTCGAATTTTATGAAAATAGGAGTAGAGCTAAAGTAGAAATAATTAAATGGATTGATGCAATTAAAGAGGATCTAAGATCAGCAAATATTACACAATGTGAAATTCAGGATAGGGGCTGTTTCAGACACAAGGTTAGCGTTTGGGAGGTTGGCCAAAGGGAAAAATGTAGGAAGACTGAAACAACTTGATCTGACGAAAGGAAAAAGGCTCATAGCGAAAGAATGAAATTAGTATGGGCGCAAAGGAAGGTTAACGACAACAAACGCCTCTAATTGTACTTCGCGTGGTCCACCAGGGCCCATACGTGAATAATAATAATAAAAATATATAGCTTTTATTTGATAACCCTTTATAACTCAGTGAAAATCAAATAAAACAACTGTTTTATTTTAGAGTAAGTTAATTTCACGTGACCCAAAACCAAAACAGAATAGTTACATTTGGATGGATTGCTCAATACTTCAGCATTACGGTATGCGAGGTGTAAAAAAACATTCTTGTATAGGCGAAGAGGAAAACGATCAAATATATACAAAATATCCACCCTAAGGTTGTGGAAAATCATAAATCATATCGAAAATATCAGAAACCACTTGAAAATGTTCCCCCACCTGAAGCGGCAAGGAATAAATCCCGATAAAATATCTTTTAAATCCATGTAAAAAGTACACCTGGTGTTTCACTTATACCCGTTTCGATAAATTTTCGAGGAAAATGCAGGAAAACTATGACGATTCCATCAGGAAAATCTAATATAAAGGCTCGCGGAGACGATAAACATGACTTTTTCGAATCGTATTTTTTCTTTTCTCCGGGCTTATCGGGAGATATTTTACCGATAGTGGACCCAATAAATCTTAAATACTTGCATCCCAAATCGGTCGTTATTGAATGAAATGGCTGCAGTTACCAGATGTGTCTGTTTTCATTTTTCTTTGGCTCGAAGAGGTTATTTCAATATTCGCGTATATTGTCCATGGGGAAGAAAGATTATTCTTTTAAGGAGATCTTGTTTGAATGATCTTGTATGAACTATATGAACGGAATGGAAAAATAATTCCAGAATAGGTGGGATCATATATGATTAAATAAAATGCTAATTTCGAAGAGTTTTACCATTAAACTCCAAAACACTTTTTAAAACTTCTCGACGCACGGTTCGCTAACCATGTTAATGACCATGAATCACGGCTTCCAAAATAAGATGGCTAGTTTACAATCTGTCTATAGTTCATAATATTGTTATCATGAAGAAAAGAGTGAAACATTAACTCCACGAATTTGTCGGGCATACGAACTTTACTTTGGTGTCGTAGTACGTGATATGCTGGAGTTGTGGTCATAATATGCGGGATTGGCTGTCTAATCGTCGATCAAGTTTACCTTTCGCAACATCACTGTTATGAAAAGAACATAAGGACCATGTTGAGGATTGTTATTTTTGCATGAATATAACTGCAGGGCTCAATAACCGTAAAAAAAGAAAACATCACATTAGTACAATTTCAAGTCAAAGACCTCAAACCTCAAATAAAATAAATCTTGTTACTGATATCTCAGACCGATGCTTTCAAGATGAATTTGTAGTGAAACAAGACAGTTTACAAATATGAAATATTTGAAAAGTGCTATTTATTGTCAAAAATTTTTCTTGTAATAAAAGCTGGTGAAATATTAAAATGTTTGTTTATTGCATTCCTCTTCCCTATTAAACTGAGGGAATGTTTAACATCTAAAACCTCAAAACTATTATAAATCCACCATAAAAAATCTACCCATTAGAAAATTTAATCTGCTCTTAGAATTGCATCTGTTCACGAAGACTGTCATAAGTAATGTCTGAATGATTGTGGCGTGTTCATATATTTTTTTTGAGTTTTTCGCCACGATCTAAAACTCAAAAAATATCAAAAATACCTGTTCTTATTTAAAGAAAGAATCACTGGGTAAAAACAAAAAACCAAACGGAGACAAATTTCTCAGTGATTCTTTTTTTTTTTGTAATAAATTTGCCTAACGAACAATATTTTTAAAGATATAAAAATGTTATAAAAAATTTACAAACTTTTAACGTTAACGTTTCGGAGGGTAATCTCCCCCCGTTTTCAAAACTGAACTAAAAAATAAATTATATTAATTTGTAATATATAAAGTATCGAGTGAAAGTAAATATATTTTTTGTATGTCAACGATAAACAATTAAACGACGACACAATTAAACACACAAAACGACACAATTAAAAGAGTAGGAAATAAATACAACATAAGAACGACATTTAAAACAAAAAATACTCTTAGATCTCTATTAACAAAGACTAAACCAAACAATATACAACAAAATACCAAAAATGTGGTTTATAAAATTCCCTGCGAATGTGGCAAATTCTATGTAGGTGAGACATCTAGACCGTTAGATGTTCAACGGTAATTACAAATTAATATAATTTATTTTTTAGTTCAGTTTTGAAAACGGGGGGAGATTACCCTCCGAAACGTTAACGTTAAAAGTTTGTACATTTTTTTATAACATTTTTATATCTTTAAAAATATTGTTCGTTAGGCAAATTTATTACAAAAAAAAAGAATCACTGAGAAATTTGTCTCCGTTTGGTTTTTTGTTTTTACCCAGTGATTCTTTCTTTAAATAAGAACAGGTATTTTTGATATTTTTTGAGTTTTAGACACTGGCGAAAAACCCAAATAAAGGAGAAAAAAAAAGACTGTCATAACATAACTAAAGATCACTTTGGCTTGATATTAATGGAGAGTTACTAGAAAGAAAGATAGTTTTCCTATAATACAGAAGATATACAATGACCTTATCCATCTGCTGTAAAAATATCCTCGTATAGAGATACAAAATGATATTTAAATAAAATAATGAACATAAATTTATTTTACATATGTTAGGTAGTCCGAACAGACAGAAATATTTATGTGGAAACAATTCTAATACCAAAATATGTATGTCTTATTTCATACCGCAGGACCACCCAACAATACAAATGTAAAATTTACGAGTAGTTGTAAGTATATCAAAAGTTTATTTAGGAATTTACAAGATTTTAAATAAGGTTATCTTAACTAGCGCGATATAAAACATTTTCAAGTAGGCGTCGGAACTTTTAAGGCACCGTATGTAAATTTCGGGTGTGGCCAGTATCAATATTTTTGGTCGTAAAACTAAGTGAAAAAACTCGGGGTGTCAGATATTCAAATTATTGTTGTTTGGCTGGGGAATGGTCATGATAATAATAGACGACACTAACATTTGTCGTAGTTATGTTACAGGCAAACTACAGATGAGGTTGTCGGTAGGTACTTTTAAATGCAATCAAATAAGTTTATTTCAAACACATGCACACCCAATTGAATACATATGCCATTGGAAAAAATGGAAGTTAATAAAAACGTAAATTGAAAAAATATATATAATAATATAAAGCATTAAGACAATAAAAAGTCTTCACCCTTGAAACTTTCACTTTGATCAAGGACGCACATCGCGGAACATTAACCAGCATGCTAGAACGATGAAAGTCATTTCACAATGTTGTTAAATGGAATCACCAGAGAAGATCAAAATAGTAAGGTACAATATATGACTGCAGCCCTAGAGATGGAAGAAAGCTTAATGAAACTCAAAAGCGATAAAGCTCCCGGAATATTTACCTTCAGAACTACCGAAGCTGGGAAGCAAACACTTTACTCGAACCATTCATCTATTAATAGTTAACATTTAGAATAGTGAGCAGATGTTCTCAACCTTTTCTGGACTACCCCCTTTACAAGAAAAAAAACCTACACCCCCCCTTTCTTAATAGTTAATTATACCAATTATCAAAATGTTGTTGCATCAAATGTAGCAAAAAATTATTTATTAAAAATTGCAAAATGGAAATCTCCATCATCCAAACAAAATCCCGAGTCGAATGTCTCGTCTCGCGGAATATCCCGCCTCGTGCTGAACACATGTTTCCACGACGACAAAACCAACAGCGATCTAGAAGTTGACGCCACTGGTAGTACTGCTTGAGTAACTGAAACATTTGAGAGCCCAGTCATCTTAGAACACAGTCATTTTAAGACCCAGTGATTTTGAACTATAGTCATCTTAGTCTATGGGCATTCCGGACTACGGACTTCTTGGACCCCAGTCATCGTAGGCTCTAGACTTCTTGGGATCTAAAACTGAACTGTTCAGTAATTGACCATCTTGGTAACTGCATAATCCAGAGTGGGTTTCATAATATACAAACATAAAGCATAAAACATTTTATATCAAAAGCACCATTTAAATAAAGGATTGTAAATTTTGGTCGGAGACTTTTCCTCGCTTAATATTTTAGTGCATTATCGGAAAGTGGAATTGCCATAAATAATCAGATGGAAGATATTAAAAGATTGCTCATAAACAACTTCGCAAAAGGAAACACGATATGCAAAAAAGATAGGGTGTATAACAAGAATTACATTAAGTAATAGGCAATGGTGGAAAAATTGGAAAAAATCGAAAGCCGAAGGACAGTGTAGTAAAATTTGAAAGTACATCTGAACGCCTAGTCCAACGCGTCATTCAGCTGAATAAAAAGTTTGGGCTTCAAATCGTCCAAGCTTATGCACCAACTATAAGCCGTAGGGATGAGGAAATTGAGGAATTTTATGATGATGAGACCCAGCTTTTATAAGGACAAATGTAGGTACAAAATCCTGATGGGTGATTTTAATGCCAGAATTGCAACAACAAGAACTGGTGAAAATGTAACTGGCCCACGTGGAACTGGTGAGCGAGACAATAGAGGTAACAGATTGGTTGATTATAGGACAAGAACTTTATATTATGAATTCGTTCGATATGAAAAATATCAGCAGAAAATGGATATGGAAAAGTCCATCTGGTCTCACAAGTGAAATTGATTACGACCAACGATAAAACAATATTTTGAAATTGTACTGCCCTTGTGACCATCGAATAATACGGGCAAAAGTTAGGATTAACTGTCGAAGAGAAAGCGAAAGAATCCTAAGGTCAAAGAAGGGCAAAGTGAATTCTGGGAAACTTCTGAAGAGAGGAAGCGATTTTGAGATTGCTTTGTCAAACCGGTTTGCTGTGTTACAAGATCCGGAGGAAGTGGAACTATAAGTTCAATATGAAGAAATCGCCAACAATGTGCTTCAAATAGTTGCTTCAATAGCACCAGAAGAAAAATGTCTCAAACAGAGAAAAATCTCCAGTGAGACCATTGATTTAATGAAGAAACGACGGCCAATGAGAAATGCAGGGAGTCCTTTTGGCCTGGTCGAGTACGCTGAGCTCTGCAAAACTATAAGAAAACATATCAGAGAGCACACACGCCAATTCAACATGCAGCTGGTGAAAAAAAGTCTGGAAGAAAACAAAAAAATTAACAGAAGTTGAAAAACAATAGAACGCAAATTGATGCCTTAATGCGTGAGGATAGCATATTGTGCAGGGCGCGTACGCAAATGTTAAGAGGTTGTCAGAAAATTTTATACCCAGTTATATAAAGATCAGAACCGATTAAGGACAACAATGCCCAGGGAAGAATAAATGCCGGATATCCTAGTGGAGGAAGTAACAAATGCCATAAAATACTATATGAAAAACGGCAAGGCTCTAGGAAAGAATAACTGTCGAAATGCTAAAAGCTGGTGGCCGGACGTTACATAAAATACAGGCAAAATTATATTTAAAATGCATCATAGAACAAAAAGTACCTGACATAGAAAAATGCAGAAGTGATCATTTTACATAGAAAAGGAGCACAGGAATATTTAAAGAACTACCGTCCAATAAGCCTCCTATCAGTAATATCTAAAAAAATATTAAAAAACTCAACGCACAACAACAAAAAACGCACCACAAAGAGAACAAGTTGGAGTCAGAAGTGGATTCAGTATAATAGATCCCATCCAGGTTGTACAACAGGCCATAGATAGGCACAACGAATATACTATACCACTGTGCTTGACTTTTATCGACTACGAAAAAGCATTTAACTCCTTCTCAAAGCATGCTATAATGCAAACCTACTAGGATCGATATATGATGGAGCTACAGCGACAATTCACCTAGATGATCTTGAAGTAGAACGAGGTGTAAGGCAGGGTGACTCAATATCGGTAGATGATATCGTCGAAAAATAAACCTGAAAAAGAGTCAGGTTATGTTCAATAAATTCGCTGAGGACAGGAGAATTTCAGTTTTAGGAAGGGATTTGAAGATTGTGGACCACTTTATATAAATTGGGCAGAAGATTTCAATGGAGGGGGATACCGTCCGGGACTGGTAGGCATTTGGCAGACTCAACATAGTGTTTAAGAGTAGACTCCCGCTTTGGCTGAAAAGAAAACTATTCGATCAGTGCGTCCTACCCGTTATGAGATTTGGAAGTGTAACATGGATACTCACATCGCATCGCATCAATTCAAAAACTTCGGGTAACACAGAAAGCAATGGAAAGAGGTGTGCTTGGCTTTACAAGACGAGCCAGAAATTCCTGCACATGGACCAGGGAACAAACGAAAGTGTGTGGCATCATTGGAAGGGCAGAGATGGGCAGGCCATATAGCAAGGCGATGAGATGACAGATGGACCAGGGTAATCTCGATAGACTGATTAACTTTATATAAATCCGATCGATAAAAATAGGCTTAAAACGTAGTTTATTTAATCCTTTAAACACTGTATTACTCAGTTTAGAAGTGTAATTAATATATGTTTAATAGTATAGATAATAGTACAGTTTATTAAAATTTTCTTTGTTTAGAGGAAAACTAACTAACCTATGCATTAGACTATGATGAGATAGTTTGACTTGCCAAGATTGTTTAGAACTAAAGTCTAGATTCTGCAAAAAAGTAAAAAGTCCGCTTAATGGGATTGCCAAAATTCTTTTAACGGTTGCACAACTGTCCTCTATTCTGACGCCAATTTTGAATATCATCTATCATTTAGTTTGTTTACAGTGATTTTATCAATTCATTTCAAGTGTCTTTTGCGACTTTTACAATGAATAAAAGCATCCAACAAATAATTTATCTTAAATTTTGTATTGCAAATAGAATTTCATGTGGCGACTCACTGAAAATATTGCAGAAGGCTTACGGTTAATAAACTTTATCAAAATCACGTCCATATGAGTGGTACAGTGCATTTAGAAGCGGTCGAGATGTGGTGGAAGATTTGTTTCGCTATAGTCGGCCATCAATGCGACGTTAACATCGCTAAAGTCCTTCGCTTTAGCGATGTTGACTGAAATGGTGACTGAAAATCGTCATAGAATTTAAGTTTTGAGAGAGATAGTCAATGATCTTTCTGTGCCTCACGAATCAATTCGTACTATTTTAAGCGATGATAGAACACATGTTAGGACGATATTTTTTTCTTTTTTTGGGTTTTCGCCACGATCTAAAATTCAAAAAAATATCAAAAATATCTGTTCTTATGTAAATAAAGAATTACTGGGTAAAAAACAAAAAACCAAACGGGGACAAGTTTCTCAGTGATTCTTTTTCTGTAATAAATTTGCCTAAAGAACAAAATTTTATAAAATTCAAAAACTTCCTAAAATAAATATAAACTTTTAAACGTTAACGTTTCGGGAGGTCTTCGTCTCCCGTTTTCAAAACGAATCAAAAATACATTATATTAATTTCTGTTTATAATGAAAAGATAGGAAGACAATATATTTTGTGTATGTCAATGATACTTACATTGACAATAATAGTTTTTAATGACAGTGACATACTACCAAACAAAAATATAGTTTTTAATTGTATTCTTTAGAATCGGGAACCAAATTGAATTTAAATCTACCGAAGGCGTAGAAATAAAGTTATTTTTATTTAAACTAATTATAGTAGTTTCTTTTAAGCTTCTGTATTTTGTTACCGATTCTTTTAATACCGTTTTGGACTTATTCCAATTGATTTTATGTCGCGTTTCCCATGCGTGTTGACAAATTCTAGATTTATTAAAATCGCCCTTTCTAAGAAGGTTGTTGGATGTTGGAGAAGGATGTTCTTTTATTCTAACATCTAACGGGCTAGATGTCTCACCTATATAGAATTTGCCACATTCGCAGGGAATTGTATAAACCACATTTTTGGTATTATGTGTTGTTTAGTTTGGTTTTTTTTAATATAGATCTGAGTATTTAATACAACATACTTTTGCGGAGAGTGAGATTGCTTGGACACGTGGAGAGACTAGGTGGAGGGAGAATGATAAATCTAGTGTTACGCAGAAGGCCAATGGGAAGAATAGGAAGGGCAGGCCAAGAAAAAGATCGAGTGGGTCAAGTGCAGGAAGATTTGGATACGATAAGGATGGGGAATGGAAGGACATAACAATAGAAAGGAGTGGAGAGGGATAGTCCAAACTGTGCTGTAGAGGAACTGGTGAATGATGGGAACCACAAATGTAATGTTATAATTATATGTAAAATAGTGATATGTAAAATACGATATTGTAAACATTACGCCCTAGGTCTTCAGGGCCTGTAGAGCTTTTAAATAAATAAAGTAATGTTTTCACTCTGTTATCACACTCAGTTTTAATTAAAATTGTAATGGTATTACCCATGTTCCGTTTTGCAAAGGATTAAGTCATTATCTTTCAACTTTTGTTTAAGGTTTTTTTTATTATTATTAATTAATCTTTACAGTTTTTTGAAAAATTAAGATTATTTAAAAGTCGGGATATATTAAGTTTATTATGTAGATTGTAATAAATCATTTAAAATTCTAGTATGTCATACATTACACTTTTGAAATGAGACTATAACTAGGCAAACTCACAACGTCATCTGTGTTTTCTTAAAATTAAAAAACCGTTCAAGTAAAAAGATCCGTAAATATATTTTTAAATACCTTCGAGTTCAGCGGGCGTCTACTGCACTCCTTCGGAACCAAACATACCTTATCTCCCTTGAATTATCTTCAGCATGTCTTACCTGCAAAGAAAAATACAACATACAATTAAAATTCTTTTAAAATACCCTCATAAATTTAAATTTTCTCAAAGGTACGGAACTAATTTCTTTTCTCGCAGAGGAAAACATGGAGAAAATGTAAAACACCAGACTAGAAAATATTACGACGAGACTTTAGTTCCTAATGATACTTGTAAATGGAAATGTAAGATTGGACAAGAGGTGTTAGAAGCAGATCTCACCGTGTACGTATACACGTCGAGAATAAGTCATTAGAATGAATAATGTCCTATTATGTTTATGCATAAGGTAGGTTCAATCTTTTCTTCTTTCTCTTCTTTTTCTTTACGTAAGAGTGTGTCATCTTGGAGGTCTGGAGTATAATTATGCAATAATTATACAACAGAAGCACTGTAAAATACATAAAATTAGTTATGATATATGCATTTTGCATAACGTAGAAACGATTTTAAATATTTGCTATATGTTTTGTTATGTGGGGTGTCTTATTATTTTTTTGAAACTTTTCAAAATAGCGTATCAATATGAAAACTGCTGTAAAATGATTTTTTACTTGCCTTAAATTGAACTTTTCTCAAGACGTTGCTCAAAATTTTATAAAATAAACATTATTTTTAATTTTTCCTCAAGGATTTTAGATGCGTCAAAATACTAGACTCTACCTCAGTATTATAGGAAAGTTAACAAATGGAAGACATAAACAGAAATAAAACATTTGTATATTTAGTGGTCTTTCTACCACATTTTATTAAATATAAAGTTATTTTTGATAATGAATCAAACAACTGTTTGATTAAACGCGAAGAGATTTACCACCAAACACCAAATCACATTTTTAAATTTCCCGACGCACCTTTCGCTAACCATGTTTGCATCATCAGGAGATTATTTAAGATTGTGATCGAAGGTATATCGGGAAAAGTAACAGATCCATATTAACAAGATATAAAGGGCACAGTGCCCACATTAGATATGGGAGAAATGAAAAATATTGTATTGCTTAATATGCAATCGAACACGGCCATAGTATAGATATTAGTAATTTAAGACTAATTAAAAGTGTTAATAATAACAGGGCTTTGGATGCATGTGAAAGCATTCAAATAGAAAAATGTAAGAAAACCATGAACCAGGATAAAGGACCTATTCCGTTCAGTTAAATTTTTCAATTATTAATGTAAGGCTCAGTAAACTTCACGGTTCATGATTTTTTCCAAGCCTCATAAATACGGTTATCATATAAACATAACATAGTTCAGTTTTTAAATTAGATTAAATCATCTCCTGATGATGTTAATATGGTTAGCGAAACGTGTGTCGAGAAGTTTAAAAAAGTTATTAAGTTTTATTGATGTTGCGAAATTTCTTCTCGAGAATTTTTTTTTTATTTGGGTTTTTCGCCACGATCTAAAACTCAAAAAATATCAAAAATATCTTATGTAAATAAAGAATCACTGGGTAAAAACAAAAAACCAAACGGAGACAAATTTCTCAGTGATTCTTTTTTGTAATAAATTTGCCTAACGAACAAAATTTTAAAACTATAAAAATGTTCTAAAAAGATATACAAACTTTTAACGTTAACGTTTGGGGAAGTATTCTCCTCCCGTTTTCAAAACGAATCTAAAAATAACGTATATTAATTTCTATAAAATATGAAAAGATGGAAAGTAAATATATTTTTTGTGTATGTCAATGATACTTACATTGACAATTAGTTTTTAATGACAGTGACATACTACCGAAAAAATATATATAGGTGAGGTTTACCGTGTGATTGTAATTGTTTATTGAAATTCTTAAATGTTTTAATTGTATTCTTTAGAATCGGAAACCACAATGAATTTAAATCTACCGAAGGCATAGCAATGCAATTATTTTTATTTAAATTAATTATAGCGGTTTCTTCTAATCTTCTGTATTTTGTTACCGATTCTTTTAATACCATTTTGGAATTATTCCAATTGATTTTATGACCCGATTCCCATGCGTGTTGACAAATTCTAGATTTATTTAAATCGCCCTTTCTAAGAAGGTTTCTCTTTTATTCTAACATCTAACGGTCTAGATGTCTCACATATATAGAATTTTCCACATTCGCAGGACATTTTATAAACCACATTTTTGGTATTTTGTTGTGTGTTGTTTGGTTTAGTTTTTGTTAAAAGAGATCTAAGAGTATTTTTTGTTTTAAATGTCGTTCTTATGTTGTATTTACTTCCTACTTTTTTAATTGTGTCAGAAATACCGCGGATATAAGGAATTGTGAGGTTAATTGTTTGAGAGTTATTATTATTGATATTAATAACTTGTCTGTTTTGTCTGGTATCAAAAGTTTTGTCTGGTATCAAAAGTACTCATCAAAAGAGAAAGAGAAGAACCCATTGCCATTCCGAAATTTTGTTGATAATAATCATTTTCTAATTGAAAATATGTGGTTTTTAAGCATAGAGTGAAAAAAACAGTTAATAAAAAATAAAAGTTAATAAAAAGAGTTAAGAAAAACCCAAATAAAGGAAAAAAATATATGAACACGCCACAATCATTCAGACAATATTCCTCTCCGGTTGTTGCTGTAAAATCGCATGATCCATGATTTGATCATGTCTCCAGCGATGACTTTTTGTTCTCAAACCTGTCAAAATCACTCACTGCTTATTTTATTTGAGTTGAGAAAGTCGAAATGTCATTGGTATATGAGGGTAGTCTGAAAAGTTTCCAGCCTCAGCATGAAAATGTAATATAATTGGGCATGAGTTAAAAGATAACCTTGGAAATTTCAGCCATATTAGATGGTCAGTTGTTGTTTATCAGTCATTTATTTCAGCTGATGTCATCTTCACCAATTAAATGCAAAATTATCAGGTTGAAAAAAAATCCCAAAAATATTTTGAGATGTTTTCGCCGAACCCTCGTATACACATTAGTATGTTATCCCACGTTTTCTATCCAGAGAAAAAATGCACTTGTGTTACGTAAACTAGACCAATCTTCAAGAAAAACACACAATTCGAGAGGGTAGACCGATAGTTTCATAAACTTTTTATTCCTACGTTAGTCGCAAAAACTTTTCAAAATAAATCCATCCAAAGGCCGCCACTTTTTTCTTCGGTTTTAGCTGGCTTACAACTTCAGAATCCTTAAAGATATCCAGAGCACGCTATTCTACCTCTTTATATCCTTTTTTTTTTCTCCTTCGAAAGTCTCGGGAATTTGTCCTAAGCTAGAAAAGGACATTTATTTCTTCCGGGATGGATTTGTGTTGGTTTTTGTTGGCATGTATCTGGATCCAGAATAAAAACGTCCATTTTTGAAAAAGGATTACCGTATACCATACACATCGGATAATTTCGTTTTAAAATATGAGTAGTAAAAACCTTGTAATGCGTAACTTAAGAGGTTTAAAAATTATCTATTAGCTAATGGAACTACGTAAAATTGAATTAGGTTACGGGGGGCGCTCACAAAATATCGTCCCTAACGTATGAAAAGTTTTAAAACAATTTAATTTTTCAACACAATCTTTTAGGGGGCTTGATGTGAAGGACTTGAAAAAAAAATGTTCTATTAGTTTCTTCTAGCCCTGTTCTTTCAACTGAATAAAAACTAATACCTACGGTAATAATATGAGAGATAAGGAGGCTGGTGTAAATTTATCCAAACAATTATTATGGATGGTTTTGTAAGATGGAGCGTCGTCCTTGGTTCAATGTGTATCCCAATTTTCTTTAGTTGCATCAAGAACTCTTGGTATTTATAATGATGTGCCTGTATGGTAACTAAATAACAAAAAAAGCCTTAAAACTCTTAAAAGTTTCTCCACGTCAGTAGACAAAGTGGCTCGACATTTTCATCAAAGCGGTGAAACTCGAAGGGATTTACCACACCCTCGGTGAATCTCTATCTATATATAAATGGTGTTTTGGTTAATAATGTCAATTTTTTTGGCAAAATTTCAGTGTTTATTTCCATAACGCAATAAAATACTTTAATAACACTAGTTTACAATTTTAAACTTTTTTTAAATACCTCGAAAGAAATGTATATAAATATGTCAACCTACCTGCCTTATGATAATAATTAAAACACTTGGTATTTGTTTCACAATATATTCAAGATATTCTCTAACATGTTTCGGCCTCGCGACCATTCTCAAAGAGAGTTATGTATAAACTAAACTAAAGTTTCAAAGTGCTGTCTAATGGTAGTCGGTTTTTTCATCTCGTTAAATTTATTACACTATCAATAATTGGAGTATTTCCGAAGTCTAGCTGGGTGTTTGTTAGGTTTTTGCCGTCGTATATGGCTTTTTTAATTTCGAAAATTTCCAGGTAATTTAACAGCCTGCTTTTATTGCAGCTATGTATTAATTTGGTATTATTAATGTTAAAAAAATGGTTCTGGTCTATACAATGTTCGGCAAAGCCCGTCTTTCTCTGATTGTGTAAAATTGAATATTTATGTTCTTTTAGCCTATCATTGAGCGATCGGCCCGTTTGGCCTATATAAATAGCGTCACATATATTACATTTAATTTCGTATACTCCAGATTTGTCACAAAATTTTGCTCTTTCTTTGTTATTGTTTAACATCGATGCAAGATTATTCTTATTAACAGAGATAATATTAATATTTTCGTTCTTTAACTGATTTGTGATTCTTGAACTTAATTTGTGAATATAGTTTATAGCATGCCAATTTTTAGAATCTTTTTCGGGTGTTGCGGCATAAAAATGTTTGGTGTTGTTTTTCTTAATCTTGTTTTTTATCATTTTATCTATGATGCTTGGCTGATATCCATTATATTTTTGATAATATTAAGTTCTTTTCCATAGCTGTCTTTTTTAAGTGGAATCGTTAGAAGTCTGTGGGTCATACTATGAAAAGTGGACATTTTTACATTCCATGACTGATTTGAACTTGCGTGAGTAATTGTATCGGTATACGTGGGTTTTCTAAATATTTCGAATTCTAATTTATTCGGTGTTCTTATTATTTTTAAATCTAAGAAATTTAATGAATTATCCGTCTCTGTTTCTATTGTGAACTGGATTTTTGAGTTTACACTGTTTAAATATTCAAGAAATTGATCCAATAGTCTTTCTGTACCGGTCCATATGCAAATAACATCATCGACATACCTGGCCCAAAAATGTATGTGTCTTGTATAATTAGTGTCGCTAAATAAATTGTTTTCAAAATTAGCCATATAAATTTCTGCCAGGAGGGGGCTCAGGGGGCTTCCCATTGGTAATCCATTCGTTTGTTGGTAAAATTTTGAATTGAACAGAAAATAATTTTGTTCGGTACATACATTGATAGCTTCTATGAGAGCATTTTTGTGTACGATTTCAAGATTGCATTCATGAATTCTTTCAGTGAGGATATTTTTAAGATCTTGTACCGGAATGGAGGAAAAAAGGCTTTTTATATCGAACGAAACTAACTTTGCATTGGGAGGTATCTGTATGTTTTTTAATTTTGTTTTTAGTTCTATTGTATTTTTGATTGCTTTGGGCGAGTTGAAATCGATAAATAATGGTAGATCACTGTTGAGTTGTTTGCAAAGTTTATATGCAGGAGCATTTACAAAAGAAACGACTGGTCTCATTGGGATGCCATCTTTATGCAGTTTAGGCATTCCGTATAAGACTGGAGATTTTGGGTTCATGGTATCTAGTTTGGATTGCGATATATTATTGCGATATAGCGATATTGCGATATAGAAAAACCGACTTCCATTAGACAGCACTTTGAAACTTTAGTTTAGTTTATACATAACTCTCTTTGAGAATGGTCGCGAGGCCGAAACATGTTAGAGAATATCTTGAATATATTGTGAAACAAATACCAAGTGTTTTAATTATTATCATTGTCACTATGTTTCACCAAGAGCCAACCGCCCAATCAATCAAAACTACCTCCCTTAAACGTACAAGTGTTAACAGAAATATTCCATTACGTCACATTTTTTTTCTACAATCACAAATTATTTTTTTCAATTACTCTACGTGGTGACTTCAGTTTGATATTTATTTATTATTTTATTATTCACGTATGGGTCCTGGTGGACTACGCGAAGTACAGTTAGAGGCTTTTGTTGTTGTTAGCCTCCCTTTGAGCCCATACTGATTTCATTCTTTTTCTATGAGTTTTTTGCTTTCGCCTGACCAAGTTATTCCAGTTTTCCTACATTTTTCTCTCTGACCAACCTAAACTTGAAGAGATTTACCACTAAACACCAAAACACTTTTTTGAACTGCTCGAAGCACATTTCGCTAACCATGTTAGCATCATCAGGAGATGATTTAATCTAATTCTAAAACTAAACTATGTTCTATTTATATGAAAACCACACCTAACGAAGAGTGTAAAAATCATGAACCGTGAAGTGTACTAAGCCTTTCATTAATAAGTGAAAAAGTTGACTGAAAGGAATCGGTCTTTTATCTCGGTTCATGATTTTCTTACTTTTTTCTATTTGAATGCTTTCATATGCATCCAAAGCCCTATTATTATTAACACTTTTAATTAGTCTTAAATTACTAATATCTATACTGTGGTCATGTTCGATTGCATGTTGGACAACACAAGATTTTTCACTTCTCCCATATCTATTGTGGGCAATATGTTCTTTATATCTTGTCAATATGGATCTTTTTGTTTGTCCAATATACCTTCGATCACAGTTCTTGACAACTAATTTCGTAAATCCCCGACTTTTCATGCTGCTCTACTTTATACTTTGGATTACCCAGAACTTCTCTTAATTTATTATATGGTTTGTACACAACCTTAATGTCCACTTTTTTCAAAATTTTGTCTAGTCCTTTTGTGAACTGGGCATTAAATGGTATTACCATGAATTTCTTTGTGTTCTGATCCTTTTGAAAAGTCGAAGATTCTTTCAATAATTTTCGGAACTTATGTTTTCTAATTAGTTTATCTATAATGTTCTTATTATAACCATTCACTTCAGATACCTCCCTAATTAATTTTAATTCTTTGTTATAATTATCTTTATTTAAAGGAAAATTAATTAATCTATTTACCATAAAATTTAAACTAGCCATCTTATTTTGGAAACTATGACTTGAATCGTTAGGAATGTATCTCGAAGTGGTGGTGGTTTGTCTGAAAATATCAAAATCTAACCTATTTTTATAATTTCTACTGACTAACACATCCAGAAATGGTAAACTATCGTTGTTTTCGAGTTCATGCGTGAATATTATTATATTTTCGGATTTACTATTTAAGTTCTTAATAAAATCATCTAAATTTTCATTTTTCGAATCGAAAATGGCAAAAATGCCATCCACATATCTTAACCATACCTTCGGAAAGTAACTGAATTCATCTTTTGCCTCGGTTTCAAATTTACTCATAAATAAATTGGCTAAGAACGGCGAGAGAGGGCAATCCTCTCTTGCCGTTCCTTCTTGTTGTTCATAAAACCTGTTATTAAGCCGAAAACAATTTTGCTTCATACATAATCTTGTTAAGGACATGTACTCAGAAACAATTTTGTTATTAAAACCGTTTAACTCGAGTAACTCCCTTAGGTACTTCAAGGTATGTGGAATCGGGACACTCGGAAACAACGATGAAACGTCAAAGGAAACCAAAACCTCACCTTCCTGTAGATGTGTATTTTTCACTTTTTCTATGAATTTGGTTGAATTTATCACAGAACAGGAAGGTAGTTGGTTTGGTAGATTTTCAAATTTCTTTGTTAACCACTTTGCCAAGTTGTATGTTGGAGAATCAATGGCTGATACAATTGGTCTCATTGATTTTCCTGGTTTATGAATTTTTGGTAGAGCATACAATCTTGGCACTTTTGGATTAGAAACATGTAATTTGCTTTGCAGAGAAGGAGAAATAAGGCTGTTACAAGATTTAAATGTATCTCTAACTTCGTTAATCATTTTTGACAATGGATTCCTAGGTAATCGTTTATAAGGACCGTCTTGAATTAATTTTTCAACGCGTTCAAAGTAATCAGGTTTGTCCATTACTACAACCTTATTTTCCTTATCAGCTTTTAAATAAAAACAATCTTTCTCTCGCAGACGCTTTACAATCTTAGAAATATTTGGCATTTTTTGATTTTTATTTGAAATATTTTTTGCAATTTTGCTTTTACATGACTCTCTCACGAAAGCCTTGGAAGACTCTGGTAAGTGTTTAATACCAGTTTCAATACCGGTTACCATATCCCCCAAGGCACTTCGGGATGCCGGCAAAGCAAAATTGAGGCCTTTATTTAACAGATCTAGTTCTGGATTGTCGAAGTCTGAGTTGAAAGATTTTCTACGATGTTGGTGCTCTTTTCTGGAATATGTTCTTTCGACTGCTCAATTTTGAGTTTTTAAAATTTTTTATTTAAAGATGACATTTTTTTAATAAATTTACTATTTACTGCTGTGAACGTATTCCTTTGAAAATTGCACCAACATTCATGTTCTACATTACTTAATTTAAATGTTAATTTCTTGTAAAGATTGTACGCCTGAATTTCAAGCATACTCCTTTTACTGTACAAATGTTTGATTTCTAAGTCAATCCATTTCTGTTTTGCAAAATTAGTTATTTTGTCACATATTTTGGAAGATTTTGAAATATTAACTTTAATAAAATTGGGAAATATTTTATTAGTCTGGCATGACTTAAGAAACGAAATATCTGCTCCAATAAGCTTAATTTTAGTAGTGTACTTACGAAACGTGTAAAAAAATTTACACGCTTCGTTAGGTATGGTTTTCATATAAATAGAACATAGTTTAGTTTTAGAATTAGATTAAATTATCTCCTGATGATGCTAACATGGTTAGCGAAACGTGCGTCGAGCAGTTCAAAAAAGTGTTTTGGTGTTTAGTGGTAAATCTCTTCAAGTTTAGTGCATCACACCAAAGGTTCCAATAGAAGAATTGATTTGACCAACCTCTCAAAGGTTAACCTGGTGTCTGAAACAGTTTCTATAATGAATTTCACTTAGTGTAATATTTGCTGATCTTAGTTTCTTCTTTAATTGCAGCAATTTATTTAATTATTTCTACTTTAGCTCTACTCCTATTTTCATAAAATTCGACTATTTGTCTAGTTAGCCTACTCGGATTCGTCCGTTTTATGTGTGCGTAAAACTTAAGTCTTCTTTTTCTCATAGCCCTATGTATATCTGTGTATTATTTGATTTCTTGGTTTTCTCGAAGCCGGTATGTTGAGCTATTTATTTGTTTGAGACCTAAAATTTTTCTTCTTCCTTTTCAATCTCCTCAATTTCTTTCTTTCTATTCAAAATGAGCGTTTCTGCCCCATATAGACATTCTGCCTGTGTTATAATGTGTCAGTGTTGCGTTTTTATGTATATGCATTTTTTGTTGTTAATATTTTGTGTAAGTCTCAATGCAGTTTCCTCAAAGTGACTTCAAAGTCATCGGTTTGTTACTAGGATGGCAGGTTGATGACACAAAATATCCTTTATTTGGGTTTTACGCCACTGTCTAGAAATCAAAAAAGAATCACTGAGAAATTTGTCACCGTTTGGTTTTTTGTTTTTACCCAGTGATTTTTTCTTTAGATGAGAACAGGTATTTTTGATATTTTTTGAGTTTTAGACAGTGGCGAAAAACCCAAATAAAGGAGAAAAAATATATGAACACGCCACAATCATTCAGACATTACAAAATACTCTTGTTTCATTTGTCTGTAAGACATCAGGGCCAGAGAGCATCATTATGTAAGAAAAGAATGGCCTATTCGGAACGAGTATATATCGGGCAAAATGGACATTAAACACGAGTCGTTTGATAAATCCAAAAGACATTATTCTACCTCCTTAACACATTAAATTGGGACTTATGAAACACTTCCTGAATGCGCTAAACAAAAATAGTGATGCTTTCCTGTATTTACAAAAAAATCTTTCCAAATATTACAGAAGCAAAATTGAAAGAGGAGATATTTGTTGGCCCACAGATCCGTAAAGTTGTACAAGACCCTCAGTTTGAAAACCTTTTATCTATTAATGAAAAAGCTGCTTAGAAGTTATTGAAATTGGTTGTCTAAGAATTTTTGGTAAAGTAATTTACAAAGTAAGTAATTTAAGTAAATAAATATTTCTAAAAGCAGACGTGACAATTTTTTTTTTTCTGAATAACTCTTAACTAAATAAACAATAATTAACAACTCTCAGCTGGGGTATAAAAAGTATTAGCTATCGTTTGTTAGCTATTACTTTTTTCCATATTTATGTCAAAGAATGGATTTCGAGAAAGAAATTTTGGTCCAACCTTTTATTTCATTTCATCAAATCAAATTTTCACCTCTTCGTAAGAATGCAAGAATTACTTAGAATATTGTTTGCTTTACTCAATTATCCTGGAATAAATAGTACGATTATGCACATGTTCAATAATGGCGTTGAAAGAAAGAAAACTAATTTGAGAGGAAAATTCATCCGGGAATTAGATTTATTTTTCGTAAGACCTCAGCTGGACACAAGAAGTCAGAACCAAAGGCTTCCTAGACAACTACGTCATAGAATTAAAAATTATTTTCTAAAATTTCTTGAAAACCTACAAGAACTGCCGGCAAAAAGAGATGCTCAATGTGTCCGAGGAAAAAAGATAGAAGGACTAGGAACATCTGTAAAAAATGCAACACGCCGATATGTTTTGAACATGCAAATTTTTTTTTGTCAAGATTGCGGTAAGTTAGATGTTCATTATCTCAACTAACATTTTTGGTTTTATTATAAATTGTCAATAGGTTAAAAGTAAGTAATGTCCGAATGATTTTGGCGTGTTCATATATTTTTTTCTTTATTTGGGTTTTTCGCCACGATCTAATTGTCAATGTAAGTATCATTGACATACACAAAAAATATATTTACTTCCTATCTTTTCATAATTTATAGAAATTAATATAATTTATTTTTAGATTCGTTTAGAAAACGGGAGGAGAATACTTCCCGAAACGTTGACGTTAAAAGTTTGTATATTTTTGTAGAACATTTTTATATTTTTAAAATTTTGTTCGTCAGGCAAATTTATTACAAAAAAGAATCACTGAGAAATTTGCCTCCGTTTGGTTTTTTTGTTTTTACCCAGTGATTCTTTATTTACATAATAACAGATAATTTTAATATTTTTTGAGTTTTAGATCGTGGCGAAAAAACCAAATAAAGAAAAAAATAGGTTAAAAGTATATTATTTTACTTTATTTGGGTTTTTCGCTACTATCTAAAACTCAAAAAATATAAAAAATACCTGTTCTTATTTAAAGAAAGAATCACTGGGTAAAAACAAAAAACCAAACGGAGACAAATATCTCAGTGATTCTTTTTTGTAATAAATTTGCCTAACGAACAAAATTTTAAAGATATAACAATGTTATAAAAAATTTTACAAACTTTTAACGTTATCGTTTCGGAGGGTCCTCCCCCCCGTTTTCGAAAGTAAACTAAAAAATAAATTATATTAATTTGTAATATATAAAGTAACGAATGAAATTAAATATATTTTTTTGTATATGTCAACGATACTTACATTGAGAACAATTTTGACAAAAATAGACAAAATTGACAAAAAAAAAACAAAATATGAACACGCCACAATCATTCAGACATTACTTAGGTTAAAAGTAGATATACAGTAGTCGTATAAACTGAAATGGGTGTGATTGTAGCATGTTTCATTTGAATTTAGTACTCAAAAAAGAATAGTTTATAAGTTGAAGAAAAAGTGGAGTTTTTGTTATTGTTTAAATAAAAGTCTATTAAAATATATAATATTAGTTATTAATTTGTATTGGTATTATTTAATTTTATTTTCGGGGTATGTCAAATCCCACCTAGTATGGTATTTGAGTCATCTAGTGTATGGAAGGTTAATAACGAACTGGTTTTTGAGGCTGGATGTTTATCATCCAAAATACTATAGACGTCATCAGTTTATACCTGCACAAGTATTAGTAACGCCATCTCTTAGCAAAATCGACATTATTAACCGAAGTACATTGAAAAAATATCCAGTCAAAATTACTTGCTTATTGAAACAATTATAACATATGATAACGATTATTAAATGTTTGTCATAGAGTGGCAAAAATAAATAATTAACGAGCGCGTGAAAATCATCTAAGAGCTGCCGACAAATGACTTCTTGTCGCTCCAATCTCGACCATCCAAGCGGAAAACTTAATAAAAGCCCCATTGCATCGACACATCTGCCCCGTCTCAGCTACACGAAACTCTGCACCATATGCAACCGGCTTAACTCGGTTATAATAATCGCGCCAAACTGCATTCCGTTATTTACTGCCTTAATTGCACTTTCATTACGCCGAACGAGGCGCTAATCACATTATAATGGACGTTTCGTGTAAGGAATAGTACATGAGCGGACCGTTCAGGGGGCGTAAAGGTTCCACTGTTTGATCTATTGTTTCGTTAGTGGGGAATATACATCGATTGACGACAAAAAAAAATGAGCCGGCGTTAGCGCAATCAATAAATTATTAGATGACCGGGCAAGTTACCATTGTGCGTGAGTTTGTAAGATGTTTAAATTCATCAGAAGGATCTATTGGAAAATGAGTGAAAAATAACGTGCTTAAAATAGTACACTCTGATTTTTTTTTCACTACTAAATACAGCCAAAGCTTCCGAAAATATGCCGCGAATAGAGAAACCGTGAATGCGGAATAATAATTTGTATGAGATCATAGATGGAACTTTCGAAGGTACAAAAAAAACTTTTATAAACAAGACTTCTTCCACCGAATGAAGATGAAATAATTAGGCAAATCAAGTGATTTAAAAATAACAAAACATCCGATGAAGATGGAATCACTGCTGAAATTTTGAAATCCGCTGGTTCAGGTACAATTAAGGAAATAACCAAAATTCTAGAAGTTTGGTGAACCGAACGGATTCCGGAAGGTTGGAAAGATGGTCTAATCCACCCACTACTACAGAGGGTAAACAACTACAGAGGGATATCTCTTCTCCCAGTTTGTTACAAAATTCAATCTCAATGTCCACTAGACAGGAACAGTTACAACCTAAAATTGGTGAATATCAAGCAGGTTTTCGACCGGGCAGATTCTGCCCTGAACAGATCCTGAACTTAAAGTTGATCCTAAAACATCAAAAACTATACAACAAAAATCTCGTCTGTACATTTGTGGATTTCAAAAAAACATATGATTCTATTAACCGCGAATCTTTATTCCAAATCTTGAAAGAACAAGGACTAGATCTGAAAACTCTGGCTATTATTAAAGCAACATTAACTAACATGAGTTGACATCTCAGAGCCCATCGAAATTAAAACTGGATTAAGACAAGGGGATGGACTCTTGCCACTCTTATTTAACTGTGTTTTAGAAAAAGTAATACAGGAGTGGCGTGAAAAAAAGTCGGCCCTGAATATTGACCACCCCATTAAACTGGGGAAAACCAACATCAAAATTGATTGTCTGGCGTTTGCTGATGATCTAGCAATTTTGGGTCAAGATATATGAACATCACAAAAACAGATTGAAATCCTAAAAGAAACAGCAGAAAAGGTAGGACTCCAAATTTCCTTTGAAACGACACAATACATGACCTGCAACAGACTAAGAACACCATTTCTAAAAACAAAATATGGTAAAATCAGACGAGTCTCTCAATTCAAATATTTGGATAAAATAATCATGGAAAATGGGTTGGAAAAAGCGGCCAATAAGGGTAGATGTCAAAAAATGGAAACGGCATTGAGATTTACAGGAAATATTTACAACAAAAAATGTCTATCTAAAAACACAAAACTGAGACATTACAACACAGTTATTAAGCCAGAATATCTATATGCAAAGAAACGCTCATTTTGAATAGAAAGAGAGACATTGGGGACATTGAAAAGAAAGAAAGAAAAATTATAAGGAAAATCTTAGGGACCAAACAAATAACATACCGACTTCGAGGAAACCAAGAAATCAAACAATACACAGATATGCATAGCGACATGAAAAAAAAAAGACTTAAGTTTTACGGTCACATAAAACGGATTAATCTGTGTAGGCTAACTGGACAAATAGTCGAATTTAATGAAAATAGGAGTAGAGCTAAAGTAGAAATCATTAAATGGATTGCTGCAATTAAAGAGGACCTAAGATCAGCGAATATTACACAAAGTGAAACTCAGGATAGAGGCTGTTTCAGATACAAGGTTTACGTTTGGAAGGTTGGCCAGAGAGAAAAATGTAAGAAGACTGGAACAATTTGGTCTGACGAAAGGAAAAAAGCTCATAGCGAAAGAATGAAATTAGTATGCGCGCAAAGGAAAGCTAACAACAACAAACGCATCTAACTGTACTTCGCGTGGTCCACCAGGACCCATACGTGAATAATAATAAATAACAAGACTTCTTTCTATAAATTAATCAATTTTTATGAAGAAATCGCATAGCTCATTGGCTGTTGGTAAATCTTCAGTAAGATTTTTTAAGTTTATTGTCCCTTTTTCAGTGCTCGTTGAGGCTTCCTCTTCAATGGAATAGGGATTAAACATTTCCTCCAAGTCGGTTTCAGACAAATCTTCATCTTGCGATTCAAGTAATTCTTTAATGTTTGTTCAAAACCATCTCGTCCTATCCCATTCGTAACTTCAGCAGTGTTTTCAGTTAATGTTTCAATTTGCATGGATTTAATATCATAACCAACAGTTAGATCAGGCCACAGTTTTGTCCAGTATGGTGTCCAGTATGATTTTAAAGGTGTGTTAAAGGCCTGGATTATTCCGCGGTCCATAGATTGGAGCTCTATGGAGTGGTCCATAAGGTCAGGCTCTAAGGTCACCTGAAGCATTGTCCAAAATTAGAATTGCCTTGAAATTATTTTTCTTTAAATTAGTTTCAACTTCAGGAACAAAATAATTCCGGAACCAGTTACAGAAAATGACAGTTGTAATTCACGCTTTCTTGTTTGAACGCCAAAACACTGGTAGGTTGTCCTTGTTTACGTTTTTCAAAGCACGAGGATTTATTGTAAATAAGCGGCTTAATTAAACAATCTTCTGATGCATTATAACAGTGTATCAGTGTAACCTTATCTTTTTACTGTCTTAAAACCAGAGGCAGATTTTACACTTTTGGATATAAAAGTTTTGTTTGGCATTTTTTCCAAAACACGACAGTTTCGTCTGCATTAAACCCTTGTTCAGGTTTGTTTCCACGATCAGCAATTAACTTTGAAAATTCTTCTGGATATGTTGCTGCTGCTGAAGTGTCTGCAGATGCAGCTTATCTAACAATGTTCATATTATGCAGGGATTGTCGCATCTTGAACATTCATCACTAGGTCCTTGAAATATATGTATTGACGCTTAGCTTTCTCTAGGATTTTAGCACTTAGAGGTGCTTCTTACCACTTAGCCCCGAGACCAGTTAGAGCTCTTCTGATTACACTCTTCAATCCATAATGTTAATGCAGCTTCCATTTTATCAATTGCTAAATCACGAAACATTTTTGCTGATATTGAGCATTTGCTTTTTCCGATTTGTTGATAGATCGTTCAGTTGATTCATTGATATTACCGTGATATGGATGCAAACGACTAGCCAAGTATAGCACTTCAACGGTCAAGCATTTCTATTTTTACCTTAAGCGGCAGCACGGCTTTTTTCTGTATAGGAACTAGTTTTTGTTTGCTTTTACTCGACATAAATATATATATATATATATATATATATATATATATATATATATATATATATATATATATATATATATATATATATATATCATCACCATCATCATCAACATCAGCCCGTATCGATCCACTGCAGGATGAAGGCCTCTTCAGCATGCTTCCAACCTTCACGGTCCTGGGCTTTCCTCTGCCACTCGGGTCCAATATACTTAACGATGTCATCAATCCATCGTGCTTTCGGTCTTCTTCGCGGACGTTTGCAATCAAGCGGTATCCACTCCAGGATTGCCTTGGTCCATCTGTCGTCCCATCGCCTCGCTATATGGCCTGCCCATCTCCATTTCAACTGTTTTACTCTTCCAATGATGTCACAGACTTTTGTTTGCTCTCTGATCCATGCGCAGGACTTTCTGTCTCGTCTTGTAATGCCAAGCATACATCTTTCCATTCCCCTCTGTGCCACCCGAAGTTTTTGAATTGATTGCGATGTGAGTGTCCAGGTTTCACTTCCGTATGTCATAACGGGTAGAACGCACTGATCGAATACTTTTCTTTTCAGGCAAAGTGGGAGTCTGCTCTTAAACACTATGTTGAGCCTACCAAATGCCTGCCAGCCACATTTAACACGCCGTTCCACCTCCCGGGCGGTATTCCCCTCCATGGAAATCCTCTGCCCAAGATATATAAAGCTGTCCACAATCTCTAAATCCCTTCCTAAAACTGAAATTCTTCTGTCCTGAGCGAAGTTATTGAACATAACCTGACTCTTTTTTAGGTTTATTTTCAAGCCAAATGGTTCGCCAGCCCTTTGCAGTTCTTGTATGCGTCTTTGCAGCTCCTCTGGGTCTTGTGAAATGAGAATAATATCATCTGCAAATCTAAGATGGTTTAAGTTTGCACCATTGATCTTTACACCATCCTGTTCCCAATCCAGTTTACGGAATACTTCTTCAAGGCCAGCCGAGAAAAGAATAGGCGATATTGCGTCTTATGGCGATATGCGATTATATATATATATATATATATATATATATATATATATATATATATATATATATATATATATATATATAATATATATATAAATCGTGAACAAAGCAGAAGAGACACGTGCTATTCACTCAAAATTATTGTGACAAATGTCAAGCTGAAGCAATAAAACAAACTATTCAGCACCGACCATAGAAAAGCGGCTTTTATTAAAAACCGTAGCGTCAAGCATTACCCGGCCGCGCGTACGGTGGTGGTGACTTATTTGGCAAAAAAACATTCGGACTAGCGGCAATAAGACTCGTTTCTTTATAAATAATTTGATACTTGTTTGTTTTGACCGCTAATTGGTAAATACATACATATTATTCTAAAAATACTATATGAATAGCAAATAGAAAAAATGGTCATAATTTTTTAATCTGTGAATACTGAAGATACGAATAATGGAATCGTAAATGAGAAGCTTTGATTGTATGTATATATAGAATATATAGTATTTTAATTTTAAAGTTTGATAAATGCTAAAAAGCAAAGCAATAAACATTTTAGAAGCAATAGAAATTGATAAAGACCCGTCTAGACAGTTATTAAATGATCAGACAGATCTCCGAAATTTCCGACTATTTAAAATATTATTAAAATACTCTCAATAAAAATGTAAAACAATTATATATAAGATATAACAGCTGATATACCTTAGTTTTGTACCATAGTACCATAGTACCATTATACCAAGTCAATGGTTATAAGAAGAACATTGTAGATAAACTAATTAGAAAACATAAGTCAGAAAATTATTGAAAGAATCTTCGACTTTTCAAAAAGATCAGAACACAAAGAAATTCATGGTAATACCATTTTATGCTCAATTAACAAGAGGATTAGATAAAATTCTGAAAAAAGTGGACATTAAGGTTGTGTACAAACCATATAATAAATTAAGAGAAGTTCTGGGTAATAATTGTGTTGCTCAACGTGCAATCGAACACTACTACAATATAGATATTAGTAATTTAAGACTAATTAAAAGTGTTAATAATAATAGGGCTTTGGATGCATATGAAAGCATTCAAATAGAAAAATATAAGAAAATCATGAACCGAGATAAAGGACCGATTCCTGTCAGTCAACTTTTTCAATTGTTAATGTAAGGCTTAGTACACTTCACGGTTCATGATTTTTACACGCTTCGTTAGGTATGGTTTTCATATAAATAGAATATAGTTTAGTTTTAGAATTAGATTAAATCATCTCCTGATGATGCTAACATGGTTAGCGAAACGTGCGTCGAGCAGTTCAAAAAAGCGTTTTGGTGTTTAGTGATACATCTCTTCAAGTTTAATGTTTCACATCAAAGGTTCCAATAGACGAATTGAAAGTAATATTGTCGCAAAGTTAACAATAAAATTTGTGATATATAACAAAGTAAAAATTTATTCTATTTAATTTGAAAAATTATCTATCATAAAGTAACGAACAACTCAATTTGAATTCATCTCGCTTTAATTTTGTTACATTTTTGTTAAATCTTAAATGGATAGCTATTATATATCAGCAAGGTGTTTCAGCTGAAAGTTTCTATTTGCCTTTTTGGTAAAATCGTTGAATACATACACATTCTACTCCAGATGTGGCCATACGCGACCCCTTTACTACTTTTTTTTCTTATTCCGATTCGGGATAATTTGGTTAATGATTGACAAGCCCAGAATACGCCACGGTCTTCGTCCCTCCCCGAAGAGTAAAGCATTGTGTCTGAACGAAATTGGAAAAGATAATTTGTTTTTAATTTTCGTGAAAGAGCGCGAGGACAAAATGAAAAGAAAAGACGCGGACGACGGGGCTGGAAATGGGGGATGTTGGAGCTCTTTACCGTTCGCGTTTTGATATTGCGCGGGGTTGGTGGCGAAGGGGCTGATGTAAAATGTTTCGCCGTTGAAAAATTACCCAGAGCGCCAGATGCGAACGTAATATTCTTTGGTGTTCGTAATTGTTTCTTTGAAAGCATGTAGAAAGAGAAGTAGAATAATATTCTCATTTCTCACATTGTTGCGATGGTGATGAAGATGTACGATATAGTTATCTTCTAGTTAAAAAGGCCTTAAGTAATTCTCTGTCCCGTAGCCGGTTTTTAGGCAACCTTGATCGTATCCACTTGTCCCTATTCCCTGTCGTTTTAATAATTTCTGCCACTCTCTGCCCACATCTGCTATATTTTACATTAAAAAAAGTTGCAAATACTATTTTAAATAAATAATTCGAATTATCAACCGAATTAACACATTTTTCACAATAACATTTATAAGTAAGTTTTGGTTATTAATTTTGTCTGAATTAGTAACTGAAACACAAAAGAGATATAATTTTCAGACAGAAATCTCAGACGAAAATCAAAAAGTTTTTTCGAAAAAATTGATAATATGATAAGAATTAAGGCTGATGTAACAATTTCTAAATGTAATAATTTTCTAGTGTGATATTCATAATGCGTCCGTTAACTATCAGTACATAAGACATATCTCAGAGACCAGTCACGCCATTATTAAATTTAACTGAAAATTTGGTAAAACTGCGTCGGAAACATTCCGGTTGATACAGCAAGTGTACGGAGATGATTGTTTAAGCAAAACAAATTTTTTTCTGTGGCATAAACGTTTCTTGGATGGCAGAGTATCGCTAGAGGGTCACAAACGTGACGGGAGACCAATTTCAGTTCGCACGCCCGAAATGATCGAAAAAGTTCGCGATTTTGTAGCAACTAACCACAATGCATCACTAAAAATAATGGAAAAGGCTTTGAATATCGGTAAAGAAACGATTCGACTTATTCTTCTTAAGGATTTGGGTAAAAAAAGATGTGTGCAAAGTTTTTTCCACACAGGTTGATGGAAGAGCAGAGATTACTTCTTGTCAATTATTCTAGACAGGTCGTCGCAGCCGTCAGAAATAATCAAAACTTTCTGAAATCAATTGTTACGACGATCCGATTCTACTAAATCTTTCCTATTTACTTACAATTGTTACGGGGGATGAAACATGGTGCTTTCAATACGAAGCAGAAACTAACCACAAAAACTCCTTCAAAAATCAGAACACTGTTCATTGTTTTCTGTGGCATAAACTTTTTTTGGATGGCAGAGTATCGCTAGAGGATCACAAACGTGACGGGAGACCAATTTCATCTCGCACGCCCGAAATGATCGAAAAAGTTCGCGATTTTGTAGCAACTAACCACAATGCATCACTAAAAATAATGGAAAAGGCTTTGAATATCGGTAAAGAAACGATTCGACTTATTCTTCTTAAGGTTTTGGGTTAAAAAAAGTGTGTGCAAAGTTTTTTCCACACAGGTTGATGGAAGAGCAGAGATTACTTCTTGTCAATTATTCTAGACAGGTCGTCGCAGCCGTCAGAAATAATCAAAACTTTCTGAAATCAATTGTTACGACGATCCGATTCTACTAAATCTTTCCTATTTACTTACAATTGTTACGGGGGATGAAACATGGTGCTTTCAATACGAAGCAGAAACTAACCACAAAAACTCCTTCAAAAATCAGAACACTGTTCATTGTTTTCTATGGCATAAACTTTTTTTGGATGGCAGAGTATCGCTAGAAGATCACAAACGTGACGGGAGACCAATTTCAGCTCGCACGCCCGAAATGATCGAAAAAGTTTGCGATTTTGTAGCAACTAACCACAATGCTTCACTAAAAATAATGGACAAGGTTTTGAATATCGGTAGAGAAACGATTCGACTCATTCTTCCTAAGGATTTGGGTAAAACAAAGGTGCGTGTACCAAAGTTTGTTCCATACAGGTTGATGGAGGGGCAAAAATCATTTCTTGTTAATTATTCTAGACAGGTCGTCGCAGCCGCCAGAATTGATCAAAACTCTTCAAAAATCAGAACAATATGCATTATTTTCTTCGACAACAAAGGCATCATCCACATAAAGTTCATTCGAACTGGTCAAACTATCATTGGACAGTACTACTTAGACGTAGAAGAAGAAACTTTAAGATTTAATTTTAGCGTCCTAATATAGGATGGCTTCATATTTACTTTTATAAGTAACCCCGTACAAAAAGAAACATAACCTAATATAACAAGTGATTAGTTTTAACCTCCAACACCCCAAAACACTTATAATAACATTTGTGAAACACCATTTAGTAACTTATTACTTACCCAACAAAATTCACGTCACAAAACTGTGCACTCATACAACTGCGTTTACCAACGACGCACTGGCTCCCTCACAGTTGACTTTTATGATGGTATGCATAGGTGGCGCTACCTATGCATAGTAGGAAATTTTTGGCGGGCTGTTTAAGCCGTCAACCTACTCGTAGGACCAGGCATATACCGTGTGTCCCAGCCAAATGAAATAAATTACTTAATAAATAAATGGGGGCGTGTTCGAAAAAACGCTCGAACACTTCGATTGGTATTTTTACATGACTTAAAGAACTTTTTCGGCAGACTTTGTTTTTTTAAAAACTTTATTTCGAAAATGGTTTACAAAATAGGTCTTTTAAACTCAACAGCTTAACTAAGAATTGACAATATTAAATTTGGAGGTAATATTTATACTTAAAAATACGTTTAGGTTGCGTTTCTCACGGGACCATCTGGTGGCGTGATGACTCCCAAGGTGATGCTGACATCGTGGTTCTCATGCGAACGAAATATGTAACTCTACTCTTGAGGTGATGCTGACATCGAGGTTCTCATGTGAGCGGAATACGTAACTCCTCCCTCCTTAAGATTCGAAAACAACGGTACGTTTTTCCGAATCCACTTTACTCTGGGGGTGGCTTTTCTTGGACCTTCTTCTGACAGCTTGCCAATAGGGATACAACTTTTCCCTTTGCATCATCACTACAAGTATGGTTAGGACAATGCAAATACCTAAAACAATATAATTTGTGGTTTGTCGATGATTAGTGTTATCGAGGTTTATCGGCTTCAATTGATTTGCCATATTCTTCAGATGGTATATTTCGTCAATATTGATTTTGGTAATGTTCGAGGTAATCGAAGTTTTCGTTCCATCTAACTTTGACCATTTTATTTCGGGTAGGATAATTGGTTTTCCTCTCTGAATCTTTAAGTCATTTAGAAATTTCTTTTCCTTAATTTGAACTTCGCAATCTTCTGGGATTTTAATTAGTGAAGATTTCGATATTTCGAAATATTGATCGGTGTTGCATTTGGCAATCATTGTTTCTGGTTTGGTGGGTAAGATTAAAACTAGTTCTCTGGTAATCTGCTCTGTCACTGGTTCCTCAATATTAATTTCGATTGTCGGACAATTTCCAGTTTGATGTCCTGCTATTAGACTGTTCACACATTGGTCATCGGGTAGGAATTCTTCCATGCAGAAATGTATTTTCTCGATAATTGGACATGAATTAGCAATAAATTGTCTTCTCATAGGGGTTTGTGCCAAATAAGGGTATTTTGGTATAAAGATGGTTCGATTTTGGATAATTGGGTAGATGTGATAGAAGGTAAGGGTTTCAGGCCTCAGTATCGGTACATGTATGGCAAATATTACTTTGCTTTCTAAAAATTCTACTTGAATTCCAAAAAATTGATAGTATGACAATAAATTTTTGAATGTTGGAATTTCCGAATTGTTATAGATATTCTTTAAATAGTTTAACATATTTTTTAATTCTAAACTTGACAGTATGCTGCTATGTAGAGCGTTTACTTTGGCAAACATAATAGCGTCTTCCAAATTATCAAGAAACATTATTAGATTTTGACAATCTAAATTTAATTGCGTTGTAATTCCTTGGAAACTTAGATAATCTTGTATGTTATTGATAGTTTGTTGAACTGGTGAGAGTAATGTATATAAACTTGATTGCAGTGACTCTTGATTTTTACTTAGAGTTGCCACAGTTTCGTTGTAATTATCGATTAGATTTTTTGATAATGAAATCTGTAATTTTAATTCGTCAACTATGGTTTTCTGATTGGACTCTAAAATTGCTATTGCTTCATCATATCGTTTACCGTCATCTGAATCTAGGGTTCCGAATAACCATTTATTAATCTTTCCAATTCCATCAATAAAACCTCGTTTATTTCT
Source organism: Cosmopolites sordidus (assembly GCA_031761425.1). Lineage (NCBI taxonomy): Eukaryota > Metazoa > Arthropoda > Insecta > Coleoptera > Curculionidae > Cosmopolites > Cosmopolites sordidus. The sequence continues at coordinate 520,940 of JARFXV010000581.1, read as the reverse complement.
AATGTGAGGGTGTAAATTTTCGATTTTATTTGTTGCAATTTCTATTAAGTATTCGGTTCTGAGGAGTAGGTTTTGCGCTAGTGCATGATAAGAGATATTATTCGATGCATTTACTGGTAATAAACTTTCCTTGAGTTTAAGAAAATAAGCCTTAATATTACTTAGTTTATCGATTAAATGTCTTAAATCTACGTAATGAATAAATGTATGTCTATTATAAATAAGTCTGGAATTTCCCAGTTGGATAGGTAATATGGGGTTCTCCAGCGTGGTGATTTGAATGTCAGACCCGTTTGTCAGGTGGATCTGCAGGACCAGGTATAACAGGATCGTCGCTGTTTCCTGCTTCATCCTGAAAAGATTTTCCTCCATTAGGTTTAGGTTTTCTGAGGGTACTTTTATGATATGAAGTTTTGTCTGTTATTATTTTGGTATCAGTTTCATCAATTATTGGTACCTTTTTAAATTTTGGTTTGTCTTTGCTTCTATATTTCGTTTTCACGTAGGCGATCTTTTGATCTTGAAAGTCAGGAGGTTCTTGTCTAGTTTCGTTTATTTTCAATATTACATTTTGTTTGGTTTCTTCATTTATTCTCTTTACTTTCTCATATAGCTTGTTCGATGTTTCTTTATGTGATTGTACATAGCTAGATATGATAGCGTTGTCGTTTAGATCAAAAGGGTTTATAGTGTTTACGTGTCCTGTTGTTATTTCGAAGGGCGTAAGTTTGGTCACGCTTTGTATTGAATTATTATAACCCATTACAGCTCTTCTCATCAACTGCTGTATTGTCATGTCTTTGTTTTCTTCTCGTAAACAACGAAAACTTTCAATTATGGTCGAATGAAAACGTTCAACGGGTGAGTTCGAATTACTGTTTTTCGCGGTTGTATAGTGTAGTTCAATTCTATACAATTTACAGAAATCTTCGAGGTCTTTATTTTTGAATTCTGTTCCTTGATCTGCGGTTATTTTTAATGGAAGACCGTGATGTGTTACGAATGTATACAAATTTTCTACTACTTCGGTACCTGTAATACTACGGAGTGGGTAGGCTTGTCCATATCTTGAGAATGAATCTAAAATTGTTACAAAGGCGTCGTAATTTATTCTAAAAGTATCCACGTGTATGTGCTCGAAAGGTCTTGATGCTGTAGGTGTTAAATTAAATTTAATTACGGGTGGATTTCGATCATATTTGTTTCTTTGGCATATCTCGCAATTATTAATGAAATTTTCAATATCATCTGACATCTTTGGCCAATAAAATCTTGTACTGAATGCTGCTTTCATTTCATTCATACCTCTGTGGCATGTTTTGGTGGTGTGGTGTAGAGTAAGTTTTTCCTGTTGCTCATCTCTTGTTCGTATATCTTCTAAGAACGTTGAGCATTGTAATATCTTGTAAGATGAGTTTTTAAAAAGGTTTTGCAAAGTGATTGCAAACTGACGTGCGCATTCTTGGTTATTAAAGTATATAGCGTATAATTGTTTCGGTTTTACATATTCTTTAAGGAATGTGACTATACTGAATGTTGGATCTCTACTTGAAATAGTTAAGTAAAATCTGCTGTTTTCGAACACTCGTTCTTGTCTTAGTTGAAATTTGGTTATATCTCCACTTGTGACAATTATTTGATTTTTATACATGTTTATGGCTCTTTCAGTTATTGGCATTCCGCAAATGGGATCTTCAGCTGAAGAGTGTACTGTTTCAACTGCTTCTTTATTATTCTCATGAATAGTTGGTGGTTTAATTTGAATGTCCGAAATAATATTTATTTTCGGTGGAATAACTTCATCAATTGTAACTTGATCTACGTTTGGTAATTCGCTAGGTGTTAATAGAAATTCTTTTATTATATCATCAGCGTCGCCTGCATTATTACAAACTGATTCGGTTTCTGCTGCATTGACTTCTGCTACATTCCTGGATAGAGCATCAGCTGCTTGGTTGTTTTTCCCTTTTTTATATCTAATTTCGTATTCAAATTCTGCTAATTTTAGTCGCCATCGTACTAAACGAGAATTTGGTTCTTTTAGCGACATTAACCATTGTAAAGGTTTGTGATCGGTGTATATCACAAATTTTGCGCCATATAAATAGGGTCTGTAATATTTACAACTCCACACAATAGCCAATAATTCTTTTTCTGTTGTTGAATAATTGATTTCGGCGGGGTTTAGAGTTCTGGATGCATAGCAAATTGGGTGACCATCTTGAGATAAAATTCCCGAAATTGCATAATTCGATGCATCCGTAGTCAGTTCGAAGGTTTTAGAGAAATCCGGATATGCTAAGACTGGTTCTGAAATTAATAGATTCTTACAGGTGTTAAAACATTCTACGAATTCTTGTGTGTGTTCGACTTTATTTCCTTTCTTTAAACATAGAGTCATCGGTTTAGTGATTTTGGCAAAATTCTTAATAAACCTACGGTAATAGCCTAACAAGCCTAAAAATGCTTTGATTTCCTTTTGCGTTCTTGGAATGGGATATTTTTGTATAGCAACTATTTTCTTTTTATTAGGTCGGACTCCTTCAGGTGTCACAATATGACCTAGAAATTCAACTTCCTTTCGTAGAAATTCACACTTGTCAATTTGTATTTTTAAATTAGCTTCTCGCAATTTCTTAAAGATGAGTTTAAGGTTCTGAATATGTTCCGTTAAGCCTGTGCTTACTACTATTATGTCGTCCATAAATACCATACAAATCTTGTTCTGTAGCTCTTTTAAGACTTCGTCCATTATTCTTTGGAACGTAGATGGAGCATTTTTCAGACCGAATGGCATCCTTAAAAATTCATAATGTCCATTTTCAACTGTGAACGCCGTTTTTTCTATGGAGTCTTTTTCTACCTCAATCTGGTGAAAACCAGACGCTAGGTCCAATGTTGAAAAGTACTGGGCTCGTCCTAATTTGTCCAATATATCGGTTATATTTGGAATAGGGTAGCGGTCTGAAATTGTCTTTTCATTGATTTTTCTATAATCAACTACTACTCTCCATTTTTGTCTTTCCGAAGCGTCCATCTTCTTAGGGACGATCCATATCGGTGATGACCATGGACTGGATGATGGTCGTATTATTCCCTTTTCTAACATTTCGCTGATTTGTTTGCACACTTCATTCTTGTGAATGTATGGGTATCTGTATGTCTTTGTGTACACTGGTATATTATCTGTGGTTTTTATTTCGTGTTTAATTTTCGATGTAAATGTTAATTTGTCTCCTGGTTGGTAAAATATATCTTCAAATTCTCTGCACAATGCCGTAATTGCTTTTCCTTCTTCTTGGTTCATATGTTCGGTGCGTATTAGATGATTTAACTGTGCCTTTTTGCTTGGTATTTGTTGAGAACATTTATGATTTACTTGTTCGAAAGTCATACATTCGAATTCTTGCGGTTTAAATAATTGACAAGGAAATGGTTCAGTGAGAGTCAATGTTATATAGTTATTTGTTGGGTTATGAATTTCGATTATAGCATAACCATCGTGAGCATAAGAGAGAATGGATGGAAAGTTCAATTCATCTATTTTTTCGCTGTTGGTGATGATTTCTCCTTCTCGTATATTAACTGGAATTTTCTTTAAAGTTTTTTCTTTGGGATTTATGGTAATAGAAAAATTTGTTTCGGAAGGTCTTCGGTATTTAAAAGGAATTTCGATTTGTTGTCCAATTAGTTTTTTATTTAAAAGATCTATATTCAATCCCATATTAATTAAATCTGTTAGACCGATTACTCCATCAAAATAGTCGTGAAAATCAAAAAGAATAAAATCTATCTCATAATCTAGTTTAAATTCTGAAAATGCTGGAATTTTTGCCTGAAATTGTGTGTTTTCACTACCTATTGCTGTTTTGATGATGTTATTCGCTCGATAGATACAGTTTGGATAACATTTTTCTGCGACAGTTGGTCTTAAAATTGATCTTGAGCTCCCGGTATCTATTAAGAGTTTAATTTTAGGATAGCCAATTTCGATATATGGTAAAGCGTTATTAGAGGAAATGTTTATTTCCGTCAAGGTTGGCCTTCGTTCTGGGCTTGTTCCGTAAAATTTCCAATTTCTTTAAGGTTTTCATTCTCTGAAAATTCTTCGTTTTTTTGTTGTTCATCTTCACCATAGTTATTCACATGATAATCAAGGTGAGTTTCTTCATTCGGTTCGTAGTACGAGTAATCTTGATAATCTTCAACCGGATATCCTTCACACTCGTTGTTGTGAAGTTCTTCGAAAGTAAAATTCGGTTTTTGATTGGGGTATGTGTTTTGGAAATGGTTGAATTGATTACGGATTGGCTGTCTGCTAAATCCGTTACTGTTTCGTACACTAATCGACATGGGTGTTGGTTTACTCATTTGACTAGGTGGAATATTCTTGGGCTTAAACACATTTTTTGGAGGTCCAAAAACTTCCCGGTTTGTAAAGAATTTTTGAGGTGCGAATTGTCTGGGCTGCACATTTATTGGTTGTGATGGCCATTGAAATGGTTTTGCCATCGTCGAATATTGTTGTTGATTAAAATTTGGGTTTCGGTTAAAAGCATTCTGATTAAATTGATTTTGATTGAAAGGGTTTTGATTAGAATAATTTTGATTGTTTGAGAATTTTGGATAATTTGAAAAATTTGTTGGTTTCGGTGCAAATTGATTATTACTGTATTTTTCAGTTGCGTTTAGGTTTCCATATAATTTTTCGAAATTTTCAAATTCAACGACATAAGCCATTGCATCTTCCAATGTGTCGAGTTTTTTCAAATGCATGTTATTTTTCAGGGTTCCCGTACAACCTGCTATGAATGTATTTAACGCCGTTTTCTCATAGTAAGTAATGTGGCAAATTTTCTGTTGTTCACTCAAATTTAAATCGTTACTAATTCTCTGAGCAACATTACTTCGAAGAAGTTGAAGTCTGGTTCCGAAACTTATTAAGTGTTCACCTTTGAATGGTCTGGCTCGTGTTAATTCTTGGACTAAATTGTCCGTATTGCGTCTATCAGAAAAACATTGTTGTAACGCGGCTTTCAGAGCGTCCCAATTTGTCAGCTCTGTTCTATTCCCAACCATTACTTCTGCTTTCTCGATTAATTTTTCCTGAATACAATCGAAAATGTGGGCATCTAATTCCTCACTTTGTAATTGCCTATATATATTTACGAGTTTATCGCATTTGGTAACAAATTTATTTAAAACGTTACTGTCACCATTAAAAGGTTTAATATTTTCTAATCTAGATTTGAATAAATCCCAGTCAATGGGGGTTTGTTTACTTTGTTTCTGCATTTTAGAATCGTTATCGTTAAATGCTAATGCTAATGATGCTACTAAATCGTCAATTTCTGTCATATATTTTTGTTCCTCTTTCTTAACCTAATTTCTAACCCTAATGTGTTCAATACACTGGTTTTTTGTGTGAAATACACTTCCCTAACTATTCCAACTGAGTACCTTAATCAGAGGGTCAGGAGGGTAAAAGGAATTGGCACTAACCTTTGTTGATCTGCTTCTTCCTTCCCGAATTCTCGGCTGTGCTGCTGTCTGCTTCTGGTTCTGTTGATTGCACTGCTGGATTGGCTCCAACTGTTGTGTCTCTTGGTGTCGTCCTCAATTGGCTCGTTCGTGAAACACTTGTGCAATCCTACCGACTGCGCCACTTAAAGAACTTTTTCGGCAGACTTTGTTTTTTTAAAAACTTTATTTCGAAAATGGTTTACAAAATAGGTCTTTTAAACTCAACAGCTTAACTAAGAATTGACAATATTAAATTTGGAGGTAATATTTATACTTAAAAATACGTTTAGGTTGCGTTTCTCACGGGACCATCTGGTGGCGTGATGACTCCCAAGGTGATGCTGACATCGTGGTTCTCATGCGAACGAAATATGTAACTCTACTCTTGAGGTGATGCTGACATCGAGGTTCTCATGTGAGCGGAATACGTAACTCATGCGCATTTTTTTCAACAAAATTTTTTTATACAGGGTGTGTCATGTAACAGTGGCCAATACCAACTTTCTTATTTTAAATACAACACCCTGTATATTATTTAATTTTTCGATTATTCGGGAAATTCTAGACATATTTCATGTAAAATATCCTAGACTTATCTTCAACTGTTTCGGAAATATTAAGTGATCGGAAAAATTAACTGATTTTTTTGATTTTTTTTTGAAAATTATTTGATTACATAAATTCGCTACAACACACAATAGAAAAATGGTATTGGCCTCTGTTACATGACACACCCTGTATAAAGGTTTTCGTTGGTTTTTTTAACACTGTAAACAAAATTGTGGAAATTTCAATGTTCAAGACTGAAGTTTTTGTATAAATTTTTTATTTAAAACATTTAATGGAACAAATGCTCGAATTGTGAACCCTGGACGTCCTGGCAGCACCCCAACCTCAAGTAAAACTGATTCCTGACATTATTTAATGTTTGTGGCGTAATTGACCTAATGCTGTCGGTAATGCGTCCTCTTAAATCATTCAGATCTTGTGGCTTGGTTTTGTATACGACGCTTTTGAGATATCCCCATAAAAAAATCCAACGGAGTGAGGTTCGGGGAACTTGGTGGCCATTCTAGTGGCCCTCTCCTCCCAATCCATCGATTTGGAAACACATTATCGAGGTACTGCCGCACATTAACTTGATAATGGGGGGTGCTCCATCTTGTTGGAACCAAATTGCGTCGGCTAGCAACTGAGGATTTCTTCTATTAGGGTACAAATTTATAAGATTTGGAATGAGCTGATTTTGGAGAAAGTCTAAGTAATTTACCCCATTTAAATTTTGATCGAAAAATATTGGACCAATTATTTGATCTCCTATAATACCTGCCCATACATTAATCTTTTCAGGTCTTTGAGTGTGAATTTCCCGCATCCAGTGAGGATTTTCTCTCGACCAATAACGACAGTTCTGGTGATTGACATGCCCATGAAGAGTAAAAGTAGATTCATCAGAAAATAATACGTTTTCCACTCTCAGAAGGTTGTTGTCTATTATGTGCATCAATTGCAAAACTCCATTCTCCTGTCGAAGTCGTCTTCACTAAGCTCTTGAGTAGGCTGTAGCTTATACGGATCCATTTTATAGTCTTTCAATATTCCGGCAACCGAAGAGCGACCAACATTGTTTTCCAAGGCAACTTGTCGAGTTGAGGTATACGGATTGTCTTGGAATGCAAGCATTACATCCAATTTTTTGTTATCGGTCAACGACACTGCTTCCTTCTTAATTTGTCTCACGTGTCCCAGTTCTCTAAATTGTTTTTCAACTTTACTTACTGTACCTTGGGATGTGGGTGGTAAGTCAGGATATTTTTTCCTAAAGAGACGAATAACTTCGGCTTGAGTTCGTGTCCTATCTCCATAATCTATCATCATTAAGATAGTTATTTTATGACTCTCTGATATATACACCATGTTTAAATCAAATGAATCACACACGTCAAAGAAAACTAATTTAAAAGGCACGTTGATTTTTTTGACGTTTCATACAACAAATACCTACCTTTGAAAACCTGATTTTTTATCTTTGCCTATTTGCTGATAATGTTCGAAGAATTACTTAACATTTCCGAAACAGTTGAAAATAAGTCTAGGATATTTTACATGAAATATGTCTAGAATTTCCTGAAGAATCCTAAAATTAAATAATATACAAGGTGTTGTATTTAAAATAAGAAAGTTGGTATTGGCCACTGTTACATGACACACCCTGTATAAAAATTTTTGTTGAAAAAAATGCGCATCTAAAAATACCAATCGACGTGTTCGAGCGTTTTTTCGAACACGCCCCCGTTTATTTATTAACGAATTTATACCATTTGGCTGGGACACACGGTATACACGGCTCTACATTTCATTAGGAATTGCAGCCGCTCAATTCTTTTGGGCTCTAGAAACTCATTTCTTGTGGTGAGTTAGTCCATGTTCCTCTATTCTTGACTTATTCTATCCTATTGTTTGTTTTTCCTTTCCGTTATTTTCTTCCACGTATTTCGGTCCTTTTCCCACGATGTTTGTATTTCCAATTTCCTTGATCTGATCTTCCCATCTACTTTTCGGTCTCTCTCTCTTTCTCTGTTAATATATAGTCTTCAATTTGTAATGTTTTTTACTACGTTATTATTTTCCATTCTTCTTATATAGACAACGGAGTATTTTCACTTTTACGGTCTAAACTATATCTTCTCCTTTCAAAACGGTTTTTATTTCAAAATTTATTCATCTTCTATAATTTTCTATAATCCATATATTGTTCTTACAATCTTTCTTTAAAATATTCGTAAGTTTTCCTGTCCCAACCTTGTTAAATTCATTATTTCCACGCCATATGTCACCATCGGTCTAATAGCTGCTAATTTATACTTATGTTTTTGCTTTTCATAATGATTTTGAATTTATAATAGGCTCTGTATCCCACGTATACTCTGTAATCAATCTCTATGTTTCTGTCGCTTTTGCTACTTATTATTATTCCCAATTATTTAGAGTTGTCCACTACTTCAAATTCGTAATTTCGAATTTTTACTGATCTGGTTGTGAGTCTTCTGTTTTCTTTTCTTATTTCCATATATTTGCTGTTTTCTTGATTTATTGGGAGGCCTTATTCTATGCTTCTTGTCTAATCTTTTCTATTGCTTCTTCCATGCTTATTCTGTCTCTAGCTAGCACAGTAAGATGGTCTGTGTAAGCAACTGCTTGTATCACTTAATTAATGATTGTTCCCGTGAAATTACACTTGTTGATTACTGCATCCAGTGTCAGCATAAACACTATTGTTGATAGCCAATCTCCCTGTCTCTCTTCCAAATTACTCTCAAAATCCTCTGTCTCTCCTTTCGCTGTTCTAATTACTGCTTGTGAATTTTTCTTTGTCTTATTAGCTTGATATTTTCATGTCCGTCGTAACTTTTATTACGTGTACTCGTTTCAGACTATTAAAAGCTTACTTGAAGTCAATATACACAATTTGTAATTTCATTCCATATTCCTGATATGTTTCGATTATTTCTGCATACCTCATTAATCTGTTATTTATTATCGTGGTCAGTATCTTATATACAACACTAAGCAAGGTAATTCCCTGTAATTTGTGCAGTCTTTTGGATCTTCCTTCCTATAAATAGACATTATTTTCCCTTGTTTCCACTCATTAGGCATTTTTCTTTTTTCCAGATATGGATTATCAGCTTAAATATTCTTCATCCTAAGGCTTCTCCCTCGTATCTTATCATCTCATTGACTATATTATACAATCCACCTGCACTATTTAATTTAAATTGAGTTAGTACATCATTAAGTTCTTCTTCTGTGGGTATATCCAATTCTTCTTCTTCCATATTGCCTTCCCGGTTCCTATCATTTTCCCTTTCCGTGGCCGTTCTGTTATTTGTTCATATCTTCTTAAAATGAGTCGCCCATTCGGTACTACTTGTTTGTTGTGTTTCTTTTCGCATTTTGCCTTTTGATACATCTGTATAATTTTGTTATTCTTATTATTCTTTTTCTACCGTCTACATCATTTTCTCTATCCATCTAGTCTTTTTTCTACTAGTTTAGTAACGTTTTTTCTAATTTCCTGATATGGCCTGTAGTATACATCACTTCCTATTTTTAACCACGTCAATCTAGCAGCACTTTTCTTTTGCATTATTCCTCTTCCTAGGGAAGGAAACTATTCCTTCCTTCCTTCTATGGATTTTTCCCATTATCTTATGTATTAATACATCTATTTATATTACTTCATTTTACCGCTAGTTGTTTTCTGACTTCTTCCTCGTATAGTGACTCCTTACCTGTTATCATCTCAATGTTCCATCTCTTTCTATCTGTTTGTGAATTTACTCCACCTACCATTCTTAACTTAAGCTTCGCTATCACTAGAATGAGGACCACAGGCATATCTGTGTTAAATGTTGCTCCAGTGATATCGATCAATAAAATTCAGAATGAGAATAATGAATATATAAACCAAAATAATTTTTGTCGCCAATACCGCTCTGTCGTGTGGATTATCTGAATTTGTCAATGCAACGTTGCCATTTTCATTTTTTTAGCTAATGAGTGATTGTTAATTAAAAAAATATTTTAATATTGTTCGTTAATCCTTGTTCAGATCCTGCCCTGAACAGATCCTGAATCTAAAGTTGATTCTAAGACATCAAAAACTGTACAATAAAAATCTCGTCTGTACATTTGTGGATTTCAAAAAAGCATATCCGAATATCTTTATTCCGCATATCTTTATTCCGAATCTTGAAAGAACAAGGACTAGATCTGGCAATTATTAAAGCAACGTTAACTAACACGAGGTCAAAAGTTAAATTCATGGGTGACATCTCAGAGCCCTTAAAGAAATTAAAACTGTTCTGAGACAAGGGGATGGACCCTCGCCACTCTTATTTAACTGTGTTCTAGAAAAAGTAATACAGGAGTGGCGTGAAAAAAAGTCGGCCCTGAATATTGACCAGCCCATTAAACTTGGGAGAACCAACATCAAAATTGTTTGTCTGGCATTTGCTGATGATCTAGCAATTTTAGCTCAAGATGTATTAACGGCACAGAAACAGATTGAAATCCTTAAAGAAACAGCAGAAAAGGTAGGACTCCAAATTTCCTTTGAAAAGACACAATACATGACCTGTAACAGACTAAGAACACCATTTCTAAAAACAAAATATGGTAACATCAGACGAGCCTCTCAATTCAAATATTTGGGTGAAATAATCACGGAAAATGGATTGGAAAAAGCGGCCAATAAGGGTAGATGTCAAAAAATGGAAATGGCATTGAGACTTATACAAAATATTTACAACAAAAATGCCTATCTAAAAACACAAAACTGAGATATTACAACACAGTTATTAAGCCAGAATGTCTATATGGTGCAGAAACGCTCATTTTGAATAGAAAGCGGGACATCGAGGACATTGAAAAGAAGGAAAGAAAAATCATAAGAAAAATCCTAGGCCCCAAACAAATAAATAGCATAACATACCGACCTCGAGAAAACCAAGAAATCAAACTATACACAGATATACATAGCGATATGAGAAAAAGAAGACTTAAGTTTTACGGACACATAAAACGGATGAATACGAGTAGGCTAACTAGACAAATAGTCGAATTTTATGAAAATAGGAGTAGAGCTAAAGTAGATATAATTAAAGGGATTGCTGCAATTAAAGAGGAGTTAAGATCAGCAAATATTACACAAAGTGAAATTCAGGATAGAGGCTGTTTCAGACACAATGTTAAGGTTTGGAAGGTTGGCCAGAGGGAAAAATGTAGGAAGACTGGAACAACTTGGTCTGACACAAGGAAAAAAGCTCATAGCGAAAGAAAGAAATTAGTATGGGCGCTACTGAAGGCTAACAACAACAAACGCCTCTAATTGTACTTCGCGTGGTCTACCAGGGCCCATACGTAAATAATAATAATAATTGTTCATTAATTTATTTATAGTTTATTAGTTACATAATATCCAAGTATTATATTCCAAATATACTTTTTTACATATTTGCTTAATATGATGATTCCCATAAGCTTTCAAGGAACTTTTTCCTCTTAAATGATATAAAAAATTGCATGTTACATTTTCGAAAGTTATTTCTCTTATTGTCATGGTGTGCCCGAAAATTACAAAATTAATCCTGTAAAATATATTTAATATAATCTTGGTCTTTTTTGTCCTCCAGTTTTCCGGACATTTTCTCTGAAATAATCATCATAAATAAATTTTATTCGAATATTTTTCGCTTAGACACCAAAAAAAAATCATAAATTTAAAAACACGTCAATTTTTTTTCTCTGCCAACAATTTCCAATAATCACCTGCCGACTTGTACGTCTTTGAATTTATACCCATCCACTTCCCACTCCCGTGCCCCTCGCCGTTCGTGTCCTCGATCGTTTTCGGGATTTAGCGAACAGAATTTCCCTTTCTCCAGGGCTTTTCAGGCACGTACTTGACAAATTTATGGTTGCGGAAGAGGCAAGGAAAAAAAAAGTAGGCACCATATGGCCCCCCTTTAAAAATATTGGAAAATGTTTTAAAAACTTCTCGCTTAGTTATATTAAAAGGGATACATCGTCGCCTTTGCTACGCTGGTGCCATCTGTTAAACGACACCAATTTTGATATTTGTATATTGGACCGATAAATCGGATGAGTTCTAAGAGGTTGAGGATTAGAACGACATAAAAAATGTGAAATACAAACGAAATTGGTAATAATACTCAACAGAGAGGGGGTCTTATTTTATTTCTTTCATTTTCTTTACTCGAACTGTACACCCCTCTAATTACGATATTTCTTCTAAGTTATGAAACAAATCGATCTTTACATTACTCGTTCAAATTACTTTCTTTTATTTACTACCTAATATCGCAAAAGAAAAAAGGAAATTGGTACAAGCTGTACTCAATAAAAGTTTGCCGAATGAAGGTGGGGTAAGTAAAAATTCGCAGCTATGTTACAAATAAAGAAATTCTGTTGAAACGTACACATTATTACGTTTACAAGAAATAAGTTATTTATTAAATAAATTATTGCACATTATATTATTGTGCAATAAAAACCAACTTCCTGGCGTTCTATATTCGATATTCGAATATTCACCAGCAACAACAAAATGTCAACACCCTGTGAAACAAATTCCCGACCTTTAGAACTTGAAAAAGAAATCAACATTGTCTTTTCTCGTGACTTCTCGAAACGCAATTTGTTCGATTTTGCAGAGCTTGCAAGTTATATCAAATTGATAATAAATTTTTAAAATTAGTACCGACGACGTGCCGACAATTCCCGAAAAAATCTAGTGGGTGTGACGTCACAATGTTTATTTCTCCTTAACATTATAGACAGCTGATACGAGTGTTTTAGTTTCTAATCAATTTATTTTGTTATTATCATCAGTGTATTGACAAATTTATTGGAAATGTCAAATATAAAAAGTTTTCCTGCCTCCTTCATACCATTTTGTACGAATACCACAAAAATAACTGCCCAAAGAAATTTTTAATGTGCCACCAGATCTTAAGTTGGGTTCACTTTAATAAAAATTTGCGTTGTGAGGGCAGCACGTGTTGTATGGGGTATGCGCGGCAACGTAGAAGTTCTGACACACAAGGTCACATACAAATATTTTCGCCGTTTAGCACACCACCATCGATTTCTGTTTTCTCGCAAACGTCTTCATTAATTTAATACAGTAACGATAATTATGCAATAATTGATTGTTTTAAACAATTGCAAACTTTTATCATTTTCTTGTTTTTATTCATACTGTTCTACGCCACTGCCAAACCGGAAACAGTAGTCGGCCATATGCAGCTACCATTCCGGTCTCACAGAATCATATGCAGCTAAGTAGTTTCATATTCAACGGTACGCACACGGAGGGGGACGTACAGCGCGCACAACAAAAATATTTATTAACTGTGTGTGGTAATTCGACACAGATACAATTTTTATTATTGACCCAGCTTCAAACGTCATTTGTGGACCCAGCTTCAAACGTCGAAATCTGTGGTTCCAAGCAGCACAAAGTATTAATCCTAAAATAATTTTTTTTTTCTGTTATGTCGATCATTTCTTTGTAAATATGTTAATCTAATAATGTATTTAATAATCATTCATATCAGCATATAAATATAATAGTTAGATCTATGAAATTGTAAAGGAAATTAACTCCAAATCACAATCAACAAAGGAGCTATGCTAGCTGTGGTGTCTAAGGCGTCAGCCTTATAATATGTTAGTTAGGCTCGTATTAGGTAAAGACTTTTTCTAAAATTCTTGTGAAAATTTCTAGATAAAAGTGTAAAATCTGACAAGAAATTACCCTCAGTCACGCCAGTTCGAGGCTGGATAAGCCCGGATCCCTCCTGGAAGGTCTTCTATGGTGATCACTCGCCAGTCGGTAGGCTTCTCGAGATACTTATCGTTAAGCACAAAATCAAGGGTTGATAGCAAAAATGAACAAAAATCGTGCAAAAACAAAAGTTTCAGTAAATAATTAAAAATGATTTAATAATTAATTTGGAACTATTGTTGAATGATTTTTTTTTATGTAGTGTTACAACATTTTTATATCTTATTCATTAAAGCAAATCGATAGCGTAAATTGATACTGATATTGATACTTTTCTTAGTTTATCATTAATAATTAAGGAAAATGAATAAGCTTGACACCGAACTTTATGTTCTGGACATATACATTCTTTCACCGTGAAAAGAATATTTTATGGTTAAGCTGAACATAACCTACAACTTTGTCACCGTAACTTTTGCATGACACCCTCCAAATAATTTAATTATATTTAAGAGACATATTTTGTTTATTACTTATATTTACATTATTATTATTAAAAAAAAAACTCACATTGATGTTTTAGCACCTCGAACTTCAGCTAAATTGAATCGAATGTATTTTTTGAAAAAAATCTGTGATCATAAAAATATCCACTTAAGGTATATTACCAGAATTAGCCTTTATAAATCCTTTGTCATACTTTACGGAATTACATTAATAACAACAATATTTTTTTTACACCAAACTTCAATAATATTGACAGTATATATACAGGTAGAAGCCGTTGACTGTACTTACGTAAAACACACTTTAACATAATGACGTCACTAACATGGCAGTCAATCGTGGTGCTTTCGTAGTCATGTAATTTTTTTTATTTTATTAAATTTAATTTACTCATAATTAATGGTGTTTTTTTAAAGGTTTGCCATCAATTGTCAGTATTATTTGTGATAAAGTTTTAAAATAAAGTAAAAAAACGATCTTTTAAACCAAAAAGGAATATCTGAAAAGAATATTTTTACGGTTAAGCTGAACATAACCTACACCTTTGTCACCGTAACTTTTGCATGACACCCTCCAAATAATTTAATTATATTTAAGAGACATATTTTGTTTATTACTTATATTTACATTATTATTATTATTTAAAAAAAAACTCACATTGATGTTTTAGCACCTCGAACTTCAGCTAAATTGAATCGAATGTATTTTTTGAAAAAAATCTGTGATCATAAAAATATCCACTTAAGGTATATTACCAGAATTAGCCTTTATAAATCCTTTGTCATACATTACGGAATTAAATTAATAACAACAATATTTTTTTTACACCAAACTTCAATAATATTGACAGTATATATACAGGTAGAAGCCGTTGACTGTACTTACGTGAAAAACACTTTAACATAATGACGTCACTAACATGGCAGTCAATCGTGGTGCTTTCGTAGTCATGTAATTTTTTTTATTTTATTAAATTTAATTTACTCATAATTAATGGTGTTTTTTTTTAAGGTTTGCCATCGATTATCAGTATTATTTGTGATAAAGTTTTAAAATAAAGTAAAAAAACGATCTTTTAAACCAAAAAGGAACATCTGAAAAGAATATTTTTACGGTTAAGCTGAACATAACCTACACCTTTGTCTGTGTTGTTTGTGTTTCTTTTAACATTTGGTAATCATACACAAGTTTTACGAAAATAACTTTTAATAATTTCTAACATTCGCATCGTGAAGATTCTTGTACACATCACCATCTACCGTGCGACAAAAAAACACACACAGATACAATATTCCCTTGAAATAGAATACGTAAATTTATCAAGATAACATAGGTAGTCAGATGTTTTACGAAAAGACTTGGGTACACACCATTATAAAATTGCTTTAATATAAGAACTGGAGCCTCTTGGCCAATATAATCATCGTCAGTTTAGTGATTGGGCTTTAAAACACTTGAGAATTGTTCTTGATTTTTGAAAACATTTTGTTTGCTTTGGATTATGATATTTTATGATTATTTTTGTTGATAAGCCCTTATTACCTAACTTAGGCCCCTTTTATCGATTAAAACCCTGAAAGGAGTAATATTCCTGAAATTACAATAAATGCATAAAAGCAAGAACAAAACAGGATGAATCAGGTGTTTGGAGTCACCCTTTTAAACTTACATCGAACGCAGACTGTCTCAAATGCAAAATAATGATCCCTTTCCTCGTAATGATACACTTGGAATATATATGCGTCGATAGCGTTTATTATAATCTCCATAATAACTTTGTCTATTGTGTTTGGTCCCTCCCCATTAAACGTCCATGGTGCAAAACGACTGTCATACGGACTGTCATAAGCAGCCAACGCCATCTGCGCCTATTCTTGCGGATCCCGTGGGCTAAAATGCCCCCTATTAAGGGTCCCTGCCGCGCCACCCTTTTTTTCTTCGCTGCGCGTGAACAAATTGCGTTATTAATATGATTAGGCGAAATCCATGGAAGGACAATGAAATCATCTTTTGTTTTGTGGATAATTTTGTATTAAAGTTGGAAGATTTATGTCCCATTTAGTTCTAATAGTATTATATATTTGATTGATTATATCTTAATTATATATTATAAATTATATATATATATATATATATATATATATATATATATATATATATATATATATATATATATATATATATATATATATATATATATATATATATATATATATATTTTTTTTTTATTACATATATTTTCGTGACCGTTTAGTATTATTATTATTTTTTTATTTATTGGGATTTTCGGTCAGTGTAAATAAGTTTTAATTTTTTATTGTTTTATTTACGTTTCGATTCTACAACGAACCATCATCAGAATACTTATTTAAAAACTTACCAATATCAATTAAACAATTAATTTTTAAAAATTTTTAAGTAATCTGTGTCAATTTTTTATAAAATTTTTAAATGAAAGTAAAGTAAAGTGTTTGGGTTAGAGGCGCATCAGCAACTAGGTTATTTAGCGACTGGACCTACAGCTTAACGTGGGTTCCGAACCACGGTCATCAGCTTCCGACAAACCCAAGCCAGCACCCCCCTCGGGCTATAAACCCTTGGTTATGTGCCTACCCATAAGTCTATCAGGAAACCTACCGACTGGCGAGTGACCAACGTAGAACACTTCTCAGAAGGCATCCCGGCCTTACCCAGCCTTTAACTGGCATGACTGAGGGGTAATTCGTAGTCGGATTTTACACTCTTGCCTAGAAACAATCACAAACATTTAGGAAAGATAAACGGACAGAAGAAAGAAAAATAACCATCCGAGCGCTCGAATCGAACCAGCTATCGCTCCAGCGCGGATTCGGCAAAGCAGGCGCTCTTACCACCGCACCAACGCGACCGGCATATATATATATGTATATATATATATATATATATATATATATATATATATATATATATATATATATATATATATATATATATATATATATGTTACATCTGATATTTTCATGGATGGTAAATAATGTTTCTAAATTATTTCGGATGTCGATCCGTTGATTCTGTGAAGAGTCACGACGTTTCCCCAAAATCGCTTTTGGCATTTTCAAGTGTTGTCCGCTTCGACTGAAGAGTTCAACTGACCGACCTTCACTTTTTGCTTAATATGTTTATAAACTAACATAACTGTAACATTTGGACATATAAAACTCCTCAAGTAGAATATTTTAGGCTTGAACTGGCCAATGTGTTCTTTCAACAAGAACAATCAAGTAATATGATATTCCCATTTCCTGAAGAATTTGCCATAATTTCTCCTATTTTATGCTGTCAAACGCCTCCCGATAATTAAGGAAACAGAGGTATACAGGATGGTTAACTTTTTGATTATTTTGTCTAAATGATTGTGGCGTGGTCATATTTTTTTTCTTTTTTTGGGGGTTTTCACCACGATCTAAAACTCAAAAAAATGTAAAAAATATCTGTTCTTATGTAAATAAGAACCAGTTCTTTTAATACCGTTTTGAAATTATTATAATTAATTTTATGTCTCGATTGCCATGCGTGTTGGCAAATTCTAGATTTATTAAAACCCCCCTTTCTAAGAAGGTTTTTATATTATTTTATTTTTATTAAAATTTGCCACATTCGCAGGAAATTTTATACCACGTTTTAGTCCAGATTAATTCCTAAATATTTTTCGATATTTGTCGAATGTTCAATATATATTCGGTCCAAAATGTTTTGCGGAAATCTGCCGTGATAATCGCTACTATCGCTATCTGTTGTTATGGATATCTGTTATTTTTTCGCCTTGTGCATTCAGTATTATCCATATACTTTACTGTATATTACATATACTGTATATTTTCTTGTTATTTTCATGATAGCTTTATAAAGTTGGTATCTTGCAAAAGATGCCCGATAATTTCAATTTTTAGTTAACATAAGTATTTATAAACAGCAAATAAAATTGGAAAAGGATTATTTTATTTTTATTTTCACGATGAACACTGATGATAAATACCTTTTTCACCGTCGGACCACTACATTATTTATACATCCGTTTCAGTAACCTCTCAGTATCTCTTTGGGATAAATCGTCACCTCAATGGGCCCCTAAATCACCCCCACCACGAACCTAAAAAGTGGTACCGCCATCCCTTTTACGTCTAAAAATTTACTATCGTTAAAATTTATGTTCTGCCGTTGCGTTTTGTCGCCACCGTTCACGATTTATGTGTTTACACCAGAATTTTTATGATTTATACAAAGTGGTTTTGATATTTTCGTCGGCGGAGACATGACATCGCCGTCTCTGTCATGGTGCTATGCAGATTAAACTCGTTAGGATAAGTGACTATTTTGTGTCATGTTCGAGACGCAACCATTTTTTGGGTTTATATTTTCGTACAATCTCTCATTACTTAGATATTTTTTTTATCAGGGGCTGTCGTAACTCTTTCACATGCAAAAAGACGTCGATACGTCAAGTAAAAAAAAAGAATGGTTCCCTATTCTATCGGATAGTGCGGAAAGTTCGTAAGGCGTTCCCATTAGTTGCTTTTTTAACACTTACAAAGAAGAAATTAATTAATCCACAAGATTATCCCAACACAGGTCTACAAAATAAAAAAAGAAATTGGTGCCACTGAGACTTAAGCGTAATGTGTAGTATGTAGCAACATACTCAGTAACATTAAGAATGTACAGTTTTTAATGTACTCACATTGATAATATTTTTTCTCAGAAACCATATAACTTCTTTATTTTTGTTATTTGTTAAATTAAAAATGTTAGTAATCTAATTGTACTTCTAATTCTAATTCTAATTGTAAGTTTAATTGTACTTCGCGTGGTCCATCAGGGCCCATACTAGAATAATAATAATAAAAATGTTAGTAAATAAAACATCGAATATATCATCGTCAAAACGGGCGTGTTTAAACAATCCAAACACATTTTGTTTTGTTGTCTGGCGAGTATACGGTGAAATAGTCTCAAGACCCAATTTCTGAATTTGTGCATATTTCGCTTACTTGAAAATCAAAGACACTGATCCAAAGAATATTTGCAAAATGTGTAGTGAACATTTAATGTACTGGACGAATAGTAAAAAAGTCAGTTGAAGTTTGACGTGCCTACTGAGGAAACCAAATAATCACTACTATTACAGTGATTTTTGCTGGTACATGGTATTAATCGAAAAAAAATTACCTATCCCGATTTGGTATCTGCCAAAGATCTGTCTGATCTTTCAGATGCAGTATGTAGTATCTCCGAAAATAGGCACGCTTGTACTAGCAAACGAAGTGATAATTTTGAAGCTACGTCATCAAAAGTCCTACTTTACCCCTACGTTAACGATTCGGGAGTTTAATGATAATGAGAGTGTTGCTAGACATTATACTTTAAAATTAATCCTTACGAACTTTCTGGTCAACCCGATACCTTCCAGACAATCCATTTTATCATAAACTTTATAAAATTCGATTACCTTTCGAAGAAAATTTTGTTATTGATACTATTTGAATACTAGTTTAAGGGATGAAATTAATTCGCATCATTCCACAACATGCATTTATCCAAATTAGATTGTCTTTATTTTCTCTCTTCCCCCATCATTATTTCGACTGACACCATTGCTACGCGTCTTTTTGCTGATGCATGGGGAGGACTGTTTACCGAATTGATGGGAAATATCGCTCGATCAGCTTAATAGATTAATTAGTTTTGTTTATTTAGAGGGTGGTCAAGTTATTATGGCTGTATAATGTCTGCAGTTGGTGCAGTGTTCACCAAAAATGATTAATATGTTCATCAAAAGTCGAATGCAACAATTAACTTTTGTTTTAATCTTAGTAATTTAATACATTTAGTTGTACGGTTTTACTATGAATCTAAAGAATATTTTTTATTGACAATTTTGGTTTTCAGATAATTTTATGTCATGTTATTTCTCGAAAAAAAATATTGAAAGGCGATATGGTTATACAATAAGTAAATAAGCAAATAATTTATCTGACAAGAAGTTTTTCAATGAACGACACGAATGAAAGTTGAGGATTATGTTGTAGATGTATGGACATATCCTCACGACCAAATAGCTCTTTATAGTTGAGCATTATCGATTTTTTCGCAAAATTTTAGCGTTTATTTCCATAACAAAATAAATTGCCTTAATAATCAAAGTATTGGCCATCGTTAGCTATTACTTTTTCCCATCTTTCTGTCAAATAATGGATTCCGCGCAAGAATTCTTGGTTTTTTGAGACTAACCACCACCAATTAAGTCACATTTTTACTTCTTCGTAAGAATAAAAGTGTTGTTCTGAAAGACCGTGCTGCATCGATCGAAATAAGTGGCAGTCCGAAGGGGGAAAGTCCGATGACTATAGCGGGTGGGGTAGGACATCCCATTTAACGTTTTCCAAATATTTTTTTACACACTTTGCAACACATGACCAAGCATTGCAATTTTCTGGTCATTGTTCCTTCAATGCTCGGTTCAATGTTATCGTTGTCGTTGCCAGTAATCGATTCACCAGGTTTCAGTATTTTGTAATACTGCCCTACTATCCCACCAAATATATAGCAAAGCCTTCTTTCCATGAATACGATGTGTGACTATTAAATAACGAGTCTGACGCTGCAAAACATTTTATTTTGATTTCATACATATTTACTTATTATCACCTTCAATATACATCCCTTCTCTATCCCTATAATGCTCCATGCGAATCTTCCATTGTTCCAAACGGTGCTGAACATCTTCTTCTGTCAGCTCCTTCAGAACGCATGCTGCTTTCTCTTGCACAGATTTAACGGACTCAAATATTGTTCATTTTAATGCAGATTTTACCTTAGGAAGCCGATAGAAGTCGCGTGGTGCAAGATCCGGTGAATAAGGCGGATGGTCTAACACTGGGATCCTGTGCTTGGCTTTTTAGGCTTGGAAAATTGTTATGTAAAATTTTCCGTACGCATTCTTCCTACAGTATATAGTAACCGAATACGAATACGAATACTTAACGAGTTTTTCGATATTATCATCTGTCTTTGACGTGGAAGAGCGATCCAGGTGTGGATCATCTTCAACGTCTTCTCGGTCGTCTTGAAAACGCTTAAAACATACAAAAACACGCGATTGTCATACAGTTCTTTTAATAAATTATAAGCTTCAGTAGCCGTTTTTCCAACCTGTTAAAAAAATCATTCCTTTTACCCTAATATTAAAAATTCAAAACAAGGAATTCGAAAGAAGTCATATTTAAGACCTCTTAAGTATGGGTTTTCTTAATCTCTTTTTTTATGAATTCAAACAAAATGGATTCCTTAAGGAGTCTTTCTTGTGAATCAGAAAAGGTAGCTCTTAAAGAAGTCTTACTTGTGAAGTTAAAAAAAAAGAAGAGCTTTTAAAGCAGTTTTATTTAAGAAGGCAAAAAACTGTTATTTAAAAGTTCTTTTTTAAGAAGACTTGATCAGTTCGATAAGTGGCGCATTCGAACTGTTTAGAATTTTTTAAAGACTGTTTCTCGATGTTGAATCTGACGTCCAAATCATAAATGAGAATTTATTCGGAATTGATGAGGTGTTATCTGGGGTAATTTATAGCTGGTTGAACGATCATTTTATAGACTGTTCAGAAAACATTAATATTTATTCACACATGATCACAGTACAAATATCACGTGCGCTATTTCGCTATCTCTGTGTCAGGCGGATAACTTTTCTGTCAACCCTCGTACGTTGTGAGTCTATTATATTGTATTTTACTCTATTTTATTTAGTAATATTAATTTATTAAATTGACTTATACGATAAAAATATTTAATTATTAATATAAATATTGACCGTTTATTTATGACAAACCGTACGGAATGTTATTGTTATAAATTAAAGTAATTTGGAGGCAAATTGTTGAACTAATATGAATAACCGATGTAAAGTGGTGACATTTACATTCTGAACGTTGTTTGTTGTCGGCGGTAAAATTGTATTGCAAGTGAAATTAAACAAAATTGATGTAGAGAGTTTTGCGGCTTATATTTCTGTAACTATTCGAAATTGTTGGAATAGTTTATGATGTGTAAATACATACAATAGCTGTGCAAATAGTAATAAGTACGTTCTAAACGGAAAATTCCATGAGGTATTTATATGATACGAGTTAATTAAACCGTAGAGAATGTCGTGTATAAAAGTTTACAAGCCGCAACATTTCAATTTCACGAACGAACGGTATCAATGTTGGTTTAAAACTTTTGAAATTCGACAAATCGATTAATTTACAGAACTAATGAGTGGGGCAAGTGTTAATTTTAACATTTCAATTATTTATAACATAAAGAAAAAACAGGATGGATGTTTTTTTAGTATGTTCGAACACTGTGAAACGAACTGTGAGTGAATAATCATTTGGTATCGTCATTCAGTCATTGTCGATCCACTGCAGGATGAAGGTCTCTCCAGTATGCTTTCCACTCGCGCGGTCCAGAGCTTTCCTCTGCCAAACCCAAACATATTCACGCATATAGCACGTGATCATTACAAGACCACTCTAAGAGCTGTCCTCTTTTTGGGCAGGATATAGCTAATATCGACATCACATCAGCTGTGTCCGTATCAGACATTTTATCGAAACAAAATACAATTATTAATAATTCGAATGCAACTCAATAAATGTAAAACTCGCGACAGTATATGAGTTACTGCCGCCAAACCGGTGTTTTTTTGAACAACAACCTGGTTCATCTGGGTTTTCATTGGTACTTTAATTCGGCTCGACCGATTCCCGTCAAGAGCAGGAACGACCGCTCAGCGTTTCTGGCTAAAATATCCCTGCTGATCAAGCTTTGGTCATTGTTTATGTCTACTGCCTCTCTTCGGTAAACAGACCTTAGATCTTCTTCGTGGATGCTTATAATCAAGCGATATCCAACCCAGGATTGCTCTGGTCCATCTGTGATCACAGTGCCTCGCTATATGGTCCGCCCGCCTTTATTTCAATTCCTTCACCTTTCCAATGATGTCACATACTTTCCTCTACTCTTTGAGCTACGTGCAGGCCTTTCAGTCCCGCTTTATAATGCCAAGCATGCACCTTTCCATTCTCCTCAGTGCTACTCGAAGTTTTTGAACTGATTATGATGTGAGTGTCCATGTTTCACTTCCGTATCGCGAAACAGGCAGCACGCACTAATATTTTTTTTCTTTCGACAAAGTGGGAGTTTGTTTTAAAACATTATGATGAGCCTGCCAAATACCGGGTTTTGATATGTCGTTTCCGGGCTCCGGGTTACTAGGTATTTTCTCCGGGTAAAATCGCTTTTAATTAAAACATAAAACTAAAATAATATAATTCTTATACCACAAAAAAAAAGTTAAGATTTGGCAACCACGCACCCGTTAAGCGCCGGTCAGTTGCGAGTTTATGCGTATTGTCGATTATTCAATATTGCTGCTGTCTGTTGTTTTTGCGTCGATTTTACTTATTATTAAAGTTAGTGCAAGTTAGTTTAAGCTAGTTGAAGTGCTTTTTTAGACAGTTTTCAGTTTGACAAGTTACAAGTTGTCATGAGCGAGAGCAATAAGAGAAGAGACAGTGATAATAATCCAAGTACTTCGTCATCTGAAGGCATTTTAAAAAATAAAAAAGCCAGGTACGCAACACATTTTCAAGATTCTTGGAAACAAAATCGGCAGTATAAAAATGGGCTAGTTAAAATAGACCAGTTTATAGCTAAATGTAGCATATGTAATATAAGGTTTACTGTTAAACATGACGGAGAAAAATCTTTAAAGACTAATTTGAATAGTAAAGGACATTCCAGTGCCGTCAGTACATTATCCAAAAATAAATTGCTAACAGCATTTTTACCAAAAAAAGAATCACCCGAAGAAAATTACGTTACTATAATTGAAGTAGCTCAAATTTATCACGCCGTAAACCACCATCATAGTTATTTGAGTACCGATTGTGGCATTAAACTTAATTCTCACGTTTATCGCGACTGTCATTTGGCAAAAGAAGTTCATTGCGGTAGAACAAAAGCCGAAGCAATCATCGAAAATTGTTTGGGACCTAAAAGAGTCGAGAAAATGTTGGAAGAAATGGGCGCTGGTACAGAATCGTCCCAACCATTTTCAATTTTGTGTGATGCCTCAAATAAAGGAAACCAAAAACTTTTTCCAGTAGCTGTTAGATGTTTTAGTATTAAGAGTGGTGTTCAAAATAAACTTTTAGATTTTGTTGAAAATAGTGATGAAATGTTTTCACTAAAAGTGCAAGATATAAGTGCATATAGCGCGGGTAATGCGTCAGTAAACTTTGTCATTCATAATTCTGTCTTTCAAAAATTGAATTACGAAAATCAGGGAATTGTAAAAGCTAATTGTAACTGCCATGTAATTCATAATGCAGGTAGAAATGCCTGTAAGGTTCTATCTTTTGATGTCGAAAACTTAATATTAAAAATTTATGCCGAGTTTTCAAATAGCGCAAAAAAAGCAGAAGCCTTGAAAGAGTGTTTTGACTTTTTAGATATTGAATATCAAAAAATGCTAAGGCACGTGACCACAAGATGGCTTTCGCTATATGCCGCTCTTGAACGTTTGATACGATCTTGGCCAACTGTAAAAAAATATTTTTTAGAACTGGGCGGGGAGAACTGCCATAAAAATATATGGAGTTTTTTCAAAAGTTAAGAAAACGAATTTGAGAATGATTTAAAACCTCACATTTTATATTCTGAATGTTATGTTTATTTTCTGCATCATTATATGCATATTTTAAACACGCATATACTTAAATTGGAGAGTAATTATGTAACAAGTTTAGAGTTATATAACATAATGTTAGATTTGAAAGAGCAAATAGAAGAACGACAAAAAGATCAATTTTTTGGAAGCAAAATTTCATCGGCTTTGAAATATCTTACACCATTTGAAAAACATTTGTAAAAGAAGCTTCTTTAGTTTACCAGAGGACTTTAGATTACCTTAATCGGTATTATAATTTTGAAAACTCTCCTTTTAAATATTTTCAAAGTTTTAATATAAAAAAAATCCAAATATAGAATACGCGCAAGTTTTAGAGGCCAAAGATGCTATCAAAATAAATGTCGATGAAGACGAGTTATACAGTGAGCTACTTATTCTTAAAAAACCCTTAAAAAAATTGAAGAAAGTTCATTTAATTCTGCAGTAAACATAATGGTTGGACAAAATATGGTGCAAGGTATTTCAAAATGGAGATATGCCACAATTGTTTAAAATTGTAACATTTTGTCAATTTGTATAAGTAACGCTTATCCAGAAAGGATATTTTCCTTGATGGCTAATCTGTGGACTGACGAACGTAACCGTATGAGGGTAGCTTTAGTAAAGGCAGAATTATGCACAAACTCCGCTATGCCAGTCACAAGCCTGGGGCCTTACCGTTGCCATCTGCCATGCAAAAGGTAAGGTAAGGAAGGAGGAGTGATCGAGGAGTAACACCTCGCTAAAAAACCAGAGTTCATCTGGCCCGGATGATAGTACCCTGTGAGGGCCCCTGCCTAGGGTACAGGCGAAGATGAAGCCAATGGTCGGAAGGCGGAAGAGGATAACAAAATCCCAACGGTGGAAGCGCAAATGAGCTGAATCAAAAGGGCAGACGGAGCTCTATAGTCATGGCCGACAATCAGCCTAGGGGAAGAACACCCCAAAAACAAAATACCTGGCCCTCCAGGTTGGGGGTTGAGGCATCGAGCTAACTCCCTGATACTCGGAAAAATTTAACTGTTAAAAAACCTAATCTATGTCTCGGATTAAAAGACCGGATTAAAGGACAACGAACACTGCAACGAAAAAGGACTATGATATGTGGTACATGGAATGTACAGGGATGTGAAAATAAAATGGAAGACGTTCTACAGGAAATGGAAGAACATAGGGTAGACTTTGTAGTTATCTCGGAAACAAAGAAAAAAGGACAAGGAACACAGGCCTGCGGAAATTATATTCATATATATAGCGGCGTAAAAAAGGAAGAGCGAGCAAAGAGAGGAGTATCTTTACTTATTAACAAAAGGTACAAAAAGAATATCTCCGAGTGGGAAGCGGTGAACGAGAGAATATTAAGAGTAAATGTATGCCTGAGGGGAATAAAATTGTCGATAATTGGGGTATATGGCCCGAATGAGGACGCGAGAGTTGAAGAAAAGGAAAATTTCTATAAACAACTGGAGGACGTAATATCAAATATAGGACCCTCTAGAGAGATCTTAATACTCGGAGACATAAATGCCAGAACGGGAAAGAAAACACAGAATTTAGTGGTTGGACCTCATGGAGAAGAGACGCTGAATGATAATGGGGTAAGATTGATTGAACTATGTCAGCATCAATCATTGACAATAACGAATGGCTTTATGCACATAAGAATATCCACAAATATACTTGGATCCAAAGGACCAGAAACCTAAAGTCGATAATTGACTATCTAATTATCAAGCAAAAATCAAGTATTAAAATACATGACGTCCGGGTATGCAGAGGAGCTGAATGCGGAAGTGATCACTATCTCCTAAAAGGAAAAATAATTTTACCAATATATAAGCAAACCAAAGCAAACAGCCATCGACAACCTAAAAATGAAAATCTGGAAAGCAATACAGATCCTCGATACAATCTATCAAGCCTGGAAAATGAAAGTACGAGAACCTTATATAAGAATAGACTAGATGGAAGATTAATAAAGGTTCCCGAGAATAGTTCAACTGAATCTCTACTTAAAAATGTAACAGAAGGAATACACCAAGCAGCCAAAGAATCCCTAGGAATTAAACAAACATATCCCAAAGCTAGGAAGTACTGGTGGAACGATCAACTACAACAAATGAAGAACAAAAAACAAAAGCTCCATGAAAAATGGATGAGTTCAAAGAGGCAAGAAGACAGACAGAAATACAAAGAAGCTACATCGATATTCAAACAGGCTGTGGTTCAAACAAAGAATCAAATTTGGGAAAACAAATGCCAAGAATTAGATGGATATATAGGTGGGCGTAAATCTAGTGAATCATGGAGATTTATAAAGAATCTAAGGTCACAAACGAGAAATGAAATAAATATAAACCCAATTACAGCCCAACAATGGGAGGAGCACTATAAATCACTTCTGACAGAGCAAAGAACAGAATATATGAACAAGTCTCCCAAGAAAATCCGAATTGTTGGAGAACCCATAGCTCTTGATCTGGACAGGACAAAGAAAGCCATATACTTATTAAAAAATGGTCGGGCCGCAGGCCCGGAAGGTATCCCTGCAGATCTAATAAAAAATGGAACGGAACAACTTTTTAAGATCCTGACAGAAATTTTCAACCGATGTTTAAATGGGGAACCAGTTCCACAATGCTGGAAAGAAGGCTGGTTTACATCTATACATAAAAAGGGCAACAAAAAGAACTGCAACAACTATCGAGGTATAACGGTGACGAGTACATTAAGTCGACTTTATGGAAAAATATTAAAGGACCTCATATGTGAAGAATATAATCCCTACGAATCTGAAGAACAAAACGGCTTTAGGGCAGGTAGATCAACAGTAGACAATATTTTCTGCCTAACACAAATTATTGAAAAGAAGACAATGCGGTCACAAGATGTACACCTACTTCTAGTAGATCTAACAAAAGCATACGATACGGTCCCTATTGTGAAACTACGGGAAGTCCTAGAGAAATCTAATATTAATGTGACTATTACAAATGCCATTAAGGAATTCTATAGAAACACAACATCTAGAATAAAAATGGGTAATAAACTTTCAAAAGGCTTCAACGTAACTAAAGGCTTACGCCAGGGATGTTCTTTGTCACCTACCCTATTTAATATATACATCGATGAAGCGGTGAGGTTATGGAAACGGAAGTGTAATGGCATGGGAATAACAATAGAGGATACAACTCTATATACATTACACTACGCTGATGATCAGGTGGTGATCGCCCAGGATAAGGAAGACCTGGAATATATGGCGCGGAAACTATTCGAAGAATACAGGAGATGGGGATTGCAAATTAACACAGAGAAGACACAATATTTGAACATTGGACAAGAACAACTACCAGGAGATCTGATTCTGGACAACGAATATATCAAGTGCTGCGAGGAATACGTATATCTGGGCTCAAGACTCAACAAGACTGGCCGAAACAATAAAAGACAGAATAACAAAGGGAAAGAAGGTTATCGGAGCATTGAACTCAATATTATGGCAAAAAAATATTAGAGCACAGACAAAAAAGAAAATTTATAACTCTATATTACAACCCACACTGATTTATGGCTCGGAAGTATGGCAGCTGACAAACAAGCAAAAAAACAGCCTACTTGCAGTGGAAATGGATTTCTGGAGAAGATCGGCAGGTAAATCTAGACTTGAATATGTTAGAAATGAGGACGTCAGAAATTTAATGAGGGTCGAACACACAATAATTGATGACATCGAAAGGAAACAACTAGGTTGGTATGGACATGTGAGGCGAATGCCAAGGGAAAGACTACCTAAAAGGATTCTGGAGTGGATGCCTACGGAAAGGAGGAAAAGAGGAAGACCGCCCATAACATGGTTGCATGGAATAACAAAAGCTATGTCGGCAAGGAATCTCTCGGAGGATGACTGGGAGGATAGAAATAACTGGCGATTAGGAACCCAAAGGCGGATAGCGCTATAAACGGGATATATGATGATGAGAATTATGCACAAAATTAAATTTTAATACGACTTGTCTAGAATTTGCCGAGTATTTAGAGAAAAGCGAAGAAAATGCTTTATTAAAAACCTGCCAAATTTGTTGTTTTTCGTTTTGTTTTATTTAACAATACGGTGTGTTTGTGTTATTTTTTTTTAGTCAAAAATATATATGGTTTTTAAATGCTTTTTTTTGTCGTCAACACGAACTCTCCGGGTCAAGTCACTTTTCAAGGTGGCATCCCTAGGCATAATCCTAATATTTATATTAATATATTTTTCAAGCCTGCCTAAATTTAGAAAAATTTCGGGCGACTCCCCTTTCATTAATATTATTTTTTAACACTTTAATTAACTCCAAACTTCCAAAAACCATCGCCCACTCAATTCTGACATATTTAATATTTATTAGATCTTGTTACTCGTCTGACGGCATCCCCCTCACCTCACCACACCCTCCCGTGATAAAAAAAAAGAAGAATCCGAGCCAAAAAAAAGATTTGCGAGACGACCTTTGAATTTTAAGTGCCAAAAGGGGTAGTAAAAACAAGGAAATGATTATAAATTTTTTATTATAATCCCCAAGGGCTGAAGAGAAAATGAGGTAGTTATGGAGAATTTTTAATAAAAAATTCAGGAGAATTGAGGATGTTTCTTTTGAGGATTTGACGCCTTGTTTGGCTGTTTGATTACGGTATAAGTTTCATTTTTTTGTTATTTTTAATTCAACGCTAAAAACGTCCCCATTAGATGAACTAAATGTTTACAAAAATACGTTTTTTTGTTGTTGTTTTATCTCATTAAATAGGAGTTATTCTTTTTTATGGAGCTTCGGGATGCCTTTGTAGATTTTCTATTTTTTTCTTGCATTTTGATATACGTAATGGATCAGAGGTTCCCAACCTTTTCTGGACCACCGGCTCTTTTACAAGAAAAAAAAATCCAACGCCCCCCCTTCTATAATAGTTAATTATATCAAATATTAAAATATTATTGCACGTAATATTATTTGCTCTCTAGTGGTTTTAATAAGAATCCACAAATTTAAAAATGTTTAGCTCAGTTCCTAGTGGCTTGTGTTTAAAACCATCTATTGTAGTGGTTGCCTATATATCCATTCAACTTAATGATGTTACGTTATTTTATTCTGGAATCTCCGCTTGTCTGTTTGGAGGTTATAAGTTGTATATACGGTTTTTGTGAGTTTTTATTAAACATTACAGGTAAGTGTTGTTTTATTATATCATAATATGGTTTAAATTTATAATAAAAATATGTCATATGTTGTTTTTTGTATTTATTTTGTTTACACCAACGGCAAAGTTGGTGGTGTCTAGCGAAAACCGTTAGGAAACTAACGTTATTTTTTTTTATTGAAGAAAAAACTGTTTTCACTGAAAGAGTTGGAGAAACTAGCTTCCAATGACTTGTTCGCATTCTTAGATGAAATTCCACCAGATTGTAAATCTGAAGAAGAGTGTGATGAAGATGAAGATACTTTTATGAATCTCACTAACTTGCCTATAGTTATTGAAGATATCCAGACGATTGTAGATAACGGGACATACATTGATTGTGAAAATGTTATGACTGATGATGGTGCCTAGAAGGAGGAAGACAATATTCCTCTGTTTGTGGTTAGAAACAGAGAATTTGCTAAAACAACAATCTGGACGCAGTCAACAGACTATTATCTTACCAATACTAAGGAATTTAGAGAAGAAACTGGTCCCCAGATCCAAGATAATCTTAAGACACCAGTGGATGTTTTTATATCTCTTCCTTAAAATTCTGATTGATAAAATCTTATTTAGATTTTCAGCTATTGTGACTACTGGCCAGCAAAACTAGAGTCGATAATTGCTAGATAATTACTAGAGTCGATTATCATTGGATACATTATCTGAGACTTCTCACATATCATACAATCCATCAAAATACCAATCAATTGGTGAAAGTATGATCCGAATTAAAGCTGGAAGCTTTTTCAAACAGTGAGGGTATAACGTTTGGATACACGATGACGAGCATGGATACGTTTGCCAATTCCAAATATATGTTGGCAAAATTGGTAATGTGATGGAAATTCTTCGAAGTAATCATTATCAAGCCCATCTAGAATCAAACTGATATCCCTAAATTTACTGTACAAAGTTTTCCTTTGACCAAATTGTGCATGATAGATCAGAATATCCTCGGAAAAATTGACAAAGAACAGGTTCAGTATAATTATTATTATTCACGTATGGGCCCTGGTGGACCACGCGAAGTACAATTTGAGGCGTTTGGTTGTTGTTAGCCTTCCTTTGCGCCCATACTAAATTCATTCTTTCGCTATGAGCTTTTTTCCTTTCGTCAGACCAAGTTGTTCCAGTCTTCCTACATTTTTCTCTCTAGCCAACCTTCCAAACGTCAACCTTGTGCCTGAAATAACCTCTATCCTGAATTTCACTTTGTGTAATATTTGCTGATCTTAGGTCCTCTTTAATTGCAGCAATCCATTTAATTATTTCTACTTTAGCTCTACTCCTATTTTCATAAAATTCGACTATTTGTCTAGTTAGTCTACTCGGATTCATCCGTTTTATGTGTTCGTAAAACTTAAGTCTTCTTTTTCTCATATCGCTATGTATATATGTGTATTGTTTGATTTCTTGGTTTTCTCGAAGTCGGTATGTTGTGCTATTTATTTGTTTGGGGCCTGAGATTTTTCTTTCCTTCTTTTCAATGTCCTCGATGTCTCTCTTTCTATTCAAAATGAGCGTTTCTGCCCCATATAGACATTCTGGCTTAATAACTGTGTTGTAATGTCTCAGTTTTGTGTTTTTAGATAGTCATTCATTGTGGTATTTTTTCTCGTGTTTTTGGGTTTTTCTTTGGGTTTTTCGCCACTGTCTAAAACTCAAAAAATATCAAAAATACCTGTTTTTATTTAAAGAAAGAATCACTGGGTAAAAACAAAAAACCAAACGGAGACAAATTTCTCAGTGATTCTTTTTTGTATTAAATTTGCCTAACGAACAAAATTTTAAAGATATAAAAATGTTATAAAAAAATGTACAAACTTTTAACGTTAACGTTTCGGAGGGTAATCTCCCCCCGTTTTCAAAACTGAACTAAAAAATAAATTATATTAATTTGTAAGATATAAAGTAACGAGTGAAAGTAAATATATTTTTTGTATGTCAACGAACTTACATTGACAACAATGGAATTTCATGACAGTGACATACTACCAAAAAATATATATAGGTAATGTTTACTGTGTGATTGTTTATTGTACTGATTGTGTATTCAAATATTTAAATGTTTTTAATTGTATTCTTTAGAATCGGGAACCATATTGAATTTAAATCTACCGAAGGCATAGCAATACAGTTATTTTTATTTAAATTAATTATAGCGGTTTCTTTTAATCTTCTGTATTTTGTTACCGATTCTTTTAATACCGTTTTGGAATTATTCCAATTGATTTTATTAATTATTATAATTTTAACAATTGTATCGTTGACATACAAAAATAGTCCTTGTTTTTTCAAGGTTCGGAATAAAGATTCGCGGTCAATAGAATCATATGCTTTTTTGAAATCCACAAATATACAGACGAGATTTTTATTGTACAATTTGATGTCTTAGGATCAATTTTGGATTCAGGATCTGTTCAGGGCAGGATCTGCCCGGTCGAAAACCTGCTTGATATTCACCAAATTTAAGTTCTAACTGTCCCTGTGCTCTGTCTAGTAGACATTGAGATAGAATCTTGTAACAATCTGGGAGAAGAGATATCCCTCAATAGTTGTTTACATCCATTCTACCTCCTTTCTTGTGCAGTGGATGGATTAGAGATTTTTTGTTATTTCCTTGATTGTACCTGGACCAGCGGATTTCAAAAGTTCAGCAGTGATTCCATCTTCACCAGAAGCTTTGTTATTTTTAAGGCCGCTTCATTTGCCTAATTATTTCATCTTCATTCGGTGTTAATGAATCAGGATTTGATTGTTTAGGGTTTAGTGTTGGTAATTTGTTTAAGGACTCAGAACAGTTTAGTATTTGTTCAGAATATTTCGCAAGTTCTTTGTCTTGGTTATTTAGAGCTAATTGTCCGTTTTCCTTTCGGAAGCAAAAACTTTGCGGTTGATAGCTTGTTAATTTAGTTCTTTTCGGTTATTATTTTTTTGGAAATCTTTTTCTATTTCATTAAGTTGATTGTTTTCATATTTTCTTTTAGTTTGCTGTTGAAGAACAGATTCAATTATATTTAAAAATTAAAAAAAAAAAGAGACAGACAATGTATATAATAAATTCCTGTTTATAATTTTACAATTCGTAAATCAACACGTCTACTTCTGTTTTTCTCGTAAATTATCCAAACCAAGACCTATGACAAGCACCGATGTATATTTCTAATGCCAAATGTAAACTACAACGCGTAAACAAACAAAATCTCTTTCAGCATCTGTCTTTGACACGTGATTTTTTCTGTCACTCATAATCTTAATCGTAAAGCATTCAAAAACATTATTTTTTTGAACTAGCCGAGATGGGACCTCTGATGCGTTAGTGTTTAGACAATCAATACCTATTTTTAGAAGAACAAAGAAGAATTATATTTTCTATGGAAAAACTGTTTAAATTTGAAAATGATAGAATACATTACTTAAGTAATGTCTGAATGATTGTGGCGTGTTCATATATTTTTTCTCCTATATTTGGGTTTTTCGCCACTGTCTAAAACTCAAAAAATATCCAAAATACCTGTTCTTATTTAAAGAAAGAATCACTGGGTAAAAACAAAAAACCAAACGGAGACAAATTTGTCAGTGATTTTTTTTTTTTTGTAATAAATTTGCCTAACGAACAAAATTTTAAAGATATAAAAATGTTTTAAAAAATTTACACACTTTTAACGTTAACATTTCGGAGGGTACTCTCCCCCCGTTTTCAAAACTGAACTAAAAAATAAATTATATTAATTTGTAATATAAAAAGTAACGAGTGAAAGTAAATATATATATATATATATATATATATATATATATATATATATATATATATATATATATATATATATATATATATATATGTATATATATATATATATATATATATATATATATATATATATATATATATATATATGCTAAACTATTAGTCCGGGAGTACATCCGATCGTTTGTGTCCCGTTTGTTGGGAACGTGCAGACGTTTCGCCAAGGTCACATTTAGCAATCTCAATGCTTGTCTGAAGACAGTCTTCAGACAAGCTAATGCTGCATGCTGAAGAGGCAGCATGTTGAAGAGGCCTTCATCCTGCAGTGGATCGATACAGGCTGATGATGATATATATATATATATATATATATATATATATATATATATATATATATATATATATATATATATATATATATACAAAATATATTTATTTCCTATCTTTTCAGTATATATAGGAATTAATATAATACATTTTTTAGGTTCGTTTTGAAAACGGGAGGAGAAGACCTCCCGAAACGTTAACGAAACGAAATATATATATATATATATATATATATATATATATATATATATATATATATATATATATATATATATATATATATATATATGTATATATATATATATATATATATATATATATATATATATATATATATATATATATATATATATATATATATATATATATATATATGCTAAACTATTAGTCCGGGAGTACATCCGATCGTTTGTGTCCCGTTTGTTGGGAACGTGCAGACGTTTCGCCAAGGTCACATTTAGCAATCTCAATGCTTGTCTGAAGACAGTCTTCAGACAAGCTAATGCTGCATGCTGAAGAGGCAGCATGTTGAAGAGGCCTTCATCCTGCAGTGGATCGATACAGGCTGATGATGATATATATATATATATATATATATATATATATATATATATATATATATATATATATACAAAATATATTTATTTCCTATCTTTTCAGTATATATAGGAATTAATATAATACATTTTTTAGGTTCGTTTTGAAAACGGGAGGAGAAGACCTCCCGAAACGTTAACGAAACGAAATATATATATATATATATATATATATATATATATATATATATATATATATATATATATATATATATATATGTATATATATATATATATATATATATATATATATATATATATATATATATATATATATATATATATATATATATGCTAAACTATTAGTCCGGGAGTACATCCGATCGTTTGTGTCCCGTTTGTTGGGAACGTGCAGACGTTTCGCCAAGGTCACATTTAGCAATCTCAATGCTTGTCTGAAGACAGTCTTCAGACAAGCTAATGCTGCATGCTGAAGAGGCAGCATGTTGAAGAGGCCTTCATCCTGCAGTGGATCGATACAGGCTGATGATGATATATATATATATATATATATATATATATATATATATATATATATATATATATATATATATATATATATATATATATATATATATATATATATACAAAATATATTTATTTCCTATCTTTTCAGTATATATAGGAATTAATATAATACATTTTTTAGGTTCGTTTTGAAAACGGGAGGAGAAGACCTCCCGAAACGTTAACGAAACGAAATATATATATATATATATATATATATATATATATATATTTTTTGTATGTCAACGATACTTACATTGACAACAATGGATTTTCATGACAGTGACATACTACCAAAAAATATATATAGGTAATGTTTACTGTGTGATTGTTTATTGTACTGATTGTGTATTCAAATATTTAAATGTTTTTAATTGTATTCTTTAGAATCGGGAACTATATTGAATTTAAATCTACCGAAGGCATAGCAATACAGTTATTTTTATTTAAATTAATTATAGCGGTTTCTTTTAATCTTCTGTATTTTGTTACCGATTCTTTTAATACCGTTTTGGAATTATTCCATTTAATTTTATGACCCGATTCCCATGCGTGTTGACAAATTCTAGATTTATTAAAATCGCCCTTTTTAAGAAGGCTTTTACTCTAACATCTAACGGTCTAGATGTCTCACCTATATAGAATTTGCCACATTCGCAGGGAATTTTATAAACCACATTTTTGGTATTTTGTTGTATATTGTTTGGTTTAGTCTTTGTTAATAGAGATCTAAGAGTATTTTTTGTTTTAAATGTCGTTCTTATGTTGTATTTATTTCCTACTCTTTTAATTGTGTCAGAAATACCGCGGATATAAGGGATTGTGAGGTTGATTGTTTGAGAGTTATTATTATTGTTATTAATAACTTGTCTGTTTTGTCTAGTATCAAAATTTTTAAGCGATTTATCTATAACATTTTTTGGGTAATTGCTTTTTATTAAAATGTATTTTATGTGATTTGTTTCTTTTTGTAGTGTATCACTGTCGGTACAAACAAGTTTTGCTCTGTCATATAAACTTTTAATTATTCCTATTTTGACCAATTTTGAGTGATTTGAAAAGAAATTGAGATACCTATCTGTGTTTGTCGGTTTTCTGTAAACTGTAGTTTTTAATTTGTTGTTTTGTTTTATTATTTAAGTGTCGAGGAATGGCAATTTATTCTCCCTCTCCATCTTTAAAGTAAACTTAATTGTAGGCTCTCGAGAATTTATATCTTGTAAAAAAATATTTAGATCGTCAATGCTATGTTGCCATATAGCAAAAATATCATCAACGTACCTAAGCCATATTAATGGCATTTTAAGAGATTTATTTAATATGTCATTCTCGAGTTCCTCCATAAAGATATTACTCATCAAAGGAGAAAGAGCTATTAATAGTGATTTATCAACTGGTACATTAGTAAATAAACTCACCACGTCAAAACTAAGCATTACATTTTGGTTTGTAATTTTAATGTTCGAAATTTTATCTAAAAAATCTGAAGTATTTTTAATATATGGATTTGTTCTACCCGAAAGTGGATTTAAAATGTTTAATAAAAATTTTGCTAGTTTATAACATGTGGAATCTATACTACTAACTATAGGGCGAAGTGGTATATTAGTTTTGTGTATTTTTGGTAGACCATAGAAATGAGGTGGTTTACTATAATGTGGTGTAAGTTGTGATCTTTCTAGATCTGTAAATTCACGTATTTTAGTGTAATTTCCCTCATCAATTAATGTTTTAATTTTGTTATTATATTCTGTAGTGTCCAGAATAACTGTGGCGTTACCTTTGTCTGATGGCAATATTTTAATAGATGTGTCTTTTTTTAATTTATCTATAGCTAACCTTTCCTCATGGTATAAATTTAATTTGATTTTAAATTGTTTTTCTAAGATAAGTTTTAACCTAATTCTGTATTCATTTGCACTTTCCAAAGGTAATTTTTGAGCAACAGACTCTACTGCCGAAATAAGGTCTAATTTAGGAACATCTTTCGATGTAACACTAAAATTTAGTCCTTTAGAAAGTACATACTTTTCAGAATCAGATAATATTTTATTTGAAAGGTTAACTACAGTTTTATTAATGAAATTTTTGTCTGTATGTGTATTAATGTGTTTTGTATGTGTTCCATGTTTTTCAATAATTAAATTTTTAAATTTCTTAATGTGAGTATTTTTTTGGATATTGAAGTGATATGTGTAACTGGAATAGAGGCTATTATAAATGAGATTAAAATCTACTTCAGTTACTTTTTCGTATATTTGTTGTAATGTATTATTAATGTCAGTCTTTAATTGTTGTTTAGTGTATATGTGATGTTGGATACAATCTCTTAAAAGTGCTAAACTAGCCCTATGTAAAATATATATGCTTCTGTTTGTGTTATAAGGTGTACGTAAACGTAAACTTTTTGGTATTATATCACAATCTTTACATTTGTAAAGAAATGTTAAACTGTTTTCAGAATGTTGTAGTTTAATATATTTACTTTCTAAATATCTAAATAAAAAACATATCTCAGGCCCATACCTGTAATCTAAGTAATGTCTGAATGATTGTGGCGTGTTCATATATTTTTTCTCCTTCATTTGGGTTTTTCGCCACTGTCTAAAACTCAAAAAATATCAAAAATACCTGTTCTTATTTAAAGAAAGAATCACTGGGTAAAAACAAAAAACCAAACGGAGACAAATTTCTCAGTGATTGTTTTTTGTAATAAATTTGCCTAACGAACAAAATTTTAAAGATATAAAAATGTTATAAAAAAATGTACAAACTTTTAACGTTAACGTTTCGGAGGGTAATCTCCCCCCGTTTTCAAAACTGAACTAAAAAATAAATTAGATTAATTTTTTTTTAATTTTATGTTTTTTGTTTTTACCCAGTGATTCTTTCTTTAAATCAGAACAGGTATTTTTGATATTTTTTGAGTTTTAGACAGTGGCGAAAAACCCAAATAAAGGAGAAAAAAATACATTACTTTTTATACTGGGGACTAAAAAAAGGTAGTACAGTCAATACACATTCAAACTAGAATTTATAAAAAGATAATAGTAATGGGTATGAATATTGTAAATAATAACAAACTGTGGGCTCATTCTGTATTTATGTTATGAATACACACACATTCAAAGAGGTTATCTCCATATTCAGGCAAATTATTTTGCTAGTTGCGATCTCATTATATAGTGTTAGAATAGTATAGTGAAGAAACTGGGAATATTTTTATTAAAATTTATTGGGGCAATTAACATTTTGCCGAAAGGCAACGAAATATCTTGAACCGAACTATACCAAACAACGTGATGTGAAAATAAAAAACGTTTTTCGTGATTTTTTCATTTAATCTATAAACTGATCAATTTTAAACAATTTTTCAAGGTAAATACCATCAATGTGTCATAAATTACATGTATTTTACTTCAAAGATTTCTTGTGAAACGAATATTTTTTTGCGGGACAAAAAATGACGTCATTCTGGTAAGTTGACAGACCGGTGTTTCTTCGGTTTTCGTATCCAGGCGTCATTTTTTGCTTATAAATTGTGTTTGTAATAATGTTTTGGTTTTCATATTGAATTTAATTAATTTATTTTTTTGTGAATTAACATTTTAGTATGCCACGTTACCAGAAGAAGACCGATCGCGGAAATATCGACTATGATAAATTATTGGATGTAATCTAATCCATTAAACTCAACAATCAAACACTTCGAGAAGTCGCACGATCATTTGAACTTGACAAAAGCAGTCTATCACGTTATATTACCAAATTTGATGCAGAAGTTAAGGACATTTCCACCGTCAGCGATGATGATTTGAAGAAAGTGCTCAAACGAGTTGCATCGTATTCGACTAACATGATCGAGTTTTGAATCAGTTTGATTTTTATACATTTTCTTGGTTCTTCTATTTGTTTATATAATATATATTGATTGCATGTTTTTTTTTCAGTTTTTTTTCTAATGACGAAGAAGATGCACTTGTAGAAAACATTTTGAAATTGCTGCAAGTATTATTATGGTTTAAGCATCAAAGAATTGCGTCAGCTCACTTATCAAATCGCAGTGAAAGTATCTACCTGACTGGCAAAGATTGGTAATACGAGTTCATGAAGCATCAATCCAATTTCTCGTTGCGAACACCGGAACAAATCACTCTGAACCGTGTGAAGTATTTTTGTAAGGAAAATGTCACCCAATTTTTTACGAATTTAAACCAAGTGCTGTCAAGTCATCCATTCCGGCCGGGTTTAACTTGGAACATGGACGAGACTGGTTTTTGACGAAAGTTCTAAAAGTGCTCGCGTTGAAAAGCATGCAACGTGGCGGGCAAATCTCATCGGAGGAATGAGGAACGATAGTGACAATGGCTTTGGCAGTCAATAAATCCGGGAATTACATGACGCTTATGTTTCTTCGCGCAAAAACATGCAAACTATATGCATGGATAATGCTCCAGCTGGTGCCGTTAGCTTTATCAATGCATCCGCTTGGATGCAGCAACCTGAATTTATGAAGTGGATGTAATATTTTATACATCATTCAAATTCGTCAAGAGACAGACTTACCTTTCTGTTGCTCGACAATCACACTCCGCATATATCCATTGAAGCATTGGATATGGCTGCAGAAAATGGCGTGACTTTGTTATCATACCCACCGCACTGCAGTCACAAACTACAGCCGTAGGATCTATTTATCTATGGCTCCTTGAAGATCTACTTCCCGACTCAATACAATGCTTGGCTAAATAATAATGCTGGCAAGGAGTTTGAAGCCGCATTGCCTCTTGCTTTTTTGGTTCAAAGCATCGCCAATGGATTCGAAGCAACGATAATTTCACCGTTTAATCTGGATGTTTTTGTAGAATCTGACTTTATAGAATCCGGGGAAAATGAGACAGTTGTATCGACTGAAAGGGAAGGTGTCGATGGTGATGTGCAACGTCGCATTGTGATTGGTGATGTTCCAGGAGGAGTTGCTGCCCATGAAGAGGTGACAACATCTGAGGCACCATCAACATCTATGTCTCGTGTATCTTCTCGTAAGATTCTCTTCGATTTTAACTGAAATTGGTCCAGTTCATGTAACTACACCTATCAAAAAATCGAGCCAATAAAAAGTGCCATTCTAACTTCACAGGAAATAATTTCGGTACTGAAGGAATGGAAGCGAAAGCGCGACAAATCCAAGACCCCGAAGAAATCACCTAAGAAATCGTCATCTTCTGATTCGGATGACGAGTTGTGTATGATTTGCGATCTGCCAATGAGATTGAAGCAGACCCGCTACAACACCATTACATGCAATACGTACCACATATCAGTTCATTTGAATCGTGCGGACATGGGTTCACGATATTTTTACACTTGTGTGAATTGTGACTCCGATTTGGATGTTAAATCGGAGTAATCCAATGACCGATCATCCATTATTTTCTTTTTTAAGTCATTTGACCAAATTAACATAAGAATAAATTTTAAATTTGGCCATTAAACTTAAGAAATATTCCAAAAACATTAAATATTTGGTATATTTACTTCGTATTTACTTCGACATCTTTATCCAGTGAAATTTTATGATCCAAAAACAAAAGGTGCCTCAACTTACCCAACCCTCCCCTTCTATTTATCAAGTCTGAATCACTCTTAAACTTAATAGTGTTTTGTAAAGTTTTTTAAATAGTGACGATGACCAGGGGAAAGAACTCAAGTTGAGCATAAATTCATTCTGAATATGAGAAGTGCTGGAAAGACACAGAGATAAATTGATGAACAATTGCATCACTCCCAAGGTGTGGTGACCGTTTTTTTTTAAATACAGGCGTTGGACATTATGAAAAAATGAAGAGATCTGGACGGCTTCAAAAATTTTCCGGAACGCTGAAGAGAGTTATTTTGGACGAAATCTCAAATATAGGAGTTTAATCTGCCCAAGTTGCCAGAAAATTTAAGGTAGGATGTGACTTTAGCTTAATTCGCAAATGGACTTCTCACTGAGGTACCAAAAATATATGGAACATAATAAGAAAACAATAGTTTAAGACGAGGCTTTTCGAGCAGAGAAGCTGCAGTGATACTCTACATTAGAGTTACATAAAAATATTAAACAAAAATAGAGATTCAGGGCTGAAAAAAAAATCCCAAACCAATTCTAAAAGAATAAAATAGAAAATATTTTTTGTGTTACGCCAATGTTTTTCGATGATGCTACAACTCATCCAGACAACAAGGGTAAAGTCTGTCTCTTTCGAAGGTGGTTAAAATGCGCAAACCCCCCGAGGGTTGAAAGTTCCGATGCCGTTCAACGTTTCGCTTTAATACAGCGTGAAATTTCAACTTTCGCCAATAGACAGAAAATCGAAAAACCGCAAAAAAGTGACAGCTGTTGAGAGGTCTATTCATATTTTGTAAAAACGCGGTGATGTTCCTGTTAAGATGCTGTTATGGTTGATTTACGATTACGGGGGTGAAGAAAAGTTTTACTTGTTGTAAGGTAAACGGATTAGGATTGTAACAAATAGGGCTTATACGAAGGAAAAAAGTATTATCTTGAATTAACTGAAATTAAAGGAATCTAATTTAACAGTTACAATTTAACAATTATAAAAGTAATATTCTTAATTAACTCTTTAATCATTTGGCAGAAACTTTTTGTGGACAATAGTTCAGTAATTGAAGAAAATAGTTAACATGACTCTGATTTTTGACTATCTTTGATATAAAACGGATAACGCAAAAAATATACTGTTTTGGTTTAGATATGTAGACGATATTTTAGTCTATTATACTGGAATGGACAGAGAAATAAAAGAAACATTAAGAGATTTAAATATGATCCATCCAAAAATAAAATTTACCCTTAAAAAAGAAGGAAAAAATCAGGAAAAATCAAACCATACATTTTTAGACCATTTAATATCCAGGCAAAAAAAAACTAGAATTTAATACCCCATAATATATAAATATGCTGCATTTAAATCTATGATTCATAATTCCATTATCCGAAACTAATCGAAATATAGAACTTCAAAAAATTAAAGTGATAGCACAAAAAACGACTTGAATGAAAAAGAAATTAGTTATTTAATAAAAAAAACAATACCAATTATTAATTCATCAGGTATACCCAGCAGTAACTCAATCAAATGATAGAAAATACTGTAAGATTACTACATTATGTCTAAAAAACGTTTTGGTTAATTCGTTAGAAACTTTAAAAATAGTTCTGCTCAGACCATTACACTTTAGTTTAAAGATAAAAACATCGTAACTTTAATAGGCCACATCAAGAAAATTAAAACCCCCAAATAGATCGTAAACTGTTTTTATGTAGTTGAAAGTTAAAGGATTTCGAATTTATGGTTTAAATCGATTTCGAAAACTACTGACTTTCTAGGATTCAAACTTTGGTTGAGCTATATTTTTGGTTAGTAGCGAATTTTCGATTGAAGAGTTTTTGTAGAATGACATTAATGGTTTTATTGTTTTGGGAAGTATTCAGTTTAGACGAACGTGGGATAAGAAAGTCTCTCAATTTTACTTCAGATGAAATGTTTAAATACTTGGACTTTGTGCAATCTTATCTATAGAATGACGAACATACTGATTAGTTTGCTGTAGTTTTATTAGTCTGATTTACAACTTTATATGTTTTTTAGAAGCAATGTTTGAAGTTAATATAATCAATGCATTTATTTACTGGATATGTCGGCAGTTGAGCGTGATAAACCAGCTGATTTTTCTCCTGCATTAAATTCGAAATTCGGGTGGTACAGAGAAAAATTAAGTTCGGATCGTCGCGAAATAGCAATTAAAGTGATTTGCTCAACGCGCAGTATACAAATTTTCCTAAATAAACTTATGATCATCGATGTAAACATTGGTATTGTTTGTGGCTATGTAAGTGGATGTTCGGAGTTTCGGTCGGGAAGCAGCGCTATGCGAGCGCAGAGCTCGACCAAGAGCATGTGAAACCAAAATGGTGAATAATAATAGTGATCGTTATTCTACAGATGAAGGAAAGCGAAGATAGGAGTCGGTTGATGAGATCGAAGATGACGAAGACTTTAGAAGAAGTAGAAGAATGATCAGAACACCTGACAGAAATCAGAAGATATAAAGGACATGGAGGAAATGATGAAGATAATAATGCAGGGTATACAGGATTTGAAATAGGGACAAGAAAAATATGAAGCTGAGATTAAATCTACTCCTTCTATTGGAACCTTTGGTGTGAAACTCTAAACTTGAAGACATTTACCACTAAACACCAAATATCTTTCTTCGACTCTTTCTCGAGAATCTTCGACTTTTTGAAAGGATCAGAACACAAAGAAATTCATGGTAATACCATTTGATGCCCAGTTGACAAGAGGACTAGACAAAATTTTGAAAAAAGTGGACATCAAAGTTGTGTACAAACCATATAATAAATTAAGAGAAGTTCTGGGTAATCCAAAGGATAAAGTAGAGCAACATGAAAAGTCGTCATTTACAAAATTAGTTGTCAAGACTGTGATCAAAGGAATATTATGCAAACAAAAAGATCCATATTGACAAGATATCAAGAACATATTGTCCGCATTAAACATGGGAGAAATGAAAAATTTTGTGTTTCCCAACATGCAATCGAACATGACCACAATATAGATATTATTAATTTAAGACTAATTAAAAGTGATAATAATAATAGGGCTTTGGATGCATATGAAAGCATTCAAATAGAAAAATGTA
Organism: Cosmopolites sordidus; assembly: GCA_031761425.1. Lineage (NCBI taxonomy): Eukaryota > Metazoa > Arthropoda > Insecta > Coleoptera > Curculionidae > Cosmopolites > Cosmopolites sordidus. Next base: position 476,716 of record JARFXV010000581.1, on the reverse strand, counting down.
AGAAAATCATGAACCGAGAAAAAGCACCTATCCCGTTCAGTCAACTTTTTCAATTATTAATACAAGGCTTAGTAAACTTCACGGTTCATGATTTTAACACGCTTCGTTAGGTAGGGTTTTTTATATAAATAGAACGTAGTTTAGTTTTATAATTAGATTAAATCACCTCCTGATGATGCCAACATGGTTAGCGAAACGTGCGTCGAGCAGTTCAAAAAAGTTATTTGATGTTTAGTGGTAAATCTCTTCAAGTTAAGTGGACATTGAGGTTAAGGTCAAGGATGTGTGTAAAATTGAGATTGAGAGTTTCGAAGAAAAGATCAAAGTGATGAAGAACAAGTGGATGTATTTATCGAGTGTATATATAGAATATCGAGAGTGATATGGTAAAAACGGAATCTGTCAGAAGGGTAAGGAAGTCAACGTTGCTTATAGAAAATTAATCATAGAAGGAGAAGTGTGGAAATGCAGGAACAGAAACTGATAGTAAATAAGAAAGCATCAACATCACATAGAGGTTCAAAAAAACTAACAGAGGATGGGGCGCAGGACAGAGAAAATATATTCGTCGAAATTGCAAATGTACCTGGATGGGAATGTGGATGTGGAAACAAATATGCGAATATGGAAAAGGAAAGGGAATGTAAAAGGCAAGAAAAAGAATATTTAAAGTTTGGTATTTGCAATGTGAGGGGAATAAAGAATAAAGATATAACAAAGTGAATGAATGGATTTGCAAGGGCAGATTTGCACGTAGTATTTGACACTAAAATAAAGGGTAAAGGAGAGGGAGTGCTGGTGTTGCACAGTGGTGCACGAATGTGGTACAGTGGGGTTGATTACGGAATACATGGAGGTTCTGCCTTTTAGGGGAGAACTTATAAAAAATGTCAAAAAGTGAACATATCTGATAGAGAGATGTATATTATACTACGTATTGGGAAGGAATAATATAATCTTATTACTGTATATGAGCCAGAGGAGAATGATACCAAGAATAATAAGGATAAATTTTGAAAATATTGATAATTTTGATAAATTTGAAAGAATAAAGATAACATACATCAGAAATAAAGGACAGTTGATATCTGAGAACGACGAGATAATGCAAGTGGAACACTTTAAAGAAGTGACCAACAACAAATCAACAGAAGTTTAAAGGTTACATTCTCCAGTATAGCGAAGTTAATAGTGCAATTCATATATGTAGAAATGTGAAGGCTGCGGAGAATGAGGGATCAAAAGCTGAGAGGAATGAAGGCTGCTGGGTTGAAGTTGAGGAATAGCGAGGTTGAGAATATGGGAAAAGCGGGAATAGATCTTCTTCTTAAAGTACTAGGCGCTGCATGGAAGAACAGAGATATTCCGAGGGACTGGAAAGTAGTAATTATTTTTCCAATTTTTAAAAAGGAGACCGCTCAATGTGTCATAGTTACAGAAGGAATTCCCTATTGAGTTCAACGAGTAACATATATGAGCGCATACTAAAACGAAGATTAAGAGAAGAGCTGAAAAATAAAATTAATGATAGTCAGCATGGATTTACAGCAAGCAGGAGCACAGGATCTTATTTTTACGTTGCGAAAACTTAAGATGAAGACCTTGTAAAAAAAAATAATTTTGTGGATGTGCCCTACGTAATAATGGAGTGAATGTATGAATTATGCGGGTGTTCGCACAAATCCCGACGTAAAATACGCCAAGTTGAGGTCTGCGAAAGGTCGAGTTCTTGGGCGCGACGGGGAATTGACTGCCTCGGGTTATTCTCCACACTCTTGTTCTCTGAAGCAATGTTTTCTGATCTCACGTTTTGACGACGTACGGGTATTGTTTGATTGTTTACTGAATCAGTTGATTCAAATTTGTCTACCAAACAACGAACAGTTGACTCAATAAGACGATTGTGTGCACCGTAAAAATCATGTAGCGCACGGAAAGTAGCTCGAGCTGACCACTCAATTTGCAGTGAAGTTCAATGATTTGCACGCGTTCCTCAACACTGTAACTGTTCGTAATGATTTATCCAACATTAGATACTATAACCTCCAAATTTAGTAACTATAGTTTTACCAACATGGCCGTTGTACACTGCCAAATTCGAGCGCCCTTATTGAAAAATCCTGTATAAACATTTTCTAAAAATTATTGAATCCACCATTTTCTTATATTTTGAAAATCTTAAAAGGGATACCCAGCGCAATCCTGAAGAAAATTTAACTAATTCAAAATTTACTTTAATCCTTATTCTTATAGCCGGTCGCGTTGGTGCGGCGGTAACAGCGTCTGTTTTGCCGAATCCGCGCTGCAGCGGTAGCTGGTTCGATTCCAGCGCTCGGATGGTTATTTTTCTTTCTTCTGTCCGTTTATCTTTCCTAAATGTTTGTGATTGTTTCTAGGCAAGAGTATAAAATCTGACTACGAATTACCCCTCAGTCACGCCAGTTAAAGGCTGGGTAAGGCCGGATGCCTTCTGAGAAGTGTTCTACGTTGGTCACTCGCCAGTCGGTAGGTTTCCTGATAGACTTATGGGTAGGTACATAACCAAGTTTATAGCCCGAGGGGGGTGCTGGCCTGGGTTTGTCGGAAGCTGATGGCCGTGGTTCGGAACCCACCTTAAGCTGTAGGTCCAGTCGCTAAATAGCCTAGTTGCTGATGCGCCTCTAACCCAAACACTTTACTTTTTATTCTTATATTGTCAACTAGCTGTTCTTATTTAAAGAAAGAATCATTGGGTAAAAACAAAAAACCAAACGGAGACAAATTTCTCAGTGATTCTTTCTTTATAATAAATTTGCCTAACGAACAAAATTATAAAGATATAAAAATGTTATAAAAAATTTTACAAACTTTTAACGTCAACGTTTCGGAGGGTACTCTCCCCCCGTTTTCAAAACTAACTAAACTAAAAAATAAATTATATTAATTGGTAATATACAAAAGTAACGAGTGAAAGTAAATATATTTTTTGTATATGTCAACGATACTTACATTGACAACAATAGATTTTCATGATGCTGCCAAAATATATATATATATATATATATATATATATATATATATATATATATATATATATATATATATATATATATATATATATATATATATATATATATATATATATACTTTGAATCGATTTTTCCGTCAACAAGGTGGCTACTAATTGATACTGGACGAGTGTTTTTTTACGAGCAGCAGGGTCGTCTATATATTTATCGATTGCAGCGTTCAGTTACTGCAGTTCATAACGAAGGATCCGGATCGATTTCTGTAAATGATTTATTTCGTTTAATTTTCATTCGAATGCAGCGTTGCAAATTACGTTTGTAAAGTGCTTTTTCGTGTTTGAAATGCAACAATGAAGTACAAAAGAAAACGATAGATATGAGCACTAGAAAGAAGTAAACTTCAGAATGCCTGAACCGATTTGGCTATATTTTTCTAATATTTGTAATAGTTCGAATAAGGTTTTTATGGAAGGAAAAATTGGACAAGTCCGGAAAATTGGAAAATTCGGGAAAAACTGAAGGTGGTTTTTTCTAAGGATTATTTATATCAACTGAAGACCATAGCTTACGATTCGACCGATTGATATGTGTAAGTCTGTTTTGATTTTGTTCGTTATGGTCGGGGAAAAGTTTTCAGGGGAAAAAAAGCGAGACAATTACAAAGAAAAGTCGGAAAATTCGGACAAACTGCAAAAAATCATAATTGTTGTATTTCCTCTTGATTCTTATTTTTGTTTTGTTCGTTATGCTTCCGAGATGGAAATAATTCAATTGAATGTTTTCTATAAAAAAAAAATCTTGAAGATACTCTATATCTACGGTGTATATATATATATATATATATATATATATATATATATATATATATATATATATATATATATAGGTAATGTTTACTGTGTGATTGTTTATTGTACTGATTGTGTATTCAAATATTTAAATGTGTTTAATTGTATTCTTTAAAATCGGGAACCATATTGAATTTAAATCTACCAAGGGCATAACAATACAGTTATTTTTATTTATATTAATTATAGCGGTTTCTTTTAATCTTCTGTACTTTGTTACCGATTCTTTTAATACCGTTTTGGAATTATTCCAATTGATTTTATGACCCGATTCCCATGCGTGTTAACAAATTCTAGATTTATTAAAATCGCCCTTTCTAAGAAGGTTCTTATGCTCTTTTACTCTAACATCTAACGGTCTAGATGTCTCACCTATATAGAATTTGCCACATTCGCAGGGAATTTTATAAACCACATTTTTGGTATTTTGTTGTATATTGTTTGGTTTAGTCTTTGTTAATAGAGATCTAAGAGTATTTTTTGTTTTAAATGTCGTTCTTATGTTGTATTTATTTCCTACTCTTTTAATTGTGTCAGAAATACCGCGGATATAAGGAATTGTGAGGTTAATTGTTTGAGAATTATTATTATTGTAATTAATAATTTGTCTGTTTTGTCTAGTATCAAAATTTTTAAGCGATTTATCTATAAAATTTTTTGGGTAATTGTTTTTAATTAAAATGTCTTTTATGTGATTTGTTTCTTTTTGTAGTGTATCAATGGCGCCAATTTGACTTTGCCACTTGCGCAACACAATCCAAGAGTTTCATTTTGTATTTCAATACCTTTTAATCAATTGTATTGATTGTTTGATATTGATTGTAATTTGGTAACGGAATTCAGCTCGATGAGTATTCAACTCAACATTGATTTATCTTCTTGCACGATTATTCAAGTTCATTGTCGCGTGATTGGTTTCTTCTGACCAATGATGTCTCATTCGATGCATATCATCTTTGTTTCCATTTTTTCTTTCTTCTTGTGTACGTGCTGTACGTGTTTGTGATAATCGATTCCGTTCAATTTAATTTCGCTCTTCGCGTTGCTCCGCAGTTCGATTAGATCGAAAATTCGTTTGGTTTGTAGCTTTGCGAGTTCTGTGACCTAAATTGCTTCGTCTTATTGACGGCATTGCAATTCGATTAAATTGTATCGATTGCGACACAATGTGCGATGCGAAGAATCAGAATTCAATTGAAAATGGACCATCAATTCGGTGTGAAAAACGAAACTCGAAAAGATTTACCACTAAACACCAAATCACTTTCTGAAATTTCTCGAGGCACGTTTCGCTAACCATGTTAGCATCGTCAGGAGATGATTTATTCAAATTATATCATCGAGAAGCTTCAGACACTGATTTGGTGTTTAGTGGTAAATCTCTTCGAGTTTACTGAAAATGGATGATTGATTCACTTTGCTGTTACTGAAAAATCATTTATCACTTCAAAACTCACCGTATTTCGTAGGTAAATCTGTAAATTTGTTTTAGATAAAACGACGAAACGTAATTAATTTCATGAAACCATTGCGGTAAACTTATAACAGAATCAAAATTCAACTGCAAATAAAAACTGAATCAATTTTTCGTCACTATATAATCGATCGGCTTGATTCACAATTTGACAGTTAGCTGTCAAACGACATTTGCCAGCGAAATAAATTGGAATAGAAATAAAATAACTACAAAACAAATAGTAAAACAAAAAAATAGTAAAAACAAATGTAATTTTATTTTAATTTAGGCTGGAATGCTTTTTTCCAAATGTTTCTCTATATCTTCAAGATTTTTTTTTTATAGAAAACATTCAATTGAATTATTTCCATCTCGGAAGCATAACGAACAAAACAACAATAAGAATCAATCAAATATGTCGTTCGTATCGTCAGTTATGATCAAGAGGAAATACAACAATTATGATGTTTTGCAGTTTGTCCGAATTTTCCGACTTTTCTTTGTAATTGTCTCGCTTTTTTTCCCCTGAAAACTTTTTCCCGGCCATAACGAACAAAATCAAAACAGAATTACACATATCAATCGGTCGAATCGTAAGCTATGGTCTTCAGTTGATATAAATAATCCTTAGAAAAAACCACCTTCAGTTTTTCCCGAATTTTCCAATTTTCCGGACTTTTCCAATTTTTCCTTCCATATAAACCTTATTCGAACTATTACAAATATTAGAAAAATATAGCCAAATCGGTGCAGGTATTCTGAAGTTTACTTCTTTCTAGTGCTCATATCTATCGTTTTCTTTTGTACTTCATTGTTGCATTTCAAACACGAAAAAGCACTTTACAAACGTAATTTGCAACGCTGCATTCGAATGAAAATTAAACGAAATAAATCATTTACAGAAATCGATCTGGATCCTTCGTTATGAACTGCAGTAACTGAACGCTGCAATCGATAAATATATAGACGACCCTGCTGTTCGTAAAAAAACACTCGTCCAGTATCAATTAGTAGCCACTTTGTTGACGGAAAAATCGATTCAAAGTACCATAAACGTGGGTCCGGAGGTCCGAGGAACCACTTGTAAACGTGATAAAATGTGAAATTCAAGAAATGTTTAGGAATTCCCGCTCGCTCCAGGTTTTTAATGGGGACTGAGACGTGGAACGCTTCATCTGCACTTGACAAACTATTCTCGTGTTGCCCTGGCTTGACAACAACAGTGGCGCATCATGCCTTAGACCATATAGAACAAATTATATTTTTTATTAATTTACCATATTTTAAAGATTTTCTTTTTGGGGTATACTAGTTGTGTATTAGTTGGTATGTTTGGATTTTATAAACAGTTTCAATCAACTACTACAGAAAAGTACGAGATCGTAATCGCCATTTTCCAATGTTCAAGTTGCATAAAACCGTCCACACTGGATAGCCGAGAAGCTATCGTTACATTTCACACCCGTGAAAACATTCACACATACACATACACACACACACACACACATATATATATATATATATATATATATATATATATATATATATATATATATATATATATATATATATATCATCATCAGCCCGTATCGATCCACTGCAGGATGAAGGCCTCTTCAGCATGCTTCCAACTTTCACGGTCTTGAGCTTTCCTCTGCCACTCGAGTCCAATATATTTAACGATGTCATCAATCCATCGTGCTTTCGGTCTTCTTCGCGGACGTTTGCGATCAAGCGGTATCCACTCCAGGATTGCCTTGGTCCATCTGTCGTCCCATGGCCTCGCTATATGGCCTGCCCATCTCCATTTCAATTGCTTTACTATTCCAATGATGTCACAGACTTTTGTTTGTTCCCTGATCCATGCGCAGGACTTTCTGTCTCGTCTTGTAATGCCAAGCATACATCTTTCCATTCCCATCTGTGCCGCCCGAAGTTGTTGAATGGTTGGTTTCACTTCCATACGTCATAACGGGCAGGATGCACTGATCGAGGACTTTTCTTTTCAGGCAAAGTGGGAGTCTTCTCTTAAACACTATGTTGAACGAAAAACGGTCGATAATGCTAGAATTACTAGATTCTCGGGTAGAACCGCGTTTTAAAACTGTAAAATCTCGACTTTTCGGTTGTCACTTTGAAGCCATTATCAAGAAAATCTAGTTCATTTGCTTGTCTAGTTGTGAATTCCGGGGATTTGGCAGATTGCGACCTCTGCCTCGGATCGAACGGATAGACTAAAATTACTTTATTTACTTACTTTAAAATAATTCACTTACCTTATATCAACATTAATGAAGCTTCTACAGCTACACTGCTACTATACACTACACCGTCAACACTAGTAAAATTAAGTAAAATATAGGCGACTTTAATCGGTCGATAACCATAGTAAAACTGAATAGTATGACGCATAAGATTACAAAAATATTGGAAACACTTTTTATTAAAATCTTTTTTTTTCAGTTTTCATTTTATAGTATATTACGTCAAGTAGGAGAAGTCAGTGTAAAATAAATGAAAAGGGGAATATTGGGTGGTTTAGGACATAATATCTAATAATAATATGAGATGTACGAAAATCTAGCAACTATTCAATTAGTATTGTAATAGAACAAAATAATTACAAAGTAAGGTGTAATTTTTTTGTTTTGTTTTAATAAACAAAATACTTATTAACCTTTAAACTTTAAATAAACTGAAAATCTGTCCTCGATTTGTTCTTCACACCTTAAATGTGGACCAAGAAATTGCCCGCATTAAACATTGCAAAGATCTTGTTAAAACAACCAAACCGAACTGATTTTTTTTACCTCCTTAAAGACATTATACTTCGGAAATTTATTCCACATGATCAAAATGTTACTGGTGAATCTTATCTGGGTGTTATGGGGCGTTTGTGGAAGAGAATCGTTTGATTGAGGACCGAATAGTGATCGCCGGAATGTTTGTGTTTGTTGCACTATAATGCATCATCTTACAGGACCATCTGTGTGCTTCAACATCCTACGTATTCACCTGATTTATCTCCGCGTGGCTATTTCCTGTCCCCGAATCTCAAACTCGCCCCGAAAGAAACGTTTTACGGGCGTGTTACACAAATTCATGAAACCGTGGCGAGGATACTCGGGCTATTACGAAAAATAACATAACAATCTATTCTAGAATTGGTTGAACGTACCCGGCGGTATATTTATGCCGAAAGGATGAATTTTGAATAAAAATAAATAAAAATAAATCATCATCATTCAGTTGATGTTCCATTTAGCTATTTAAAATTAAAATCTACAAAAAACAAATCAAATAAATATGAATAGAAAATAGTGATCTAATTATTGAAGAATCAACATTTTTTTCTTGATAGCAATAAATAATTCTATACAATTTTGATTTGATTAAAAAATAGAAAATAATGAGAAATGTAACAAAGTGTGATGAAAATTTTTACTTCACAAAATTCAACAATTATAGTTGAACTGGAAACAATTACATTAATAATCAATACATATTAAATAACCACTAATACAGAACATAAAAGGAAACAATACATAGGTCTAGTCTGCAATATAACCTTGTAACCAACGCTTACGCGTACAAATTGGATAAAAACATTTAAAAAAGTGTTTTTACAAGTACACTCTGCGACAAAAATATAGAGGCACTGACAGGCTTGAGACTACATTTGTATTTTTTTAGATAGAACTTTTAAAATTTTACTTTAACTAGAATTATTTAATTATTGATTGATTTGGCTGTTACTTTGTGATAGTTCATTTTTTAATATAAATAATTATATAAATAAAAGTGATAGATAACGAAGTAAAAAACAAATGTTTTATTCCTCTTTAAAGAATTATTTTATAATAACTTTTCATTACACGAATAGGTTAGAGTCAGAAAGTTCCTATATTTGAAAAATTTTCATTTTTTTTGTTACTTTATACTATAACAAAAGATAGATAATCAAGAAAGTCATAAATTTAATTTGGTTTATTTGTTATTTGATTAAATTGCAGGGGCTGATATATAAATAAATCTTGAAAAGCAAATTAAAATAAGTATTGTATTTTCTTTTATTAAGACAAAACAAAAAAATTATACTTTACATTGTAATTATTTTATTCTATTACATACAATGTTTATTAAATAGTTGTTAGAAATTAGAAATTCCCAAACCACACTACGTTCCCTTTTTTTAACTATTTTACACTGACCTCCCCTACTTGACGTAATATATAATAAAATGAAAACTGAAAAAAAGATTTTAATAAAAAATGTTTACAACATTTTTGCAATCTTGTGTCATACTATTCAGTTTTACAATCAATTTCGTCCGGTTAACCTCGTGTATACTTTACTTCGTTTTACTTTTGTTGACAGCGTAGTGTACAGTACAAGTCTAGCTGTAGAAGCTTCGTTGATGTTGATATAACGTAGGTATACTATTTTAAACTAATTTTAGTAAAACTATATGGTAATATTTGAAAATGAATATTTAATTTTTTTCCCAAAGAACAGGGGTGCCATTAAAATTTAGTACGACATGCTTCAAAATTACATGTGCTAATTTCCTTCATAGATTATCTGTACCATTTTATTTATAATGTTTCTAAATCATTCCGAGTATCGATCCATTGATTATGTGAAGAGTCACGACGTTTCGCCAAAATTTTATTTGGCATTTTCAAGTGTTGTCCGCTACGACTGAAGAGTCCAACAACGTCGTGACTCTTCACAGAATCACCCGGAATGATTTAGAAACATTATTTACCATTCGTGAAAATTATATATATATATATATATATATATATATATATATATATATATATATATATATATATATATATATATATATATAAAGATAACAATATTTAAAGGCGTGGCCAATAAAATAAGAGTGGTAGGAAAAAACGTTTAAAAAAACAAGTTTTCTTTTCTAATTAATTTACCATAACAAATACTATAATAAGCTGATATCAACTAACCTTTAAACATTTTGTGTACAATAAAAACAGAGCATTTTGTTGTGCTTATCTTTTTAAACAGTACACATTTTATGCACTTTATCGAATAGCAATAATAATTAGTTGTAGTTTGTATTGATATGAAGTTAAACAACTTAAAGGTGTTCAAATAAATATAACTGAAAAAAATCAGTTTGTTTAAATATTTTTCCTTATCATCAGCAACCCGTATCAATCCACTGCAGGATGAAGGCCTCTTCAGCATGCTTTCAACTCTAGCAGTCCTGAGCTTTCCTCCGCCATTCGGGTCCAATATACTTAATAATATCATCCGTCCATCGTGTTTTCGATCTTCTTGCTATCGTTTGCGATCAAGCGCTATCCAGTCCAGAATTGCCTTGGTCCACCTGTCGTCCCATCGCCTCGCTACATGGCCTGTCCACTTCCATTTCAATTGCTTTATTCTTCCGATGATGTCACTCACTTTCGTTTGTTCTCTGATCCATGTGCAGGTCTATATTTTTATACTCATATATTTTCCATATATATATATATATATATATATATATATATATATATATATATATATATATATATATATATACATATACATATAAATATATATATATATATATATATATATATATATATATATATATATATATATATATATATATATATATATATCATCATCATCATCATCAGCCCGTATCGATCCACTGCAGGATGAAGGCCTCTTCAGCATGCTTCCAACCTTCACGGTCCTGGGCTTTCCTCTGCCACTCGGGTCCAATATACTTAACGATGTCATCAGTCCATCGTGCTTTCGGTCTTCTTCGCGGACGTTTGCGATCAAGCGGTATCCACTCCAGGATTGCCTTGGTCCATCTGTCGTCCCATCGCCTCGCTATATGGCCTGCCCATCTCCATTTCAACTGTTTTACTCTTCCAATGATTTCACAGACTTTTGTTTGTTCCCTGATCCATGCGCAGGACTTTCTGTCTCGTCTTGTAATGCCAAGCATACATCTTTCCATTCCCCTCTGTGCCACCCGAAGTTTTTGAATTGATTGCGATGTGAGTGTCCAGGTTTCACTTCCGTATGTCATAACGGGTAGAACGCACTGATCGAATACTTTTCTTTTCAGGCAAAGTGGGAGTCTGCTCTTAAACACTATGTTGAGCCTACCAAATGCCTGCCAGCCACACTTAACACGCCGTTCCACCTCCCGGGCGGTATTCCCCTCCATGGAAATCCTCTGCCCAAGATATACAAAGCTGTCCACAATCTCTAAATCCCTTCCTAAAACTGAAATTCTTCTGTCCTGAGCGAAGTTATTGAACATAACCTGACTCTTTTTCAGGTTTATTTTCAAGCCAAATGGTTCGCCAGCCCTTTGCAGTTCTTGTATGCGTCTTTGCAGCTCCTCTGGGTCTTGTGAAATGAGAATAATATCATCTGCAAATCTAAGATGGTTTAAGTTTGCACCATTGATCTTTACCCCATCCTGTTCCCAATCCAGTTTACGGAATACTTCTTCAAGGCCAGCCGAGAAAAGAATAGGCGATATTGCGTCACCCTGCCGTACACCTCGTTCTATATTAATTCCCACTTCAAGATCATCAAGGTGAATTGTGGCTGTAGCTCCATCATATATATATATATATATATATATATATATATATATATATATATATATATATATATATATATATATATATATATACATATATTATTATTCACGTGTGGGCCCTGGTGGACCACGCGAAGTACAATTAGAGGCGTTTATTGTTATTAACTTTCCTTTGAGCCCATACTAATTTCATTCTTTCGCTATCAGCCTTTTTCCTTTCGTCAGACCAAGTTCTTCCAGTCTTCTTACATTTTTCTCTCTGGCCAACCTTTCAAACGTTAACCTTGTGTCTGAAACAGCCTCTATGCTGAATTTCACTTTGTGTAATATTTGCTGATCTTAGGTCCTCTTTAATTGCCGCAATCCATTTAATTATTTCTACTTTAGCTCTACTCCTATTTTCATAAAATTCGACTATTTGTCTAGTTAGCCTACTCGGATTCATCCGTTTGATGTGTCCGTAAAGCTTAAGTCTTCTTTTTCTCATATCACTATGTATATCTGTGTATTGTTTGATTTCTTGGTTTTCTCGAAGTCGGTATGTTGTGCTATTTATTTGTTTGGGGCCTAAGATTTTTCTTATGATTTTTCTTTCCTTCTTTTTAATGTCCTCGATGTCCCTCTTTCTGTTCTAAATGAGTGTTTCTGCAGCATATAGACATTCTGGCTTAATAACCGTGTTGTAATGTCTCAGTTTTGTGTTTTTAGATAGGCATTTTTTGTTGTAAATATTTTGCGTAAGTCTCAATGCCGTTTCCATTTTTTGACATCTACCCTTATTGCCCGCTTTTTCCAACCCATTTTCCATGATTATTTCACCCAAATATTTGAATTGAGAGACTCGTCTGATGTTACCATATTTTTTTTTAGAAATGATGTCCTTAGTCTGTTGCAGGTCATGTATTGTGTCTTTTCAAAGGAAATTTGGAGTCCTACCTTTTCTGCTGTTTCTTTTAGGATTTCAATCTGTTTCTGTGTCGTTAATACATCTTGAGCTAAAATTGCTAGATCATCAGCAAATGCCAGACAATCAATTTTGATGTTGGTTCTCCCCAGTTTAATGGGTTGGTCAATATTCAGTGCCGACTTTTTTTCACGCCACTCCTGTATTACTTTTTCTGGAACACAGTTAAATAAGAGTGGCGAGAGTCCATCCCCTTGTCTCACACCAGTTTTAATTACGAAGAGCTCTGAGATATCACCCATGAATTAAACTTTTGACCTCGGGTTAGTTAACGTTGCTTTAATAATTGCCAGCGTTTTCAGATCTAGTCCTTGTTCTTTCAAGATTCGGAATAAAGATTCACGGTCAATAGAATCATATGCTTTTTTGAAATTCACAAATGTACAGACGAGCTTTTTATTGTACAGTTTTTGATGTTTTAGAATCAACTTTAGATTCAGGATCTGTTCAGGGCAGGATCTGCCCGGTCGAAAACCTGCTTGATATTCACCAATGTTCGGTTCTAACTGTCCCTGTGCTCTATCTAGTAGACATTGAGATAGAATCTTGTAACAAACTGGGAGAAGAGATATTCCTCTATAGTTGTTCACATCCGTTCTATCTCCTTTCTTATGTAGTGGATGGATTAGAGCATCTTTCCAGTCTTCCGGAATCCGTTCGGTTCGCCAAACTTCTTGTAGAATTTTGATTATTTCCTTGATTGTACCTGGACCAGCGGATTTCAAAAGTTCAGCAGTGATTCCATCTTCACCAGAAGCTTTGTTATTTTTAAGCCGCTTGATTTACCTAATTATTTCCTCTTCATTCGGTGGTAATGAATCTGGGTTTGTTTGTTTAGGGTTTAGTGTTGGTAATTTGTTTAAGGGCTCAGGACAGTTTAGTATTTGTTCAAAATATTTTGCAAGTTCTTTGCAATTGTCTTGGATATTTAGAGCTAATTGTCCGTTTTCCTTTGAAAACATGGGCTCTGCGGTTGATAGCCTGTTAATTTAGTTTTAAATATTTTGTAAAAGTTTCGAGTGTTATTTTTTTGGAAATCTTTTTCTATTTCATTAAGTTGATTGTTTTTATATTTTCTTTTAGTTTATCTAATTAGCTTCAATGTTTCTTTTCTTATTTCCAAAAAGATGTTATAGTTTATTGCTGTTTTTTGACTGTTCCAATCTTTGAATGCTTTACTTCGGCTTAATACTGCTTGCTCGCAAACTTCATCCCACCACGGATGTTTTCTACGTTTTTGTAAAGGGACCAACTTTAAGGCTGTTTTAATAATTTTTTGTTTTAATGCTTGCCAGTTCTGTGCAGGTTGTTTATCAAGCTCTTCTGTTAGGGCTGGTTTTATTTTCGTTGGGTCAAACTATGGTATTACCAGCCCCTTTTGAATAAGTTTTCGAGGTTTTAAGCTAAGTTTGATTCTAGTCAAGTAGTGATCCGTGTCTATATTTGCTCCTTTCCTGACTTGAACATTCAAAATCTCTTTATAATTGGGGTACGAAATGGCAACATGGTCAATTTGAAATTCACCCATGTACATGTTTGGGCACCACCAGGTCTTTTGTTTTGTTATATTCTTCTTAAAATGGGTTGACATTATTTTTAGATTAAACTGCGAACATAGTTCAACCAATCTTCTACCATTATGGTTAGTCCATTTGTAAGCGGGAAAACTGCCGACTGTTTTCCTGTACTTTTTTTCTTTCCCTAGTTGGGCGTTGAAATCATCCAATAGGATTTTTACATGGTGAGAGGAAATTTTAGAGATAGTCTTTTCCAGAATTTCCCAGGACTTATTTACTTTTTCAGGATTAGATTTATTTTCTTCGTTAACTGGGAGGTGTGCATTGATGAATGTATATATACATATATATATATATATATATATATATATATATATATATATATATATATATATATATATATATATATATATATATATATATATATTCCCTATATAAAAACAACAATTTATCGATACCCCTGGTATATTTTGATCAAATTTTAAATATATTAGTCTTACAAATGTTTATTGAGAACCACCTTAATCTTATTCTCACTATAAAAATGGTTCGTTCTTACATAAACAAAATTCTCTTGTCGCTCGTTTTAGCAACAGGAGGCTGTGAGTCGATCCAGAAAACAACTATGAGGCGTAACTAATAAATAAATCAATTGCTTTCATTCCCAACGTCCCATCTGGGGAAATGTTACACGGAAATGGCGTTACTGTCGAAATTTTATCGTATCCTTTTAGATGTTCTGATACATTCGTTGAATTGTTGACGGATTGGAACAAAAATTGGTCCAAAGTCAATATATTACAAGATTAATATAACAAAACACTAACTATAGATTTATTCATTCACAATAATTATGTTTGTCCTTTTAGTATAGTTCATAAAAGTCTCACAGTGCTATGCCAGGTGAATATTTACTACAAACGCATTCCTTCACAATTATATTGTTTTTCCTATTAGTATAGTTCATAAAATATTGATTTATTTGTCCGTTACTTTGTGATAGTTCATTTTTTATAAAAGGAATAAAACAATTTTTTACTTTGTATCTATCACTTTTATATAAAAGTATATATATATATATATATATATATATATATATATATATATATATATATATATATATATATATATATATATATATATATATATATATATATATATATATATATATATATATATATATATATATATATATATATATATATATATATATATATATATATATATACCAGGTGTCCCATTAAGGATGGATCGCGGCCATATCTTGAAAACTATTTATCACACAGCTTTGGGGAAAAAAAATTACTAAAAATGATCATGAGAAATTCACCAAAAATATTTTTAAGCTTCTAAAACGACCGCAAGAGGGCGTGACGAGCAAAACATTTTTAAAAATATTTTTTTTTGTGTATTTTCAAGTGCTAACCGAGTAAGATTCTCAGTTATAATTAGCAAACTGTCTCCTACAACTTTGTTTCATGACATTTTGTCGTAACTTCGCGAATAAAGAAGTGGGGGGAGTTTTACCTATTTAGATAAAAAGTCGTCTAATGTCGGTTTGCCTAAACCGATTTTCCTCAATTTGGATTCATTTAAAAGGCAATTGCCGGGGCAATCAGATAATCTGGGAGATAAATTATTTAGTTCATAAATGAAACCACGAGGTGGCGTTACATTCAACGTTTAGTTTTTGAAGTTTTGTCCAGTTTACATTACATGGCTAGAAAGGTAATTTAAAAAGGAATCATTCAGTGAAAACCCGAAATCGATATCTCTGACATGTCAAGAGATATTTCGATTTTTCTGAAAAAATCAGTTATTATTTCACTACTACCTGCATTAAGTTAAAAAAATATTAACCTAATGTTTGCCTTCCTTCACACTTTACTCAGGCTTAGGACTGGTCCAAATTCTTCGTGCCATATTAATTTGAAGCGTGTTTAAAGGCCAACGGGCCAACAACGAAGATAATAATATCTTCCATTAGTTCTGGCAGTCCATTTTGTAAAAAATTTAAATATGTTTCACTATTCAAATGTCCATTAAAAATAAAGGGACCAATAATTTTGTCTCCCAAAACACCACACCATACGTTGTTGGTTTGTTGGTTGTTGGTTTCTAACAGCCAGTGTGGATTTGCAACTGCCCAGTAGTGCATATTATGTAAGTTAACGCCTCCATCACTGCTAAAAGTAGCTTCATCAGTCCATAGTATGCGTTTTAAGAATTGTTTATTTCCACTACACATATTTTTTAACCAGTGACAATAGTCTAACCGTCTGTCGAAATCGTTATCCAAAAGGGGTTGGTGTAAGACAACATGATAGGGGTGCAGCTTGTTATCTCTTAAGATTCGATGAACGGATGTCTTGCTAACACCTAATTCTTCAGATATTTGTCTGATACTTAAATGTGGGTTGGTTTCAATATAAGCTAGAACATTTACGACATTATCTCCATTACGAATCGAACGTAACCTGGTGCGGACTGGATCTGGATGCACAATTCCTGTTTCTCGTAAGCGTCTTGCTAGATGTGTAAACACCTTCTTCGAATAATGCCTTCTTTCGGGATATTGACTTGCATATTGCCACTCTGCAATACATGCATTTTCAAAACATTGGAAATACACCGCCAACATGTCATAGGCCTCGTTATTCGTAAAAGGCATTGTGAGATATTATTATAATAATTATTAATAATCAATAAATGCAATGTTGCAAATGTAATGCATTTCAAAACTGACAAGTTAATTTGACTGTTTTTGTTTATTTCCATGGTTCCCTTCTTACACTCTTTGTGTAATGTACCTAAGGATTGCATGCGTTTATTTGGAAACCCGAAAACGCATAATTTCATTCATCCATTCATTTAGTTTAAAAGAAAGAGTAGGTATATTTATTAATGACTGATTTCAATATTCTGTCAAGTAGTATTTAAGCATCACAAAAGAGAAAATGCAACAATTGGGGAAGGAATTTTTTCCGCTTATGTATTTAAATTAGAAAATATTATCAAGGTCAGGATTAGAACATTTATGATGATTGTTACTGAATAGATAATTTTATTTATTAAATAAAATTGTTGCGGTTGCTATTGCGACCTAAATATTAAGATCAATTTTTAACTTAATATTACGGTAAAAATTAAAACTAACTGATTTTTTTCAGAAAAATCGAAATATCTCTTGACATGTTAGAGATATCGATTTCGGGTTTTCACTGGATTCCTCTTTAAATTACCTTTCTTGCCATGCAGTATAAGCTGTACCATTCCATTTGAAAAAACTGAACAAAACTTCAAAAAACAATTGTTGAATGTAACGCCACCTCGCGGTTTCATATATAAACTAAATAATTTATCTCCCAGATTATCTGATTGCCCCAGCAATTGCCTTTTAAATGAATCCAAATTGAGGAAAATCGATTTAGGCAAACGGACATTAGACGACTTTTTATCTAAATAGGTAAAACTCCCCCCACTTCTTTATTCGCGAAGTTACGACAAAATGTCATAAAACAAAGTTGTAGGAAACAGTTTGCTAATTATAACTGAGAATTTTTCTTACTCGGTTAACACTTGAAAATATACACAAAAAATGATTTTTAAAAATGTTTAGCTCGTCACGCCCTCTTGCGGTCGTTTTAGAAGCTTAAAAATATTTTTGGTGAATTTCTCATGATCATTTTTAGTACAATTTTTTTTTCCCCAAAGCTGTGGGATAAATAGTTTTCAAGATACGGCCGCGATCCATCCTTAATTCGTTCAAAACACCAAATTCGTTTTTTTATTCCTTGACGTTCGTTTCGCTAACCATGTTAGCATCATCAAGAGATGATTCAACCAAAGGTTAGCTAAATGCTTAAGTCTCTTAGAGATTAGTGTTTCCCAAAAGGATTGCAATACAAGAGTTGGTTAAATAAAAATTAAGATTTTCACCATGAGAAATATAATCTCGTTCATAATGACGTTGAAACGTTAATTATCTTATGAACTAAATTAATTATTTTCTTGGTTACAAGTTTCTTGGCTAAAGAAGCAGATCGCGGTGCTCGAACATCCGCATGTTTGCGTGAATTGACTCTATGTAAGTTCTGACTAGTTCTAATAATAAAAGTAATAGATGTTTCGGTTAATAATGTCGATTTGGTAAGAGATGGTGTTACTAATACAATTGTTGGTATTGTCACGAACGTAATATCACGAATTTGTGAGCTGATGCTGTTTTGACATAATATCAACATCGTTTCAACTCTTGTCAAAATCAAGACTTACTAGATACGACTTTTGTAGTTTCATCGGCTTTTGATAAAAGCTACATATGGATTGGCAAGAAAACCGTTTGAAATAGGTATAGGGAAAGTTACAGCGAATCAATGTAGAATCAAATTCTGCATCCGACCATCCAATAATATACAGAGTGTCAGATTTGAAAGAACGAACTTTTTCAACTTTAAAAATAATGTAATTGGTCATTAAATTTTGGACACCTTGTAAATTAATTGTCAATGTTGATTTCGGAAGTATTATTCTGGTGCTTCCGTTTGCCCCAGAAGCGTCTAGCACTAGTGGAAAATGGTTAAAACAAGGTTAAACATTTTAAAATCTTCAAATGAATCAAGATATTTAAAAAACCGTGCAAAATATGTATAGGGAAACCTAATGGAACTTCAGAACTTCACCGTCATGGTCCAGGTATTGCTGATAACGAGGAGCAATGGAATTACAAACATGGAGAATCATTTCCAGTGGTATTTATCTGTATTCTCTTTCAGTGCTACTCCTTGTCTTTAATGTATCCCCATAAAAAAAGTCGAGCGGCATAAGGTCAGGTGAACGTGCGGGGTATTCAATTCAACTTCTTCATTTAATACATCTGTTTAGTAGAGTCTCGTCAAGTAATAATAATAATGTGATAATGTGAGGTGCACCATCTTATTGAAAATTAAACTTCTCATCTACAAAAGCTGTCCGTATGCGTGGGATTACTGGGGACACACAAATGTATATACATTTTTTTGGAACATCCTGTATATAACAGTCAGCTGCTTATAAAACATATAATCCCCTATATAATAATTCTTGGAGAACAGCCATACCTGTGAAGCAACTGAAACATCATACAATACGCGAAGATGCCATTCGTAATGTATCTGGGGTCTTTTAGAGTAACAAGAACCTCATGTCGTCATAGTAGATGAAACAGCCATGACTAGTCGTCTTACTATTTCACAAAAAATTCCTTTTTCAAATTTGGATAATCGACTTGAAAGGCATGGTGTACTGACACATCGAATTTTTTCACCTCTAGCAAAACCAGGAAGATTCTGTTTGGTTTATTAGAATGCGAAAAATCCTTGACAACATCCTAGAAACAAAATTAAACTTTTCACTTTGCTAAATTCTTAGGCCAGTCGCGTTGGTGCGGCGGTAAGAACGTCTGCTTTGCCGAATCCGCGCTGGAGCGGTAGCTGGTTCGATTCCAGCGCTCGGATGGTTATTTTTCTTTCTTCTGTCCGTTTATTTTTCCTAAATGTTTGTGATTGTTTCTAGCCAAGAGTGTAAAATCCGACTACGAATTACCCCTCAGTCACGCCAGTTAAAGGCTGGGTAAGGCCGGATGCCTTCTGAGAGGTGTTCTACGTTGGTCACTCGCCAGTCGGTAGGTTTCCTGATAGACTTATGGGTAGGCACATAACCAAGGGTTTATAGCCCGAGGGGGGTGCTGGCCTGGGTTTGTCGGAAGCTGATGACCGTGGTTCGGAACCCACGTTAAGCTGTAGGTCCAGTCGCTAAATAGCCTAGTTGCTGATGCGCCTCTAACCCAAACACTTTACTTTACTTTTAAATTCTTAGCAATTTAACATAGAAACTTAAAAACAAAAAAGCAAAAAATATCAGTGGGTTTGTGTTCAAAGTATACTATTCAGTTAGGGTTTTTGCAGTGTGATTTGTCTGATTTTTCAACAGTCTGTCGGAAAAATAACGACCCTTTTAAAAAAAAAAGTTATTTTTCCAAAATTAATTTTTTATATTCAAAATACATATCATCGGCATGAATACACGGCTGGGCACGTTCAACCAATGCTGGCATAGGTTTTTAATGTATATGAGTTGTATAATTTATTATTTACTTTATGTATATAATTTAATCATAGTTTTGATTGATTGTGCGGTTGGCTCTTGGTGAAACATAGTAACAATGATAATAATTAAAACACTTAACACTATAAGTTTATACATAACTCTCTTTGAGAATGGGTGCGAGGCCGAAACATGTTAGAGAATATCTTGAATATATTGTGAAACAAATACCAAGTGTTTTAATTATTATCATTATAATTTAATCGACTCAATGACCGTCATCCGGCTTCCTGGACTTATGTAACACTGTTCTTTCATGACTAATTTGAGTTTCAAACACAGAAAATAGGCACACGGAGATAAATCTGACGAATTCAGAGGATGTTCAAGCACATGAACTTGTTTCTTCGCCCAAAAATTCACGAACAGCGACGGTCCTATGAAAAAGCAGTCCTCATCCTTCCTCATTCTTACGCTATCCATCCCACAGCCGAATTCGCTTCGTAGACGATCATCTTTTTCATATCAACTCATCGTAATTTTTATATTTTGTCCAGTCTGGCTTTGCTCAGGAGTCCTGGAATCGCTTATACTACTCGAATACCGTCTATGGAATATGCAATCATCACCATAAACTTTTTCTTATCAATACGAATGTTTTTGTAAAAGTTTTACTGAATTTGAAACAAAATTTAATATCATCTCTTTGTTCCATCGTGTTTTTGTAAGGTGGCAAAAAGTACTGCAACTTCAAGCATTATAATTTGACAAGCCGTTGATCTATTTTAATGGTGGTGCTCTCGTTTTATAGAGGAGATATATAACTTTCAGGTCATATATTGCTTCAATATAAGGCTTTAGCAGTTTCCTATAAATTTAAAAAGTTTCGTTATTTTCCCGACATAACGTGTATATAAAAAATGATAATCTTTTTCCACAGACTATATTACAAATATATTTTTATCTGGGAAGTTTTTTTTAAATTAGCTTTAATCCGCGATATTTCCAAGTTGGACGTATTTTTGTTTTTCCTACGGTTTTTCTCCACCGGTTTAATTTGCAAATTTCGTTCGTATTTTTTTTTCTTGAATCCTGACCCCCCTCTCCCCCCCCCTCACCCCACCACGACCGATCGAAATAAAAGCGCTTCTCGTTCTGTTTGTTTTTCAGACCATCGAGAAAATCCTTGCCCAAACAAGGATTCAATTTTTCATTGTTTACTTAGATTAAACAACGTTAAAAGGCTTTAATTTGATTTTGGTATAGCCGGGATTCAATTATTCGAGATGCAAATATCTGAATAACCCGATATGTTTGATATTGTTTGTGGTTGCGTTGTTATAAATTAGTGATTTTCGTTCTGATAATTTAATAAATTGAGGCTAGTTGAAAAAAGCTTCCCAAAAAAGTACGCATTTGCAATATAATCTGTGGAAAGAGAACATCGTTTTTTATATATGTTATACCTTCATCTTCGTATTCTTCTTTACAGAAGATTCATGACCTATGGAAATACCGTTTGCATAGGTCAACTCTGTGAAAAAAAAACAAAAACAATCTACTAAATATTTTTTACTTAAAAAACACTTCTAACAAATAGTAAACAAACTAACAAATAGTATACTTTAGATATTGGAGATGTCCCTATAATATATACACCTCTGGACAAAATTAACGCAACGACATAATAAATCATACAAATCTTTCAGAGGGAGTCGGAGACCTTTGGCCAATGCCTGAAACCGAAAACAAAAACTTTTTTTGGAACGGTAAATATCAATTTTCTCCTGCGTCCAGAAAAACTACACGTAATATTAGCTTTGCAAGAAACCAGATTGACAGATGATAACACCTTGGAATTCAGCAACTACAGACTTTTTAAAAGTAAAACGGACAAAAGAATACTTAAAAATACACCACATCTCGTTGTTGCTTTCGCAAACTCAAGAAACATTCTTGGTTCTATAACTAATGTCCAGCCAGTAAATAATCGACTTATGACACTATGGGTCAAGTGTGCTAATAAAAACTATACATTAATCAATGCACACCTCCCAGTTAACGAAGAAAATAAATCTAATCATGAAAAAGTAAATAAATCCTGGGAAATTCTGGAAAAGACTCTCTCTAAAATTCCCTCTAATCATGTAAAAATCTTATTGGGTAATTCCAACGCACAACTAGGGAAAGAAAAAAGTACAGGAAAACAGTCGGCAGTTTTCCCGCTCATAAATGGACTAACCATAATGGTAGAAGATTAATTGAACTATGTTCGCAGTTTAATCTAAAAAAAATGTCAACCCATTTTAAGAAGAAAATAAAAAAACAAAAGACCTGGAGGTATCCAAACACGTACATGGGTGAATTTTAAATTGACCATGTTGCCATTTCGTACCCCAGTTATAAAGACATTTTGAATGTTCAAGGCAGGAAAGGAGCTAATATAGACACGGATCATTACCTGACTAAAATCAAACTTAGTTTAAAACCTCAAAAACTTACTCAAAAGAGACTGCTGATACCAAAGTTCGACCCAACGAAAATAAAACCAGCCCCCTACAGAAGAGCTTGATAAAGAACCAGCACAGAACTGGCAAGAATTGAAAAAAAAAATTAAAACAGCCTTAAAGTTGGTCCCTTTACAAAAACGTAGAAAACATCCGTGGTGGGATGAAGTTTGCGAGCAAGTAGTATTAAGCCGAAGTAAAGCATTCAAAGATTGAAACAGTCAAAAAACAGCAATTTTGATGATTTCGAGCAAAACGTTATCTTGCGCTGTCCTCTGTTCTCTCTAGTAAGGAAGGGCGCAGTGGCTACTCGTCTAATGCCTAATCCAGCTTCATTTAACCGTTTTCTAAATGTTCTAGAAGAAATTGCGACATTGTGGGTAGCCTCGAGTACTTTTCTCATCATAGAACTAGTGACAGTTCTATCTCTTAAAGCATATTGTCTAAGAAAACGTTCACCTCGGTCGTTAGTGCATCGATCGGTCGTTTTCGCCTTTGCCCTAGCCTTCTAGAGTAATTTCCTACTTCAGTCAATCGTCTTACCATACGACTTATTGTGGAACGATGTTCGCCTAATAAATTGCCAACATAACTCTGACAATAACCCTCGTCCAATAAATAAAACAGTTTACCATAAAAACGTAATACTTTCAAAAAACTAACATATTATAAACGTAATTTTAAAGAAAATCTATTGAAAGTATTACATAAAACTGTTTATCTTCTAAAAAATCTTTAAAACTTCAAATCTAAACGAATTGTTTTGAGTGCTGTCATTAACAACTAAACAAAATATTCACAGCCTACTTTTCATACAATCGATAAACTTTAAAAGTGTCATAAGAAAAAGATAAATTAATAATATAATTGGATAATTTTAAATTGTTGCGTAATTTTGTCCAGGACTATATATATATATATATATATATATATATATATATATATATATATATATATATATATATATATATATATAAATAAATAAATACAACGTCAAAACTATTAAATTCAACAACGAATTCACAAACAGTGTCAATTCTCGATATTTTGCTTCGTGTTAGAGATATCGAAAAAAGTTATTAGAGAAAGTTATTCAGAATATTATTTTAACCCCATATACTGAGTTTCATGACAAAATTCACATTTTTATTTATTTTTTAATTATTTTGGTCTGTACACAAAATTAATACAAGTTTCTATACAATTTGATAATTAGTGTGCCATGGAAGTAAAAACTTTACACATTGTCAATCTAATAGTGTCGTGTGTAAAATACCATTTACAAAGGAATAATTATTTTATTTTTATGGGAAAACAATTTGTAAACAAAAAGTATACAACAATAATGTTCACTATACAAATAATTAGCTATCAAATGTGATCTCTCTCTAAATACAAAGATATCTTCAAACTGTATGAAACCAGCGTGAAGCTCCATCTTATTCTATGATCCATTAAATTTATTGTACAATAAATCTAGACATAAAAAGTCTGAAAACGTACGGAGAAAAAGAAGCAAGATCATTTTTTTGACGAAGTCTCAGAAATTTAGTTTCCTTAGAGAAAACTTTCCTTGTTGCCGAATAAACTGTTTCGAAGTAAGTTTTGTAATCTTGAAATAATCATAACTTTTTTTGTTAACTATTAGTTTAGTTTTTTTCAAAGTTAAGGGTTTTTCAAGTTGAGTGGTTTTTATAATTGAAGGGGCAAGTGGAAGAAGGGGCTATATTACAAAAATATGCAAATGAGATAAATAGATGTTAGTAAAATCAATTGGCATTTTTTATGTGAAAATAATTTTAAAATTTGGTTTATTTATTTAATACGACTAGTTAGTGAATTATTTTCAAGAATATACAGATATTATCAATGCATTCATTTGTTGTTAATGCCTTCTTCCATTTATTAACAGTAATAATAAGTTCAATAAACAAATAGAGTCAAGTACGTTAATAAGACTTTTTAATAAAGGAAAAAAATGTTAAATATAAAATAATAATGCATGAATAATGAATAAAATATAAAATAATAATGCAGATAATTGAAAAATATAATAAACAGAAAATCCTAGAATTAGGTATTCGAATATGAAACGAAATCATTTTTATTGATGATTGATAGTGACCACCTCTTGCAGCTCCACAGATGTCCACTCTTTTTTCAACATTGTATTGCTTTACCAGCAGCATTCTAAAAGAAATGCGGCCCGATTATACTTCCTGACCATAAAGCAAACCAAACAGTGACTCGTTTAGGATGTAAAGGTTTCCCATAAATCAATCGTAGATTTTCCTCACCCCTAATGCGGCAATCAAAATGGGCTTTATCTGAAAAGATGATGTTTTGTCAGTGTAGTGATCTATTTATTCTTTGATCCACTTGTCAAATGCACGACCTTTTGAATGACTGACTGGCTTTAGTTCCTGTTTTATTTGGACCTTATATGCCTCCAGAGCCAAATCGTTTCATAAAATCGCCGGTCGCGTTGGTGCGGCGGTAAAAGCGCCTGCTTTGCCGAATCCGCGCTGGAGCGATAGCTGGTTCGATTCCAGCGCTCGGATGGTTATTTTTCTTTCTTTTGTCCGTTTATCTTTCCTAAATGTTTGTGATTGTTTCTAGGCAAGAGTGTAAAATCCGACTACGAATTACCCCTCAGTCACGCCAGTTAAAGGCTGGGTAAGGCCGGATGCCATCTGAGAAATGTTCTACGTTGGTCACTCGCCAGTCGGTAGGTTTCCTGATAGACTTATGGGTAGGCACATAACCAAGGGTTTATAGCCCGAGGGGGGGTGCTGGCCTGGGTTTGTCGGATCTGATGACCGTGGTTCGGAACCCACGTTAAGCTGTAGGTCCAGTCGCTAAATAGCCTAGTTGCTGATGCGCCTCTAACCCAAACACTTTACTTTACTTTTTCATAAAATCGCGATGTTGTGGATTCAATGAGTCCAAATTATTACACAATTTCACAGGCCCAATCAATATACTCTTCTGAATGACCACTCCGACTATATATTGCTCTTCTTTTATCTTCCACCGAACCAGTCTCCTGAAATGTTTGAACAATTCGATTGATAATGTTTTCAGGTGGACGGTTGTGCAAACCGTAAACTTTTGTTGCATTGTCTAGGACTTTTTGACAACGCAAATTCACAACGCCATCTGTATTTTATTCAATAATTAAAAAAACCGCTCAATATGAAAAACTATTAACATCGTCGATCATTCCACAGAATCTTTATAGATGCAGCAAATATTACAAACAATACGAAACTTGCAATTAAGCATTCAAATGTAAACAGAAGGGGTAATTAAAAAGAGTTAGCAGGAAAAAATATTAAGCGAACAGGATAATTTTGTGCCCACTCCTGCTCTAAACGGCGATGAATATTACTCGTATAAGCAGAAAATCTAATTACACACGAATTAGCGTCATCATTTTCCGGCTTTAATGAATGGCGGTGCCTTATACCGCGCGGAGAAAGTCCCCGGACTCAGACCGACCGGAAAACCGGAAGATTGATCGACTTTTTAGTCGCCCATAAAATATTAAACGATCTGAATAAATTTCTGAAGCTCGTCTTGATATATTTTATTGAAGGATAATGTTCCGTTCAATTTACAAAAGAAAAAAAAAAGGCATACAGGAAATTTTACGTTTTTAGTATATACCAGGTGTCCCATTAAGGATGGATCGCGGCCGTATCTTGAAAACTATTTATCCCACAGCTTTGGGGAAAAAAATATTATACTAAAACTGACCGTGAGAAATTCACCAAAAATATGTTTAAGCTTCTAAAACGACCGCAAGAGGGCGTGACGAGCTAAACATTTTTAAAAATCATCTTTTTGTGTATTTTCAAGTGTTAACAAGTAAGAAAAATTCTCAGTTATAATTAGCAAACTGTCTCCTACAACTTTGTTTTATGACATTTTGTCGTAACTTCGCGAATAAAGAAGTGGGGGGGGAGTTTATCCAAAAAATATTAAAGAAATTTATGTAATTGTGATTCTCCACTGACAATGTTTGAAATTGTGGACCAATTTTACTTATACCAATTATTAAAAGAGATCAAGATGCTCACCGGTTACCTTAGATCTGTAAACATTCTTTGTGTGCTTCATTTTAGAGAATGTTTTCTCAAATAAGTGACTAGTACCAAAAACATAAAACAGCCGAGCAAATTTATGCAAATTATCAAATTGTATCAGTGGAAGACTCTTATAAAATTCCAATACAGACAGTTTTGATATTTGTTCTTAATTATATCACTGCATTGTAAAACAATAATTTCCATTTGAAGTTCCGGATCTAGAGTTTCAATGTCAATATCAAAAGGATTTTGAAAAATCTTCATCTTAGTCGCAATGAAATGACGACGGGAAAGTCAGTCTCAATAGTGAGGCTGAATATTTCACATGTTTTAAAAATTTTATTAAGTGAATTAAGTGAGCTCGTTAATGAGCTTGTGGGTAAGATTTCCAGTGCTTTTTCCACTAATTCCTTTGTTATTTTTCTCGGCATTCCGGCTTCGCGTTCCCATTCTCTTCTCGACATGTCCTACACATTCTTTTTTCACTACTAAATGATTTTTTCCGTATGGTTCGCTTTTCAAAATCCCACTAAATGTTTTGTTGTCACCGTCATCGACGTATGTGAGGTACTTCACACCATGTTTTTCTATAGATCGAGAAAACATTGGCACAATGACAATCGACTTCCATTTTCCCATAGCTTCCTGTATGATTTACGGTACATTCAGTTGCGTAAGATTCATTAAGGTGTGGATCATTAAGGATGTCCCATTAAGGATGGATCGCGGCCGTATCTTGAAAACTATTTATCCCACAGCTTTGGGGAAAAAAATATTATACTAAAACTGACCGTGAGAAATTCACCAAAAATATGTTTAAGCTTCTAAAACGACCGCAAGAGAGCGTGACGAGCTAAACATTTTTAAAAATCAGCTTTTTGTGTATTTTCAAGTGTTAACCGAGTAAGAAAAATTCTCAGTTATAATTAGCAAACTGTCTCCTACAACTTTGTTTTATGACATTTTGTCGTAACTTCGCGAATAAAGAAGTGGGGGGGAGTTTATCCAAAAAATATTAAGGAAATTTATGTAATTGTGATTCTCCACTGACAATGTTTGAAATTGTGGACCAATTTTACTTATACCAATTATTAAAAGAGATCAAGATGCTCACCGGTTACCTTAGATCTGTAAACATTCTTTGTGTACTTCATTTTAGAGAATGTTTTCTCAAATAAGTGACTAGTACCAAAAACATAAAACAGCCGAGCAAATTTATGCAAATTATCAAATTGTATCAGTGGAAGACTCTTATAAAATTCCAATAAAGACAGTTTTGATATTTGTTCTTAATTATATCACTGCATTGTAAAACAATAATTTCCATTTGAAGTTCCGGACCTAGAGTTTCAATGTCAATATCAAAAGGATTTTGAAAAATCTTCATCTTAGTCGCAATGATATGACGACGGCAAAGTCAGTCTCAATAGTGAGGCTGAATATTTCACATGTTTTAAAAATTTTATTAAGTGAATTAAGTGAGCTCGTTAATGAGCTTGTGGGTAAGATTTCCAGTGCTTTTTCCACTAATTCCTTTGTTATTTTTCTCGGCATTCCGGCTTCGCGTTCCCATTCTCTTCTCGACATGTCCTACACATTCTTTTTTCACTACTAAATGATTTTTTCCGTATGGTTCGCTTTTCAAAATCCCACTAAATGTTTTGTTGTCACCGTCATCGACGTTTGTGAGGTACTTCACACCATGTTTTTCTATAGATCGAGAAAACATTGGCACAATGACAATCGACCTCCATTTTCCCATAGTTTCCTGTATGATTTACGGTACATTCAGTTGCGTAAGATTCATACCATATATCGTAGACAATTGGATCATTAGTTTTTTTTTGCTTTTCCATAAATTGCATCCACCACAAAAGCCGATCATCATTGACGTGTCTACAACTTTACCGCAATAAGCGCTGCAAGCTCCAAACACCTGGTCTGTTCAAAGTTGTAACTTCTAATATCGGAAAATCTCTTTACCCACATATTCAATTCATTATGCAAAAAAATCGATTGTTGATTGTAGCTTATGGTGAGCATCCTCTAACCCAAAAAACTTGTGAAATATGGTTTAAACGCTTTAAAAGTGGTAATTTTGATATAACAGCCGAAAAAGTTTGAAGATATAAATATCGTAAGCATTATTGGATGAAAACTCAACTCATACGTTAAAATCTTTAGCACAAGCATTGTATGTTGCCCAATCCACCATTGTCATTGGTAAAGAAGGAAGGATAATGGGTTCCATATGAATTAAACCAAAGAGAGATTGTAATTTCCTTTTAATATATTTCCCTTTAATAATAAAATTGAAATTTCTGGCTGCAGTGACGACAGCCGTTCGCCGGAGGCATCTAGACGTAGGTTACGAATGGCTCGATGAGGTATGCCAAAAGGGCTCCACCTACTTTAGTGTAGATATTAATAAACCCTAAAACTGGGAAAGAGTCTATCCTAGATAAAAAGAAACTCAATAATGATGTTATACATTTAATAAACACTAGCACAATCCCAGAAAACAACATCTATAATATAAAAATATAAAAATAAAGCAGTAATAAAAAATCAAAAAGAAGTCTAGCGGTATGGTCCACTAAAATTCTACTATCTAAAACTTACTTGAACTATACTAATTAAATAAAACTGAATCAAAGGTAAGCAAGTAGACCAATTAAGATATGTTAAACTAAACCAAATTAAATCAGATCGAATTGTACATTGTCTTTTTCATAGTGGTAGTGCGAGTTTTAAGCTATTAAAGCAAAATAATTATAAAGGGTATTCCGTTAAGAGGTTTCGAATGTTGGTAACGAATAAAAGAAACGTTTCATAATATACCTGAAAGTTATTTATGGCAGTGCGAAGCTGGATTGTGTACAATTATACGTGGAATACAACATCTGTCAAATGACCGCCACGACTTCTCTGGCAGCTCACAATTCTTTTGTTGAAATTCTCGATTACTGCTGAACACGTTTGCGGAGTTGTGTCACGAATTATTCGCCTAATTTCTTCTTTCAACTGTTGAACGGTTTGCGGATTATTTTCGTAAGCTTTGCTCTTCACATAGCCCCACAAAAAATAGTCTAGCGGCGTCAAGTCAGAGTCAAGTCAAGTCAAGTCAAGTCAAGTCAAAGAGATCAGCCTCCCTCTAAACTGTGTACGCAATAAAGTTAATGTTTAACGTGCTGTATAATATGTCGCACCATCTTGTTGGAACCACATATTCTCTAAATCCATGTCCATTATTTGATCCCATAAAAAAACATCAATAATCGTTCGGTATCGTTCTCCGTTTACTGTAACAGCTCGTTCATCTTCATCTTCAAAAAAATACGGTCCAATGATACTCTCAGCCCAAAAACCGCACCAAACTGTGACACGTTGAGCATGCATCGGGATTTCGTGGATTTCTCTAGGATTTTCATTGCCCCAGATGCGACAATTTTGTTTATTTACGTAACTGTTTAAGTGGAAATGAGCCTCGTCACTGAAAATGATTTTATCGCAAAAATTATTGTCATTTGCCTTCATCTGTAGGATCCAATTGGCAAATGCACGGCGTTGCCCATGGTCGGCTGGCTTTAGCTCCTGTGTTAGCTGAATTTTGTTTTCAGGAGACGCTGATCTCCCGGAATGGGGACGTAAATTGGCCACCAAGGTCATGCGACTTGACGCCGCTAGACTATTTTTTGTGGGGCTATGTGAAGAGCAAAGCTTACGAAAATAATCCGCAAACCGTTCAACAGTTGAAAGAAGAAATAAGGCGAATAATTCGTGACATAACTCCGCAAATGTGTTCAGCAGTAATCGAGAATTTCAACAAAAGAATTGTGAGCTGCCAGAGAAGTCGTGGCGGTCATTTGACAGATGTTGTATTCCACGTCTAATTGTACACTATCCAGCTTCGCACTGCCATAAATAACTTTCAGGTATATTATGAAAAGTTTCTTTTATTTGTTACCAACATTCGAAACCTCTTAATGGAATACCCGTTAGAATATGAACGCAATAAAAGAATATAAATAATATTATTATCTTGCCTTATTTCCGTGGTTACGCTGCCCGTTCATCCAGCCACTGGACTATCCAGTTACTAATAAGTTCGTTTACTGGAAATTCCGTGTTTTGAATGCGACCGGGGGGGTCCCCAAAAAGTTTAAAATCTATCTCGACCGGGTATTGTAAAAAACGGACCCCAAAAAGTCTGGATTCGATAATGGCTGGGCTCCAATATAACCGTCTTTATAACGAGTTGGTCCCTAATTGACCGGGTTCCTTAATTATCGGGCCATAAAATGACTGATTTTCTAAAACCACCGGGCCATAAAACCTTCTATAAAAATGCCAAAATAAAAAGTCTTAGAATGGCTTGGCCAGCTAATCTACATTCCTCTAACGGAAAGGAATGGCGAGGAGATGTGTGTTCAGCTCGAAATGTGACGCTACATTCTCTCGACCTCGTTCCTTAGGATGCCGGTGCATTCTGAAATAAGACTCGCGCAAAGCAATCTTGTAGCGGCCGATAATTTATAAGCGCTACAACAATGGAATGCGAAAAACCACTAGTGAAATTTTGCTTGGCAGACAGAAAAAGTTTTTTGGATCGGGTTGTGACAACTGATGAAAAGTGAATCTATTTTGATAACCCAAAGCGCAAAAAAGTATATGTAGGATCAAGCCAGTCCTCAACATCACAACCAATATACATGGACTGGACATAGAGTACTCTATACTGGAGTAAAGGCTCCTTGCTTTACTATGTATTTGGTGCTATAGTAGGGAAGCTGAGTATTACGAACTGAGGAAACCTGGTGAAGCGATTACTATCGATACCGACACCAATTAATAAAAACGCCCAAAGACGCTGGGCCCCATGTTGCTAAATGTCTAAAAATCTATTTGGAAAAGGTTAAATGGAGCTTCCTGCCTCGCCCGCATTATTCACCGGACTTAGCCCCTTCGAACTACTACTTATTTCGATCCATGCAGAACGGACTTTCAGAACAATACTTACACTCAAAATTTCGCTTTATGAACGGTTGAGCTTAAAAAGCAAAAATTTCTTTTGGCCTGGAATTCATTCTTTGATAGAAAAATGGGAAAGAGTCATAGCTAACGATGGCCAATACTTTCATTATTAAGGTAATTTATTTTGTTATGGAAATAAACGCTCAGATTTTGCGAAAAATCTACATTATTAACCGAAACACGTACCCATTTTCAAATATAGTGTCTATTTAGACATCGGTCAAAATTCTATTATTTAATATATTTTTATATCAAGTTTTAAGGTATGGCTGATAATATATTGAGACCGATTTGCAAGAAAATACGAAATTACTTATAACATGATAGATTGTAGTGTTGATTAAACACCAACGTCCTACCACTGTTGTTATAAGCTTCCCCTCATTCCCAATCATGCCTTAATCAAGACAAATATTGTTTAATTAAACAAACAAACAAATTAGGTTCCTCCCCTGCCAAGACTAAAAACAAGAAACGTTTTCCGGGCGGAAAATGGCGCTGCTAACAAGGTTACCGGCGAGGAATTGGGGCGACAGATTGTCGCTGCATTCATATCTGTCTTCTTCTTCTTATTGAATTTGTCCCGGTCAGCGTCTCCACTATTCGGCCGAAATCGAATGGGGAAAAAGAAATTGGATCGTGTATGGGAAAATTAAAATAACAACGTAGATACGGATAATAATCTTTCTTGGTCATGTTGCATGCACGAAAATTAATTGGGTGTACAAGGTGTAATAGAAAATATTTAAGCAACGATTCTTTACATTATTTTGATGAAAAAAAGTATTATTTGAAAATAAAATTTATTATTTTTATTGTCATTCATATGAAACGTTGTAGAATAGATGTTGATTTGTTACAGATAAAAAAGAAAACTTACACATTATTGTCATTTAAAATCAAAGTTGAAATGACCAGCACTAGTTTTTTACAACATAACAGGTGTTAAATGATTCACGTCTTGCAATCAAATGCATGATTAATTGTTTTATTAAGGTAGTTCACTTGTAAATTCATTTTTCTTACGAATTTAATGAAATTGAAATGACATGATGACCGATTTGAAGCGAGATTATTGATTAAAGGGTCAGAGATGTATAAGGTTGCTATTTATGTATCTTAAATTGGCAACAATGGTATTGCTAGGCGTCATCTAAGATATACATCGCAAAATTTGACATTGTTGACTGTATACGAACCCAGAACGCTTTGTCAGACGAACGCTATTTCTGTTTAGTGACTTTATGGTTTTTAGTGACTTTCTTTTAGTGACTTGAACATTTCATCTCAGTCAAAAGATGAAATGAACTCGTGCGATGATTTACTACGACTTTAGACGGTGATTATCTCAACAACAGTACATCGATCAATTAACTTTCACTTTCGGCGATGAAGCGCAATTTAAAATCACTGTATTTCGTTAGTTTGGTGAATTCAATCGTGGCCGTCGTTCGTTCACGGACGAATTTAAAGAGGGTCGTCCAAAATCGGTTGTTCGGTTGCCCGAAAACATCGACACTGTACGCCAACTGATAAAGCAAGACCATCATGTGATATGTGATAAGATTTTACATGAATATTTAGTCGTGAAAAATATTTGTGAGTATTGGATTGCGCATAATTTGATAATTGCTCAAAAAAAGGCACGTATCGATTGGTGCAAAGAAATCCTTAAAAAATTCAATTGCGGCGGGTAAAAAATCGTGTATAACATCTACACAGGTGACGAATCTTGGTCTTTCAAAATGAGCCAAACCCAACAGAAGGTGTTCGCGGAAGAAGCACTTCGAAGCAAATGATTGTCTGTTTTTTGGGATAAATGGGCATGTACCACGGTGCCACTAGAGAATCGTAGAACGATCCATTCTGAGTGGTACACAACCATTTGTTTGCCGGAAGTTTTTGAAGAAATAAGAAAAACAGCCAGTGACACAGGATCATTCTTTACCAAGACAACGCGAGCTCTCACACATCTCACCGCACAACTCAATATTTGATCGGTCAAAACATCGAATTAATGGGTCATCCTCCGTACAGTCTAAATGGATAACGATTTTCGACGGTAAAAGAAGCTGTTGATGCGTTCAAAGTACTTCGTTCGGAGATACCTCAATCGGAATGGAAAAATTGCTAGGAAATTAGTTTGTTTCGGTGTGGACATACCTTTAAGAATTTTTTGATAAACCAATATACTGTAAAACCAAAAATCAGAAAACATTTGGAATAAATATGAGTTTATTTATCGATCGGTTGATATTGTTTTAAAACGGTAAATGCGTACGGGGAGGATTGGAAGGGATAGTCATCACAGCTTGGCAACACTGTATGTCGTCCTGCTTTATACGCGAAAATTCAAAATACTTTCAAAGAACTAACTTTTACATAGTTAGTTTCGCGTATACCTTAAGAATTTTTCTTACACATTTTTTGAAAAACCAATATGCTGTAAAATAAGAAATTAGAAAACTTTTGGAATAAATATGAGTTTTTATATCGATCAGTTGAGTTTTTTTAAACAATAAATGCATAGTGGAGGAATTTGAAGGGATTTGGAGGGATATACATCACAGCTTGGAAACACTGTGTGTCGTCCAGTTTTACGTACCAACATTCAAAACACTTTCAAAGAACTTTTTTACATTAACAACATTTAAAATTTTTTCTTAGATCATCTAGCTCCATAATCCAGCGACCACTATACAGGTTAGGAGAGTCTTCAGCTTCTATGTTTTTTCGCGTCACTCGTTGCCGAAATACTTTATTTGCATGTATCAAGGACCTTTTGCTTTGCTAATAAAATTCTTTAAAGCAACACTGAAAGAAACGGAGAGCTGTGTAAAAATGTTACGAGTTAACTGGAACGAGTTAACAGAAAACTCTAATTTCAAGGAAGGACTACAGCAAGACGATCCACTATCGTCCATATTATTTAGTTATGTATTAAAAAGTACAGTAAAAAAAGCGAATATTAATAGAACTAAATTGGTATACCATAAATGTCGTCAGCGACTTGCTTGTGCAGATGATTTAGTGCCAATAACTATAAGAGAAACGAGAATTATAAGAAATTTTACTACAATTCCAAGAAACAGCACTAGATATGAGATTAGAATGTTATGAAAATGAAATTACAACTGTAGTCTGAAAAGTTTCCAGCATCTTCATGAAAATGGCGTTATTCATCATAAATATTCTGGTGATATAATTGCGCATGCGTTTAAAGGTAACCTTGAACATGTCAGCCATATTAGATGCTAAATATTGTTGATTAATATTCATTTATGTCAGTCGATGATAGTGTTACAGTTTCACCAGCAGCATTCTGAAAGAAATCCGACCCACTTACACCTCCTGACCATAAAGTTGATCATCTGTTTGTTCTTTGATCCAATTGACAATTGCCGGGCGTTTTGAATGATCTAGTGACTTTAGTTTCTCTGTTATTTGAATCTCGTATGCTTTCAGAGCTTGTGATATGCTATTTACATGCCTAACTATTTATATACCTTGTACTTTCAGATGGACGTTTATGCAAACCGTATCACGTAATTTTCTAAGAACGTTTCTTACTGAACGCTCATTTTCATAAAATAATTCAACGATTTTCATGCGTTGTTACATTGTATACGATTTCATTTCTATAAATATCTTACATTACTCTGCCGATATGAGATTAGACCTAGTCAAAGTTACACCACCATCTGTATTTTATTCAAGAATTAAAAAAAAATCTCAATCTCTTTATATTTATATATATTTTTATATATAATGATTATCGGAAGCAATAGTTTCGTGCAAAGCCCCTTCATAAGCGCCAATAAAAGTCCATCTGAAAAGTCAATCGAATTAAGCGCAATATAGAAAAGCACGTGACGTTTCTGGTTTGCAGGCGACGAGACCGCAAATTCGATTTCAGGCGACGGTTTATTATGGTGGCGCCCTCCGGCTGTAGTTTTTCGTAATAATGAAGGCGGACGGAAGTAGTTGCCCAGAGACGTGTTGACCGACGTGCAGAACGATTGAAAAATATCCCTTATTGCTTTGATTTTGGAGTAACATATATATATATATATATATATATATATATATATATATATATATATATATATATATATATATATATATATATATATATATCCCCTTTGTGGATCAGACCTTGACGTGGTAAAGGGGTTTGAGTAGGGCAATGAAGCTTTGAGCTATGCTGTCTGGAGTCTATGCTCCTGGGAGGGTCACCCCTGGCGGACAGGTCAAGGCGGAGGCCTCAGACTAACATGATCCAAAATCTGCCAACCCGCATTGGACCAGCGTGGCAGATTACGGTCCATACCTTCAACATGGTATTTCAGTATGTTGAAATATGACAGTACAACCTCAAACACGGCCCTCATTCCCCGGAGGCCAAGGGGCAACTACCTACGGCAGCGGGAAGACCTGCCCCAAGGCAGAGGGTGCTAAGAATCACCGGGTTAGATCAGGCTGCCATTGGACTTTTGACATTGCAACGTTAAATATACGGACTATGAAAACAGAGGCCCGATTGCAAGAACTGTTAATCGAACTTGACAATATACATTGGGATATAATTGGGCTCTGTGAAACACGAAGGAAGGGTGAAGAGTTAATCAAACTGGAACCAACTGGACACGTACTCTACACTCGAGGTACGGAAAATGGCCGATGTGGCGGAATAGGATTCCTCATTAATCGAAAGCTGAAGGACAGTGTGGTAAAATTTGAAAGTACATCCGACCGATTAGCTCAATGCGTCATTCAGCTGAATAAAAAGTTTAGGCTTCAAATCGTCCAAGCTTATGCACCAACTATAAGCCATAAAGATGAGGAAATTGAGGAATTTTATGATGATGTGGCCCAGCTTTTATACAAGGAGAAATGTAGGTTCAAAATCCTGATGGGTGATTTTAATGCCAGAATTGGAACAACAAGAACAGACGAAAATGCAACTGGCCCATATGGAACTGGTGAGCGAGACAATAGAGGTGACAGATTAGTTGATTTTGCTGAAGGACAAGAACTATATATTATGAATTCATTCTATAAGAAAAATATCAGCAGAAAATGGACATGGAAAAGTCCATCTGGGCTCACAAGCGAAATTGACTACATCATGACCAACGATAAAACAATATTTACCAATTGTACTGTCCTTAACAATTTTAATGTTGGAAGTGACCACCGAATTGTACGAGCAAGGGTTCGGATTGACTGTCGAAAAGAGCGCGAAAAAATGGTAAGATCAAAGAAGGGCAAGGTGGATTCTGGAAAACTGCTGGAGAGAGGAAGCGATTTTGAGATTGCTTTGTCAAACCAGTTTGCTGCGTTACAAGATCTAGAGGAGGTGGAAATATCAGTTCAATATGAAGAAATCGCCAACAATGTACTTCAAACGGCTGCTTCAATAGCACCAGAAGAAAAATATCTCAAACAAACAAAAATCTCCAGTGAGACCATTGATTTAATGAAGAAACGGCGAGCAATGAGAAATGCAGGTAGTCCTTTTGGCAGGGTCGAGTACACTGAGCTCTGCAAAACTATAAGAAAACGTATCAGAGAGGACACGCGCCGATTCAATATGCAGCTAGTGCAAAAAACCCTGGAAGAAAACAAAGGAATTAACAAAGCTAAACAGAAGCTGAGAAACAAAAGAACGCAAATATATGCTTTAAAGCGTGAGGATGGCACAGTGTGCAGGACGCGTACCCAAATGTTAGAGATTGTCAGAAGGTTTTATTCCCAGTTATATGAAGATCAGAGCCAGTCAGGGACAGCAATACCCACGGAAGAACAATATATAATACCAGATATCCTAGTGGAGGAAGTAACAAATGCTATAGAATTGATGAAGAACGGCAAGGCTCCAGGAAAGGATAGTGTAACTGTCGAAATGCTAAAAGCTGGTGGTCGGACGTTACATAAAACACTGGCAAAATTATACTCAAAATGCCTCAAAGAACAAAAAGTACCTGACTTATGGAAAAATGCAGAAGTGATCCTTTTACATAAAAGAGGAGCACAGGAAGATTTAAAGAACTACCGTCCAATAAGCCTCCTATCAGTGAAGTACAAAGTTTTCACTAAGATAATTTCTAAAAGAATATTTAAAAAACCGAATGACGCGCAACCAAGAGAACAAGCAGGATTCAGAAGTGGATTCAGTACAATGGATCACATCCAGGTTGTACAGCAGGTCATAGAAAGGCACAACGAATACAACATGCCACTGTGCTTGGCTTTTATCGACTACGAAAAAGCATTTGATTCCATCTCAAAGCATGCGATAATGGATGCACTGCTTAGCCAAGGTGTAGAGAGAGCCTATGTAAACCTATTAGAATCGATATATGATGGAGCTACAGCCACAATTCACCTTGATGATCTTGAAGTGGGAATTAATATAGAACGAGGTGTACGGCAGGGTGACGCAATATCGCCTATTCTTTTCTCGGCTGGCCTTGAAGAAGTATTCCGTAAACTGGATTGGGAACAGGATGGGGTAAAGATCAATGGTGCAAACTTAAACCATCTTAGATTTGCAGATGATATTATTCTCATTTCACAAGACCCAGAGGAGCTGCAAAGACGCATACAAGAACTGCAAAGGGCTGGCGAACCATTTGGCTTGAAAATAAACCTGAAAAAGAGTCAGGTTATGTTCAATAACTTCGCTCAGGACAGAAGAATTTCAATTTTAGGAAGGGATTTAGAGATTGTGGACAGCTTTGTATATCTTGGGCAGAGGATTTCCATGGAGGGGAATACCGCTCGGGAGGTGGAACGGCGTGTTAAATGTGGCTGGCAGGCATTTGGTAGGCTCAACATAGTGTTTAAGAACAGACTCCCACTTTGCCTGAAAAGAAAAGTATTCGATCAGTGCGTTCTACTCGTTATGACATACGGAAGTGAAACCTGGACACTCACATCGCAATCAATTCAAAAACTTCGGGTGGCACAGAGGGGAATGGAAAGATGTATGCTTGGCATTACAAGACGAGACAGAAAGTCCTGCGCATGGATCAGGGAACAAACAAAAGTCTGTGACATCATTGGAAGAGTAAAACAGTTGAAATGGAGATGGGCAGGTCATATAGCGAGGCGATGGGACGACAGATGGACCAAGGCAATCCTGGAGTGGATACCGCTTGATCGCAAACGTCCGCGAAGAAGACCGAAAGCACGATGGACTGATGACATCGTTAAGTATATTGGACCCGAGTGGCAGAGGAAAGCCCAGGACCGTGAAGGTTGGAAGCATGCTGAAGAGGCCTTCATCCTGCAGTGGATCGATACGGGCTGATGATGATGATGATGATGGTCCTACTCTAAGTATATTTTGTCCTATGATGATTTTTGAAAAACCCCTTTGTTTCGAAGATACAGGGCGAACAAAATTTGCGACAACCATATTCGATATTTGTTGAAATCATTAATGTAAATAAAAGTAGGGTGTACGCCAATGAGTTTATCAAGTACAAAATTTTTTTTTTCGATCTCGATCACTTGGAACGGCTGTATTATCTAGTAAGTGGATTTCATCGGTCGTATTTGTTTACATAGATTGAGTGACGTTTGGCTGTTTGACGTGTCTTAAATAGTGAGGGAAGTCCTCTGATAATGTATACAAATGCCGAGATGACTGACATGCACTTCATGTATGGACTTGCTGATGGCAATGCATTACAAGCTAGGCGATTGTACAGTGAACGATTTCCAGCCCGTAATGTCCCCGACCGAAAAAATCTTCGAAAACATTCATCGACGTCTTCGTGAAACAGGCACATTGAAACGAACTGAAGGGTCAGGAAGATCACTGACTGTAAAAACGGTACAATTGGAACAGAATGAGTTGGACATGATAGCGGAAGAGCCTGGTAGTTCTACGCGAAAAATTGCAAATACTTTGAATGTGACTCACTGAACAGTTTGGAAAATTCTTAAGGACATTTTGTTGTGTCCATACCATATTCAACGCGCTCAGGCACTACTACCTGTTGATTTTCCTCCATGTATTGCATTATGTCAATGGATATTGCAAACTTTACTTCGCATCCCTCTATTCCTGACACAAATTCTTTTCACCGATGAAGCCACTTTCACAAGAAACGCAATAAGGAATTTTCATAATAACCATGTGTGGGCAGATAAAAATCCTCATGAGGTATGCGAAGATCCTTTTCAATATCAGTTCTCGTTAAATGTTTGGGTTGGAATTGTAGGTGACTATCTAATTGGACCTGTATTTCTATCACAAAAACTTACGGGCGAGGTGTATCGCAACGCTGTCTGAGTTTCTGGAAGATGTACCATTGGCAACAAGGCATGAAATGTGGTTTATGCATGATGGTGCACCATCACATTTCAGTTTGCACGCAGTCCAAAGAATTCTAACACTGCATATATACGCCATCCGACGGGAAGTCGGCGAAAGTATGGGTTGTTGACTGTGGATTGGGACTCCCTATTCTTGACGAGAGAGAGCATATGTCGGTACCCTGAAGAGTCTGGAACATCTAGAGATGAAACATATGCCCTCTAATTGCAGGGATGAATTGGACCGGGAATGGACCCTTTCCCGGTCAAGCAATCAGTATATATATAAATATATACTGATTGCTGAACGCACTACAAACATACTTTTAAGTGCTTCAGAATTATTGTCAGCATTGATAACCTTATAAGTGTTATTATCCATATGAAGCTGCCATCTGTGATCCATAGTAAGCCACTTAAGTTCATTAATCCTTTGAGAGATATGATCTCGTTTTCAAAGTCCAAAAATAAGGCGACAACAAGCATTCTGCACCCGTAGAATTCCAACATCAATTCAAACATCATCCAACGTGTCGATGAGAGGAGCCAAAAAAACACATCGATCAATCAAAAAACCAACACGTCTGAGACTATAAAACTACAATACTTGAGGTGTCCAACCGTCCGATGCCAAAAAGACGGCACATGAAATCCATACAATCTGTGTTCCAATCAGAATTTTGATATCCCAGCAAATGTTAGGGTTTTCAAGTTAACTTACCACTCATGAAACTAGTAATGTCCGGCCGTCAGTTCGAAGATATCTGCGAAGAGAGCAAAGAGATGAAAATGCCAGGATTTTGGCCAAATGTCGTCAAGAATGTGAAAATTCATCAAATAATGAGAGTTACACTGTCAAAAATAATACTAATCCATATTAGATTACATGGAGATTACAGTACTTAAGTTAAAAGTTACAGTACTAAGTTAAAAGATAATAGGAAAACTACAAATAATAGATATGAAAACTACCAAAATATAACTTACTATACAGTAAATGCTTATTAACTTAGAGAAGCTTCATCAGCTCTATAAATTCTGCTAACAGCTATTACCCCTTGTCTTGACAGGGTTTTATCAATTCTTCTATTGGAACCTTTGGTGTGAAACACTAAACTTGAAGAGATTTACCACTAAACACTAAAACACTTCAGGAGATCAGGAGATGATTTAATCTATGAATAGATTATATCATCTCCTGATGATGCTAACATGGTTAGCGAAACGTGCGTCGAGCAGTTCAAAAAAGCGTTTTGGTGTTTAGTGGTAAATCTCCTCAAGTTTAGGGTTTTATCAGGAGTCCTTCTTTCTATACCGCATTCGCAAGCAACACGAAATAGATCCTCAAAGTTTATATTAATGATCAGATGATTAAATCAGCTCCTGATGATGCTAACATCATTAGCGAAATGCGCGTCAATAAGTTTAAATAGTGATTTGGTGTAAGAATTGATAAAATTAAAAATAGTTTTTGTATTTTGTTAACAGCAGCTTTCAATAGCATTTCCTATTGATCCGCTCTTTTAAACACTTCTTCATTGGACACTACATATTTATTTATTACACATTATATTTGGATTTGTGGTATAGCACATGGTTCCAGTATCGTCAGCCAATGTGGCTGTTATTACTTTCACCTTTATATTTAACCCAGTTTAAAAATGTCGCTCAAAGAAATACGATTTCTGTAATGTAAACCAGTTTATTGGTAAAGTGCTTCTTAACTTATACAATAACAATTTCTGCTAAATCTTCTAAATCGAAGGACTGTCCAATAGCCATAAAGATCGCTGAGCACTATATGTTTGACTCAAAATTTCAGTTTCTTACATACACCTTATAAGCATGCCTGTGTTAATTAAAGCGGAGGTAAATCTACCCTCAATCTTCTAGATAATGTTCCTAAGCGAAAGACGAGAGAGATGAGAAGATGGAGTGTGGAGACGCCACTACAAGTACGTACTATAAGACCCCTAAGCCCACTTTGCAGGAGGAGACATCGTATCCAGCATTAAGCCCAATGGCTCAGATGGGCAAGGAATATCATGAAATTGGATGGTAATAGAATGTTGTCTATGAAGACAGTTGGCAGAAAATTGGAAAGACCCAGGCTAAGATGGGAGGCGAGTGCCAAGTGCAATGCCACAAACACCGATCTAGCAAATTGGAAAATCGTAGCAACGGATAAGCACAGAGGGTGGTTAGACTAAATATGTTGATAATATTAAAATTCTCTTAGAAACCAAAACTACAAACAAAAGAAGTGAGCTTTCATAGCATACTGATTTTAATCCATTTATTATCGAATTAATATATGCGGTAAAAAATAACTCCTACACACTTTTTTAAAGGAAATTTATGAATGCAAAACCGGAAAAAAAACATAAAGCAGGCGAATTCCACTGGCCGTTTTTCATTTTTTTACGAACCGTTTCGTGGCAAGAACCGTGAATTATATTTGAAAAAATAAAAATAAAACGAAAAGTGTTTTCCTACCAATTACCTTTATGACGGTACGATTTTTATCGCGATTACATCGCCTCTTGGTCGCCAATTTTCCGGAAAACAAAAGGCGAACGCGGTCGGTTTTGCCCGCCATCTTTGCCGTTTTTCATCGAGCTCAGCGCCAACAAAAACATCGGCCATTACGACATTAAACGTCGTCCATTAGCCGCTGGTGGTTAATTATAGTTCGGGGCGCCCTCTGGTGTTGTTCACTCCGTTCCTCTTCCGATCCGTTCATTGCAATGTCGGAAAATTGAAAAATTATGAACGTTATGTATTTGCTCTCATTAGTTTTCAAATTTACGCAGTTCCTTGTTGATTTTGTTAGCAACAATAGTCTCGGGTAAATTAAAAATATTTACTAATGTAATTAAACTAGCTCTTAGAGGATAAGACTCAGAAAGATCGAAAGCGACATATTTTTATAGTTGTAAATATGTTCTATTGTAAATGACAGTAGGCCCTGTCGAATAAGATAGCCAGTTTTACAAAGACAATTGTGTTGCAAATGTAAAATTGCAGAATTTCGGCGTTACGACGGACCTGCAAAAGTTTAACTCTTCACCAAATGTGAAAAGTATTCTTTGTTTACGAAGGACAGTTAAGTTTATAGCTTGTTTCAACTCATGTTTGTTATCTTGTTCAGTCAGGGAACACCCAGAAATAAGCTGGAATTCTTCAATTCTTAATTACTGTGAGAGGCCAATGTTTAAGTTCTACAAATCTTGACCAGGCATCGATATTTGGTATTTATGGATATACATTTTTTTCTGTAGATTTACCGCTCATAGTAATAAATTCCAACTTGCCTCAGGGTATTCCCAGTTTTCTTTGTACATTTTCACGTAGATTCTCTTCATTCCCAATTCATAGGTTAAAAATTTAATGAACTTTTGTGTCAGTCATATAATTCAACTTTTCTCCGATCGCACAAGAAGGCACCGGATCTCGGATTATTTAGATATTTTCATTACTTCTTGCAAGTGAGTATCGGTCTTGTGCCATACATCATCTGAAAACCTGAACCTTTGACAAAACATTTCAAAATGCCCGTTGATGTTTTGTAAAAGTTTCTGGAGCACTGTGCCCAAGTCTTAAACAAAACTTGATAGGGCACCGTTGCTCAGAATTGCTGTCATTTATTTTCAGAACATTCTAAAAAATTCCGTTAAAAACTTATACTCATACTGAAGACGCATCATCTGTTGGCCTGTTTCCACCCCAAATATTTATTATTATTATTCACGTATGGGCCCTGGTGGACCACGCAAAGTACAGTTCATTCGTTTTATGTAAAACTTAAGTCTTCCTGTAAAACTTAAGTCTTCTTTTTCTCATATCGCTATGTATATCTGTGTATTGTTTGATTTCTTGTGTTAGTTAATGTTGCTTTAATAATTGCCAGCGTTTTCAGATCTAGTCCTTGTTCTTTCAAGATTTGGAATAAAGATTCGCGGTTAATAGAATCTTATGCTTTTTTGAAATCCACCAATGTACAGACGAGATTTTTATTGTACAGTTTTTGATGTCTTAGTCGAAAACCTGCTTGATATTCTGCCTCTTCTAACTGCCTCTGTGCTCTGTCTAGTAGACATTGAGATAGAATCTTGTAACAAACTGGGAGAAGAGATATTCCTCTGTAGTTGCTTACATACGTTCTATCCCATTTCTTGTGTAGTGGATGGATTATAGCATCTTTCCAATCTTACGGAATCCGTTCGGTTCGCCAAACTTCTTGTAGAATTTTGATTATTTCCTTGATTGTAGCTGGATCAGCGGATTTCATAAGTTCGGCAGTGATTCCATCTTCACCAGAAACTTTGTTATTTTTAAGTCGCTTGATTTGCTTAAT
Source organism: Cosmopolites sordidus (assembly GCA_031761425.1). Taxonomy (NCBI): domain Eukaryota; kingdom Metazoa; phylum Arthropoda; class Insecta; order Coleoptera; family Curculionidae; genus Cosmopolites; species Cosmopolites sordidus. The sequence goes on along the minus strand of JARFXV010000581.1, from coordinate 431,927 downwards.
TATTTCATCTTCATTCGGTGGTCACAAATCTGGGTTTGTTTGTTTAGGATTTAGCGTTGGTAATTTGTTTAAGGGCTCAGGACAATTTAGTAGTTGTTCAATATATTTCGCAAGTTCTTTGCAATTGTCTTGGTTATTTAGAGCTAATTGTCCGTTTTCCATTTGGAAGCAAAGACTTTTGAGTTGATTGCCTGTTAATTTAGTTTTAAATGTTTTGTAAAAATTTCGAGTGTTATTTTTTTGGATATCTTTTTCTATTTCGTTAAATTGATTGTTTTCATATTTTCTTTTAGTTTATCTAATTAGCTTCGATGTTTCTTTTCATACTTCCAAAAAGATGTTATAATTTATTGATGTTTTTTGACTGTTCCACTCTTTGAATGCTTTACTTCGGCTTAATACTGCTTGCTCGCAAACTTCATCCTACCACGGATGTTTTCTACCTTTTTGTAAAGGAACCAACTTTAAAGCTGTTTTAATAATTTTTTGTTTGAATTCTTGCCAGTTCTGTGCTGGTTATTTATCAAGCTCTTTTGAATAAGTTTTCGAGGTTTTAAGCTAAGTTTGATTCTAGTCAAGTAGCGATCCGTGTCTAATTTAGCTCCTTTTCTGACTTGATCATTCAAAATCTCTTTATAATTGGTGTACGAAACGGGGCAACATTTTCAATTTGAAATTCAATTGTTTGGGCACCTCCAAGTCTTTTGTTTTGTTATTTTCTTCTTAAAACGGGTTGATATTATTTTTAGATTAAACTGCGAACATAGTTCAACAAATCTTCTCCCATTATGGTTAGTCAATTTACGAGCGGGAAAACTGCCGGCTGTTATATTATAGTTTATTATTATTTCAAAAAATACACTATAATGGAAGCAAGAATGAAATAATAGAAAATTTCATTTTTAAACTTAAAATCTACTCTAAAATTACACCAAAAAACTTAAACTACTTTGTAAAAAAGTCTTTAATAGGACTTTGGTTTTGGCGATTTACAACAATATTTCAATTTCAAGCCCTACGCTAAAAATATCATACTCTGTAGTACTTCTACATTCTAAAAATATTTTTATTTTTTTGTATCCCTGCTATCGCATCATGAAAAATTGGAAGCATTTCTTCTAACGATACTTCTTCATCTTCTTCATCATTCTCAAGCTATTCAGTTCTACCAATCTGCGCAGTAATCTCCTGGTCGGTAGGCATAAATATTGTCACAAAGTCATTATCGATATCAACGAAAGCTTCTATCATAGTGGAATTTAATATTTCCCAAAAAGGAATGAAACAATTTTATACTTTGTTATCTATCACTTTTATTTTTAAAATTTGTGTGACTATACTTTCGTAAAACGATTTTACATTCTCAAACACTACTTTAAAAGTAAGTTTTAAAGTAGTGTTTGAAAATGTAAAATCGATTTACGAAACTAGTCACACAAATTTTAAAAATAAAAGTGATAGATAACAAGGTATAAAATTGTTTTATTCCTTTTTAAAAAAAATTAAAAATCACAAAGTAACGGACAAATCAATCAGTAATGTTTCTAAATTAAAATTATTATTAGTATACCAGACACAAAGGTAGGTTGTCCTCGTCCTCCTCAGCTTGTTTAATAAACCATTGAGTGAGAGACATTGTCCTCATCCAACTCGCAAAAGGAGGGCCATGCATGTTTGAAACAATTCTTCATTGTTTTTTTGGAAAATCTGTTGCCGGGCTTTAAAAGCCATTTCAATAGAGTCAAGCATATTTATTGATATTAGTGTGCTATTTTTAATGCACTTTTGTGGATTCGTAAGATGCGGATGAGCAGGGTAGTTATCGCCAATAATACCTGCCTTTTTTTCTCTTATCAGTTGTTTATCACACGATTTTAATTCACTTTCGAAAATATCAGCGGTCATACACGCTCGTTTGTTTGCTGTATAATTAACTGGTATTTTTTTACGTTTTTAAAACAACTGAGTTTTTTTAGTTCCGGTTATGTTCATGTCATGTCAAGCACACACAAGAACGGTTCTTCTTTCCTTCGATAGTTTTCTTCCGATACATTGTTCATCGTTAAAGCTCATTGTACTGTATGCAGCAAGTCTGTAAAAAAGACCAAGTTCGTCGGCGGTAAAACCATCGCTAGCCCTATGGTTTCTGGAAGATATGGAACTAATCTTGATTTAACCCAATCCATCGCATTTTCTAGGTTCAGACTCGAAGCGTTTCTATGAATTTTACTAGAACTTATATTGTATCGCTTTTTGAATGTATGTAGCCAATCCGAATCGCAAGAGAATCCAGCAATGTTAAACATTTTCCCAAACACTTCAGCCTTCGATACATAAACCATTGAAGTAATGCTTTATCGATGTTTCTTTGAACTTATTTGCGAATTCTTTTACTTTGTTTCGAAAGTAATAAAATTAATTTAATTATTTTAGGTAAATGTATACATTATAATGCTCATTTACAATAAAGTTATAATCGTAAGACATTAAATTACTAATACTAATGGTTATTTCAGCGAACAGCGAACTAATATCGATTAGATTTCCACCAAGAACTCGAAAAGAGGGATTTATAAAATGTTATAGAGCGTGGAGTTTCGAAAAGTTATTGGATAGGGAAACTTTCGTAGTTTAAAGTTTCGACGAATTTTAAAATTGATACCTTGTTCTAGTCCAGTCTCATTAGCTGAAATATAGTAATTCATTTTGATGAAAATTTTAAATTCTTTGCCAGTTTTTCGCTGCTTCGGTTTTTTCTTTTGGTCTCATAAGGAAACTAGTTTTGAAACTTTTTAAAAATTTAACGTCTTTAGGGGATGTTTATCGCATATATCAGGTACATTTGTTTGTAATGGTTATGGATTCCGCAGTTGGTATGCAATATTTTGAAAATACTTGGATTTTAAATGATACACTTTTTAATATTTCAAACGTTTATTATAGATTTTACTCTACATACGTTAGCCTCGTTAAGGGCTTCCTCAAGAGTAGCTTGAACTAATACCAATGGTCAAACACAGTGTTTCCAAGTATACAGATCGACACTCACTTACTTGGTTGATTATTTTTTCTTTCAATTTACTTTTTTTATTATTTCGAAATATTTTATGTTTAGAGTTCAGTTCGGTCTTCACTTGACTTCAGTTCAGTCCAGAGTTCAGTTTACAATTCACTTCAGACCAGTTCAGTCTGTTTAACAGTCAAGTTAAGACCTATACCGCGAATAGTCGACAACATTCTCTGGTGTTCCGTAATCACTATTTTTCAATTCATTCAATCTCATTTTTTAAAACTGCAACTATAAAATTCTTCTCCATCATAAATAAACTGTGTAATATCTCCTGCAATGCCCGAAACGCGCCAAAGTGGTGACCACGACGTGATCTGTTGGCATCTGTTAGCAACGATGAGAAATCCAACCATGACACCGTGAGTACCAGATTTCAATCCTGCGGATCCAGAGCTTTGGTTTACTATCGTCGAAGCAACTCAACATATGAAGTATGTATTTGTGGACACGGTAATGGAGATAGAATATGCTGTCCAGTATCCTGTGGAGTTAATATACACGCTTAATCCGCTAGGTATACCGCCTCATGTATTTAACCTCAAGATTAACATACCAATATGCAGTTTGAAGCCACCAAAACTGTGCAGTGGTACCAGACTTCAGATAAAAGCTCTACATAAAAACGTAATAGAATCCACGATTTTCATTGGAAAATATGAAGGAGAAACCATCATTTCAAGAATTCCTCTAGTTCCACCCGACTACCACTTTGAATGCAATCATCTGCAATTTCCAATTAGTTTACTTTACTATGACTATCAATAAAGCACAAGGACAGAGTTTGAAAGTGACTGGTGTTGATTTAAGAAATGACTGTTTTTCTCATGGTCAGTTTAATGTGGCACGCTCAAGAGTCAGTTCTGATAACCTGGACATTAATCAGTCAGATAAGAAAACGAAAAACGTCGTTTATAGAAAAGTCTTGAGTATTTGATTTTACAGTTTTAATCGTTTCAACAAATATTGTTAACAATAAAGACGACTGTACCAGTAAATAAACAAAAACTCAGTCGATATATACTTTTTAGATATTTTTTAAGCTATTTATATTAAAGATTAAAGTGAATGATATGTAAATTATCTTCAATTGTTCATCCAAGAAATAATGAAGTATTTATTTTTACTATAACTGCAAAAATATGAATTTCTACAATGTTTGTTGACAATATTTATTGATTTCAAACGCCATACTACTTTGAATTTCAAATTGTTATTAATGCAAAATAATTAAATAGAAAGAATTCAAGAATTTTTTTAATTGTTAAAATAACTTAATAATTTTGAGAGTAATCAATGTTGTCTTTGATAAAATAAAAGCAAGCTTACATTGAAAGAAAACGTTTTGAGTTTTGCATTCATAATCCATCATTAGTCTACTTCCGTCGAAGAATTCTTTGTCGGGACAATTCTTATGCATTTTTAACATAAACATCAAAGAAGAAAACTGGCGTTATACCGGTTTTATGGTAACCAATATCGTAAAATTTTCTACTATATTTTCAAAGTTTCTTTGTTACTTATTAATTAGTTTTTAAATAAACGTTTATCTATAAATGATGGGTCCGAGTGATTCATAAAAGATTAAATTTGTTAATCTCGTTTTGTATGTACTGTATTTAAAAAACTTCTTTTCAATATATTTTATAATTTTTTTCTTTGGTAACGGCTAGTTGCAGCACATATAGTAAGCACTTTAAATAGTACACAGATCATATACAATAAGACACGCGTATTATATTAAAATACTACCCTAATTTCATGCAAAACATGGCTGATGACGACTGGAGCCGTGTATACCGAGCGTCATCCACCCAAGTTCAATCCATCCAAGTGCCCGAGTGGAGCCGAGTAACCCCGATTCAGCGTCACCGATTCGAGCGTGACGTTCAACATGCTACATAAAGCTTTATTTGACCTTTGAAAAGTTTCTTCATATCACAGCTACTTCCAAAACAGATTACTTTAAACAGATTTACTCCACTATATTTAAAATTGTATATATAATAATTGTTTCAAGAACAAGGACTAGATCTGAAAACGCTGGCAATTATTAAAGCAACATTAACTAACACAAGGTCAAAAGTTAAATTCATGGGTGACATCTCAGAGCCCTTCGAAATTAAAACTGGAGTGAGACAAGGGGATGGACTCTCGCCACTCTTATTTAACTGTGTTCTAGAAAAAGTAATACAGGAGTGGCGTGAAAAAAAGTCGGCCCTGAATATTGACCAGCCTATTAAACTGGGGAGAACCAACATCAAAATTGATTGTCTGGCATTTGCTGATGATCTAGCAATTTTGGGTCAAGATATATGAACGTCACAAAAACAGATTGAAATCCTAAAAGAAACAGCAGAAAAGCTAGGACTCCAAATTTCCTTTGAAAAGACACAATACATGACCTGCTACAGACTAAGAACACCATTTCTAAAAACAAAATATGGTAACATCAGACGAGTCTCTCAATTTAAATATTTGGGCGAAATAATCATGGAAAATGGGTTGGTAAAAGCGGCCAATAAGGGTAGATGTCAAAAAATGGAAACGGCATTGAGACTTACACAAAATATTTACCACAAAAAATGCATATCTGAAAACACAAAACTCACATTACAATACAGTTATTAAACCAGAATATCTGTATGGGGCAGAAACGCTCATTTGAATAGAAAGAGAGACATCGGGGACATTGAAAAGAATTAAAGAAAAATCTTAGGCCTCAAACAAATAAATAGCACAACACATCGACTTCGAGAAAACCAAGAAATCAAACAATACACAGATATACATAGCGATATGAGAAAAAGAAGACTTAAGTTTTGCGGACACATAAAACAGATGAATCCGAGTAGGCTAACTAGAAAAATAGTTGAATTTTATGAAAATAGGAGTAGAACTAAAGTAGAAATAGTTAAATGGATTGCTACAATTAGTGAAATTCAGGATAGACAACACAAAGTGAAATTCAGGATAGAGGCTGTTTCAGACACAAGGTTAACGTTTGGAAGGTTGGCCAGAGAGAAAAATGTAGGAAGACTGGAACAACTTGGTCTGACGAAAGGAAAAAAGCTCATAGCGAAAGAATGAAATTAGTATGGGCGCAAAGGAAGGCTAACAACAAACGTCTCTAACTGTACTTCGCGTGGTCCACCAGGGTCCATACGTGAATAATAATAATAACAATTGTTATAGGAAACCTAATTGTATTAGGAAAGTCTTTTTCACTAGGCTCAATGAATATAAAAGTCATTCTAAGGAACAAATTAATTTTCATGATGGTAGCCACTTAATATTAAAAAGTCGTATTTTCAATAATGATTTTAAAATAATGAGAATAAATCTAAAAACCTAAAGCTTTTAAGGAGACTGGAAAGTAATAAAAGAAAAAATTTGGATATTTTTCTAAAAGACCTTGAACGGTTCACCCTTGTTAAATTTTTATTGCACTTCTCGACTAACTACTACTCTCGAGTAATCTACTTTTCCTATTCGTAGTTTAATATAGTTCATATATGAAAAAGGCACTGTGTGTCGAAACAATTTTAATACATACAATTGTGAATATTGTAAATATTTATATAAAAATCTTAGTTTGTTTATTTAAAATGAATTTCCATCAAATATCTACTACCTCTGTTATATAAAGTATACAGTTTTTAGGATTGGAATGTTGTACCTGGTGACGCCTAGGAGACAATACAATATCTGCCTAATGACCACCTCTTGCCGTTCCACCAGTCCACCTCTTTTGTACATTTCCTCCAAAATTTTGGATGCCATTTTGATGACATTTAACAAATTTTGGATGACATTTAACTTAAAATAGTGTAACCTCAGTAAAATCTTATATCTTAGAAATTTGAGCTCTTAAGTAGAAATTAATGCCACATTTGAATTCAGGGCTTCAAATTCATATGAAATCAACTCCAAATAACCCGGCACCAAAAAAACTGTATATATATGTAAAAAAATGTATATATATATATATATATATATATATATATATATATATATATATATATATATATATATATATATATATATATATATATATATATATATATATATATATATAAAAGATTCAAAGAATGGAACAGTAAAAAAACAGCAATAAACTATAACATCTTTTTGGAAGTAAGAAAAGAAACATCGAAGCTAATTAGACAAACTAAAAGAAAATATGAAAACAATCAACTTAATGAAATAGAAAAAGATTTCCAAAAAAATAATCCCCGAAACTTTTACAAAACATTTAAAACTAAATTAACAGGCTATCAACCGCAGAGCCTATGCTTTCAAAAGGAAAACGGACAACTAGCTCTAAATAACCAAGACAATTGCAAAGAACTTGCGAAATATTTTGAACAAATACTAAACTGACCTGAGCCCTTAAACAAATTACCAACACTAAACCCTAAACAAACAAACCCAGATTCATTACCACCGAATTAAGAGGAAATACTTAGGCAAATCAAGCGGCTTAAAAATAACAAAGCTTCTGGTGAAGATGGAATCACTGCTGAACTTTTGAAATCCGCTGGTCCAGGTACAATCAAGGAAATAACCAAAATTCTACAAGAAGTTTGGCGAACCGAACGGATTCCGGAAGACTGGAAAGATGCCCTAATCCATCCACTACATAAGAAAGGAGATAGAACGGATGTAAACAACTATAGAGGAATATCTCTTCTCCCAGTTTGTTACAAGATTCTATCTCAATGTCTACCAGGCAGAGCACAGGGACAGTTAGAACCGAACATTGGTGAATATCAGGCAGGTTTTCGACCGGGCAGATGCTGCCCTGAACAGATCCTGAATCTAAAGTTGATTCTAAGACATCAAAAACTGTACAATAAAAATCTCGTCTGTACATTTGTGGATTTCAAAAAAGCATATGATTCTATTGACCGCGAATCTTTATTCCGAATCTTGAAAGAACAAGGACTAGATCTGAAAACGCTGGCAATTATTAAAGCAACGTTAACTAACACGAGGTCAAAAGTTAAATTCATGGGTGACATCTCAGAACCCTTCGAAATTAAAACTGGTGTGAGACAAGGGGATGGACTCTCGCCACTCTTATTTAACTGTGTTCTAGAAAAACTAATACAGGAGTGGCGTGAAAAAAAGTCGGCACTGAATATTGACCAGCCCATTAAACTGGGGAGAACCAACATCAAAATTGATTGTCTGGCATTTGCTGATGATCTAGCAATTTTAGCTCAAGATGTATTAACGGCTCAAAAACAGATTGAAATTCTAAAAGAAACAGCAGAAAAGGTAGGACTCCAAATATCCTTTGAAAAGACACAATACATGACCTGCAACAGACTAAGGACACCATTTCTAAAAAGAAAATATGGTAACATCAGACGAGTCTCTCAATTCAAATATTTGGGAGAAATAATCATGGAAAATGGGTTGGAAAAATCGGCCAATAAGGGTAGATGTCAAAAAATGGAAACGGCATTGAGACTTACACAAAATATTTACAACAAAAAATGCCTATCTAAAAACACAAAACTGAGACATTACAACACGGTTATTAAGCCAGAATGTCTATATGCTGCAGAAACGCTCAATATATAAATATATATAATATTATATAAATATAAATATATAATTTATAAGAAAAATCCTAGGCCCCAAACAAATAAATAGCACAACATACCGACTTCGAGAAAACCAAGAAATCAAACAATACACAGATATACATAGCGATATGAGAAAAAGAAGACTTAAGTTTTACGGACACATCAAACGGATGAATCCGAGTAGGCTAACTAGACAAATAGTCGAATTTTATGAAAATAGGAGTACAGCTAAAGTAGAAATAATTAAATGGATTGCGGCAATTAAAGAGGACCTAAGATCAGCAAATATTACACAAAGTGAAATTCAGGAAAGAGGTTGTTTCAGACACAAGGTTAACGTTTGGAAGGTTGGCCAGAGAGAAAAATGTAGGAAGACTGGAACAACTTAGTCTGACGAAAGGAAAAAAAGCTCATAGCGAAAGAATGAAATTAGTATGGGCACAAAGGAAGGCTAACAACAACAAACGCCTCTAATTGTACTTCGCGTGGTCCACCAGGGCCCATACGTGAATAATAATAATAATATATATAAAAGGGAGCACAAGAAGATTTAAAGAACTACCGTCCAATAAGCCTCCTATCAGTAATGTACAAAGTTTTCACTCAAGATAATTTCTCAAAAGAATATTAAAAAAAACCGAATGACGCACAACCAAGAGAACAAACAGGATTCAGAAGTGGTTTCATTACAATGGATCACATCCAGGTTGTACAGCAGGCCATAGAAAGACACAACGAATACATCATGCCACTGTGTTTGGCTTTTATCGACTACGAAAAAGCATTTGACTCCATCTCAAAGCATACAATAATGGATGCACTGTTTAGCCAAGGGGTAGAGAAGGCATATGTAAACCTATTAGGATCGATATATGATTGAGCTACAGCCACAATTCACCTTGATGATCTTGAAGTTGGAATTAATGTAGAACGAGGTATACGGCAAGTATTCCGTAAACTGGATTGGGAACAGGATGGTGTAAAGATCAATGGTGCAAACTTAAACCATCTTAGATTTGCAGATGATATCGTTTTCCTTTCACAAAACCCAGAGGAGCTGCAGAAGGAACTGAAGAATTTCAGTTTTTGGAAGGGATTTGGAGATTGTGGACAGCTTTATATATCTTGGGCAAAGGATTTCAATGGAGGGGAATATAATAATTAAATGTGGCTGGCAGGCATTTGGCAGGTTCAACACTCTGTTTAAAAGCAGACTGCCACTTTGCCTGAAAAGAAAGGTCCTCGATCAGTGCGTTCTACTCGTTATGACAAACGGAAGTGAAACCTGGACACTCACATCGCAATCAATTCAAAAACTAAAGGTAGCACAGAGGGGAATGGAAAGATGTATGCTTGGTATTACAAGACAATACGGAAAGTCCTGCGCATGGATTAGGGAACAAACGAAAGCCTGTGATATCATTGGAAGAGTAAAGTAATTGAAATGGAGATGGGCAGGCCATATAGCGAGGCGATGGGATGACAGATGGACCAAGGCAATCCTGGAGTGGATACCGCTTGATCGCAAACGTCCGCGAAGAAGACCGAAAGCACGATGGATTGATGACATCGTTAATTATATTGGACGAAAGTGCAGAGGAAAGCCCAGGACCGTAAAAGTTGGAAACATGCTGAAGAGGCCTTCATCCTGCAGTGGATCGGCACGGGCTGATGATGATATATATATATATATATATATATATATATATATATATATATATATATATATATATATATATATATATATATATATATATATATATATGTCAATAGGACCAAAGAAAGCGAGAAGTATTATATGATATATAGTCTACTATCCGAGAGGAAAAAAAACACAATTTTTTATTTATCACTGGGATAGTTTTATGAGCTTTCTTTCACGCGCCGATTCGTCATCTAAATTGAGTGTTAACAACTGCACTGCGTCCGAAATGGAATCGACAGGTTCGAGATCTTTGAACCCATAAAAAAAATGAGACGCATCTGTTTATTAAATTAACTGATATCGTCTCGTCACTAAAACCTGAACGAGATGCAGGAGTACATAAAACTTTACACGCCATCCACATATTTCATTACATCCATTCCGAGTGTTAATTTTCACTTCAATATTTGTTTCGTCTAAAAACCATTTCGAGTATTTTAACAGTCTCATTAAAAACTCCAAATTTCCCCCTTTTTACTACTTCGCCCCGTAATAAATTTTATTTTTGGGGGAGTTATACCACGACATTTTCTTACGTGGAAGAATATTGCGGATTAATTAGATATTTTCCTGCTTCTGGAAATATTCCATTCAGGAAATGTTTTTATCATTTAATTTACTAAAATTTGGAATGAGTGTTTTAACTGGAAAAGCATAATTTTTGAATTATTTTTTAATTTGAATAAAACTAAAAATAACTCTAAAGTAGAGCGTCTTTAAATATTTTATTATTCATAAAAATTAATTTTGTTTCTCTCCTCTCACTGTGTTTTGACATTGACTGTAGTAACGTATATTTGTTAATATTATCGTAAAACCCGTACACCCAACAAGGATCAACCTTTCGCAACTGCACAAAAGGGAACCAGACCGAGCGGCCGAAAACCTTTCGCATGTGTTATTGCGACTAAGATCGTTCCCTAGACAGCTGTTTCATCGTAATCCTTGGTGTTTCGCGTCTAAACAAGCGTTAAATCTTAAATTTCCTCTACGGGTCGGCCTTATGTCCTCTTCGGTACACGTGTCATGTTTTTTTCTTTCCTTCCTAAGACCGATACCGTCAACGAATCGCTTGTTAAATGGTAAAAATGTATCAATTTAAATGCTTGATCCATCTTAGCTATTTAAGATAGTTTTAAAGTGGGGGAGGGTTGAGATAAGTAGAATGTGCAAATGTGTGGATTCTTTAAAAATATACGATGCGACAGAAACGGGCGATTGTTGTAACTCAGTTACATATAGGGTGATTTTTTTAGCGTGTTTGAATTTTAAACTCAAATAAAATAACCAACCTTGAAACTATTTATTTTATGTGAAATAATATCCATTGGCTTTAATGTTGAATGTTAAATTTAATGATTGTTGACAAAGCGAATTGTGTCAATCATATTTCCGACCACTTTTTCAAGCAGTTAGTACAATGACGGCTCGTGAGGGTGGGCGTTGGGGCGCCGCCCGTCCAGCATTTATCACAGTAAACAATTTTTTAGGGCATAACACCTTATTTTATTTCCGTTCAGTTTCTTTCCTTTAGCTCATTTTAAGAAATAATGCGGATAAAAATTCCATCCTCTCGCCACAATTTTTACATCGTTAGTCGGACGTTTACTTCCAGCGATCGTACGCCACCTTATCTTATCTCGTCGTTTGCGTTACACGTTTTGTTGGTTGGCAGAATTCGAGGGTTTAACTGCTTTCTAAAACGTACAATTTGGACGTAGATTCCCTACGCCCTAGCATATCGGTAATCAGTTTTAAGAGCTGATTTGACGGGTACGGAGTGTTTGATATCTCTCGCGTCACGTATTTCGTTCGTCTTACGAATACTTGTTTTCATTTGGAATTTGCTATGTGTGTACAAAGTGAGTAGTATTTTTTAAACAAAAATAATCAACTTTTAATTGCAAACATGGAGGTGTCTGATTTAAAACAATTAATAATGATTAATTTTAGTTTGGAGGAGAAGGTTGAATTAAAAACTAACGGTCGACCCACGCCCATGTTGAATATGGGTTCCATTGATTTTGATTCCATCAAAAAGAATGTAAACAATTTTACGCAAAAACTTGACAGTAATCTATATGTGGAAACAAAAATGTGTACAATAACCTTTTCTGTCTTAAAAATTTGAAATTTTCGAACTCCTCATAAACTTCTTTTCTCTATCGATTTGCAGATACAATAAACTGTTTGAATGGTTTACTCTTCGGGAAACGGTACCTACTTATTTATTCCTTTATCTCGTCAACAAGCAACAACTCATTCTCCAATGTCCTTGTAAGTAGTAACAATAAAATATTTTAATGTTTCTCTAATTCAGGGAAAGGGAAAGCAAAAACACCACTTCCACTTTAAATACCCACGAGCCGCCACTGGAAAGAACAACAGCAAGGATAGAAGAAATAGAATAATTCAGTACAACAAAAGAGATAACTACAACGTTTATTTTAAAGCGATACATCGTGAATTAATCTATAGACAACCATACCAACATTGGGTTTGGTATTTTGGATCATCAATTCAGGCGACGAATTTGCGGAATCATTAACAAATAATTTACAACCTAAAAAGAAGAAATCGGAAAATCTCCTACCCAAGAAAAAACAAAAAAAAATTGTCGCGCGCATCACCGTACACATGATAGAAGTGAATTAAAAAAAAAAAGCTTAGGAACGTCATTATTAATAAAATTTTAATAGTTTAAATATTCTTACATAATAATTTTTCATGTATATAATCAATCACAGGGTACAAACGTAGAAAAAGTAAATAATCACAAAACACAATGATAGAAATTAATGACACAGCGCGTTGTACCTTAACTGATCATATATATAGCGTATGACGCGTACATCTACAACGCGCGCATGCGCGGCGCTATCTGATTCTATCGCTTTGTATTGTGTATATACGTCACTCTTTTTTGCTCCCCTCCCGTGGCGTCGGAATGTATGGCTCTCTTTCTCCTTCTCTCTAAGTTATATCTTTCTTCGCTCTCATGTAACGAAATGGGCGTAAACGTGACGAGGTCTTGAAATTTCAATAATAGTTCTCGTTCAATTATCGATTACACATTACAAGTTTACAGATTACAAGTGGAAAATTTTGTTTATTTAATATAAATGTCCATTAAGTACCATGTGTGCCGGCTAATAATTCTTAATTTTTGCAAAGTTGGTTTGGTGGAAACGATCCAGAAGGCAGGAAAATTGGTATCACCTCAGCTGAACGACAGACAGATCGAAAAGCGAAACACGGTGAGCGTAGTTTTGTTTTCTCGGCATGAAAGAAAAAATTTGCCTCGGATCGTCACTGGAGACGAAAAATTGATATATTTCGACCATCCAAAACACAGAAAATCATAAGTTGATCCAGGACAGCCATCAACATCGTCGCGCAAGACCGAATCCCTTTGGAAAGAAGACAATGCTGTGCATTTGGTGGGATCAGAAAGGCGTCGTGTAGCATGGGCTTCTGAAACCAGATAAAACAGTTACCATTCGCCACCATTAGGTCATAGAACTATTTCTGTACTTGGCTGGGAACTCTTGCACCATCCACTGTACTCACCAGACTTGGTCCCTTCTCACTACCACTTTGCATGAAACACTTTAACAATTACGGATATGTCGAAAAATGGCATGATGACTAGATCACCTCAAAATATGTACGATTTTCCTAAGAGGGCATCCACAAAGTGCCAGAGAGATGGGAAAAATATGCACTTACTAAAACTAAACTTAAAAATTAAATGTGTTTTTTTTAGAAAAAAATAACAATTATCTGTCAATTTAAGTGATATATTTTGAAATATGATAGTTTTAATCTTGAATATTCACACCATACATTTAACGCCTACGAAATACTCAAGTATGTTCTGAATCATGACATATTTTCTAATATGTTCCAATACCAAACACTCCAAAATGCAATTTTGAATTCTCAAAGTACATCAGAGTCTGTCCGGATTGGAATTTTACCATCCGCTCTTCGGTTTTTTGATCGTTGGGGCATAAAACTATCGCACTCTCACGTAAGACACCAACGTCCTGTGAGACGTAGCACAATCCAAAGAAAAACAATCGAGTCGAAATGAAGTTTGGGCGACGAGTCTCGCCCGCACGATCGAGATTTTGAGTTTTGCAAACTGGAAGTGCCAACGGGGAGACGCCATCGGCTGAATATCAATTCAGGATACGAATGTGGTCTTTATTTTAGCTAGGAAATGTCAGAAGAATCATTCGTCATAGAGGGTGATGTAAGTATAATAGCTTAGTGTAAATGATGACATGTAAATAAAAATGAGTTTAATTTTTATGACTCGAACAAGACATCTATCTATTTTTACATTATCTATATTTTTTTGTAATAAATTGTAACGATAGATATATGAGGGTTGTACCAGATGTCTCGACCTGATGTATAGATGGCGGTGGTTGTTTTAAAATAATGATTATGGTAGAAAGTACCATCTTTATAAAACTTAAGTTTGGAGTGACGCTGCTACTTTGTTTAGTATTTATTTGGCAGTCATTAATAGTGAACGCTCTCATTGAATTTGTAAACACGGAAAAACGATACTTTTATTTGAAAGGTCTCAGTCCAACCGATATCAAAGCGGAGCTGAATTCTACTCTGGGGGAGTCTGCTCCTTCGTTTACAAGAATAAAATATCGGACGGCAGAGTTTAAATGAAGCCGCGCGATCTGCCAAGACGAACGTCGCAGTGGTCGACCAAATCAGGTGACCACGCCAGAAATGGTGAAGAAAACCCTCAAAATGGTATTAGATGACCGTTGATTATAAGTGTATGAGCTAGCAAACATGGTAGGCATTTCAAAATGTGCTGTACTCATATATTGATTGAGTGTTGCCATTACTCACAATGGAACAAAAACAGCGTCGTGAATATATATAATCAAGGGTTTGGCGAAGTTTCATAGGAATAAAGCTGAGTGTTTGCTCCAGTTCATAACCGTGGATGAAAAATGGATCCGGTACTTCACACTTGAGAAAAATCGTCAAAACAATGGACTGAAAGGAGAGGATCAGCTTCAAAGAAGGCGAAGACAGTTCCGTCTACAGGCAAGATCATGGCGTCAGTTTTTCGGGGTGCAGGAGGGATAATTTTCATTGATTATCATCCCAAAGGAAAAATAATAAACAGCATGTATTATGCGAACTTATTACAGTACTTGAGTGATGAAAAAGAAAGTGTTTTTCATCAAGACAATGCACCAGTTCAAACATCCGTTATCGCGATGGCAAAAAACGATGAGTTAAAGTTCGAATTGCTTCTTCACCCACCGTATTCGCCAGATTTAGCCCCCTCAGATTATTTTCTGTTTCCAAACTTGAAAAAATGGCTCGGTGGTAAAATATTGGCCAACAATGAAAAGTAAACTTGAAGAGATTTACCACTAAACACCAAAACACTTTTTTGAACTGCTCGACGCACGTTTCGCTAACCATGTTAGCATCATCAGGTTAGCGAAACGTGCGTCGAGCAGTTCAAAAAAGTGTTTTGGTGTTTAGTGGTAAATCTCTTCAAGTTTAGTGTTTCACACCAAAGGTTCCAATAGATGAATTCAACAATGAAAAGGTGGAGTCTGTGGTTGATGGCTATTTTGAGGAGCTCGACCAATCGCACTATAAAGAGGAATTTCAAGCTATTGAACATTGCTAGGAAAAGTGCTTCAAGTAAAAGTTCAAAAGTATGTAGAGAAATAAAGATACTTTTGAGACGACCTTCGTATTATTAATCATAATCTGACCTTAGAATGTTGTTGTTAATATTTTGCTACGGGGGTTACTTTGAAGAAAACAAAATAAATTTGGATCGATAAAGAAATACAAGGTATATAAATAAAGCAATGCGACTTGAAGAGATTTAGGAGAGGCGCAGCCTTCGATCTGCAACATCTGATGCATGTTCAGTGCTAGTTTTACCTCCATAGAGTTACTTGGTGGTGTCTGCAAGTCAAGGTGTGCTATCAAGTTTTGTTTCAGACTTAAGTGAGATAAATGTATTTCATTCAATAAATAAATACGAATTTATGTTGCAAAGTGATCAAAAATTGTTATTCCAGGATAGATTTTTTGAATCCAGAGGCGAAAAACCCAAAAAGTGATTTTGCAGCACGACAACGCCCCTTTCACACACAGCGAGAACGAAAGCGGTCACATACATAATTTAGGCACTTGGCTGGGAATTTTTTACCTTACCCACCGTACTCACCAGACTTGGCCCCTTCCGACTACCACATGTTCTTATAGATGTCTCATGAAACACTTCAATAATTACGGAGATGTTAAAAAAAAAACCGCCACAAAAGATGTACGAGTTTTTTGGGAAGGCATCAACAAACTGTTAAAGAGATGAGAAAAACGTGCAACTGTCGATGACGTATATTTTGATTAAACCATTTTTTACCTCTTTCTCAAATTATCCTTTTTCTTTTTATGGAAAAAATATAATTATTAACCCCCACACCTGGTATTCTGCCAAAACAAATGAACTAACGAGGAAAAACCAACCAAAACCTCGAGAACTTATGGAACAACCCAGTATATTAAAAATATAATTAGATCTTACTGATAACGTATCAAAGCAAATTGATTGGTACTATAAATACCAACGATTGGATCTAGTGGGATTGTGTTCAGCAGGAAAATTTACAAAGATCAGTTGTCTTCTTGTAATACATAGTAGCTAGAATTTTAAAGGCTTTCTACCTCGCGCATTACAGAATTACGTGGACTGAACGAACCGTGAAAAATTAAAAGCCCTTTGAGCTAAACGTTAGTTTACAGTGGCGTCGAAATAAAAATACAATTTTATATGAAAACAAAACGGCTTGGAAAGGGTCAAGTCAGATATGGTACCTTTAACCACTTTCGCTGTATGTGATGGGCGGTTGTTGTGCGGTCATAGTGGTCGTTTTTCGATCAATACATGGTTCAAATTGATCGGATTATTGACGATAGCAAATGGTATTAACTATTTCACCTAGTTTCACCTGGTCAAGCTCAAGATACACGATATCCTGCTGATTCCACAAAATACACAGCCTTGTCTTTTTCCGAAGCGATTCGGTCTTGCGGTAGATGTTGATGGTTGTCCTAGGTCAACCCACGATTCTCTGCATTTTGGGTTCCTGAAATATATCAATTTTTCATCTCCAGTCACGGCTCACTGCAAAAAAGTATTTCTTTCGTGCCGAGAAAGCAAAACTTCGCGCACCGTTTTTCGCTTCTCCATTTGCTTGTCGTTCAGCTGATATGGTACTCATTTTCCTGCTTTTTGAACCTTTCCCATCACATGTAAATAATCACAAATGGTTTACTGATCAACGTTTAACCTCTCTGCTATTTGTTGTTGAGTTTGTATATCGTCACCTGCCAATAACAATTCGGCATCTTTAAATTGTTTCCGTTGACCTGGGTGTTCATGGTTATCGAAACGAGCGTCGAGAAATTATAAACACATTGTTAGGTCTTTAGTTACAAACTCCTTTGAGTTTAATTGTGTGGAAAATAAAAGTAAAACGTTACCTCTTCTCGCAAAAATATTTTATACAACTGTTCTGTCCGATATCAGAATTTATCTAAAAAATAAAAACAAAAAATGGTGTATTGACATTTTTGGACGTCTTAGCGAGCAGAAATAATACAAATAGCTTAAATTTTGATATATTTAGAAAAAACACAACCACATCGAGATACATGCCTAACGATTCAACCTATAACTTCCATAACAGATTAAAAAGATTTACCACTAAAAACCAAATAGTTCTTTTTTAATTTCTTGACGCGAGTTTCGCTAAGCATGTTAGTATCATCACGAGACGATTTACTCTCAAATTCATTTACTTTTATTAACAGATTAAGTCATGTCCTGATGATGCTCACGTGATTAGTGAAACGCGCAGTCGAGAAATTGAAAAAGGCAACAAAAGAGTTCAACAAAATAGTTAAAATAAGGAATTAAAGTTGATTAGGGAGGTGGCTCTAGTGAATGTTTATTGTTTAGCTTTTCAAAAAAAAAACTAAATTAAAAACAAATTCATTATAATATCGTTTGATGTCCAACTAAGACGGGGGTTATACTAAATTTAAAAAAAAAATGTCATTAAATAATCTAGAATTCTTAAAATAAGTTAAGAAAAGTCCTGGATAATCCAAAGGATAAAGTAGACCAGCATAAAATAATACGAAATTAGTTGTCAAGATTGTGATCGAAAGTATATTGCGCAAATAAAAAAATCCTTGTTAACTAGATATAAAGAACATGTTGCCCACAATAGATAAGGGAGAAATAAGAAATCCTGTATTGTTTAACAAGCACTCTAGCATGAACAGAATGAAAATTTTTCTATCTTAAATAATAATTGGGTTTTGGATGCATACGAAACCATTCAAACAGCAAAATGTAAGAAAACCACGAACCGATATAAAGGACCTATTCAATTTAGCTAACTATTTGAATCAGTTACGTAACGCCTGGTTAACTTCACGGTTCATAATTTCTACACGCTTTCACGGTTGTCATATACGAGGGCTACTTTTTAAATAAGGTCCGTTTGTGAATGAGAGTGACAATGACGCGCAAACGCTTCCTCCAGAATGCTTTAAGCTCGTTCAGGCGCCATTTGCAGCCGTATCGTCTATCTGTGTGTTGAGCTGTAGAAGTTTATAATGTTTAAGGAAATTGAGTCACCCGCCGACTGTGAGATACGATCTGTAAATTGATTCTCGAGTGCAATAAACTTGGCAGTAGCGGAAATTCACCGTCAGATTTGTGAGGTTTACGGTGATAATGTTATGAGTGACAGGAAAGTTCGAAAGTGGGTGAGAATGTTCAAGGACGGGCGGGTTAATGTGCATGATGAGCCACGCCCTAACCGGCCTTCTCTAATTTCTGAAGATTTGGTTCGTGATGCAGGCAACAAAATTCGAGAGAACTGACGATTCACGATTTCAAAGGGAACAAGTGAACTTCCGCAGGTTTCAGGGTCAGTTTTGTACGCCATTGTTTCGAAGAAACTGAATTATCTAATATTGTGTTCTCAATGGACTATAGGATTGCTTTCTGATGATCACAAAACAAAGAGACAATTAAAAATAAATAAAACGTAAAAAGTTTTATTTCTTTTTAAAAAAATGAACAATTACAAAGTAACGGATAAATCAATCAATAATTACAAAGAGACAATGTTTTTAACATGACTCAATCAGGAAGGGGATTAATTGTTAGCTTAGATCGTTACAGAAGATGAGACTTGAGTGTCTCACATGAATCGTCAATCCAAGTAACAGTCAATGGAATGGCCGCACACATCATCGCCAATCAGAGTGAAAGGCAATCAGACAATTTCAGCACGACGGCTGCCTTTTGGGGACAGGAAAGCGATTTTGTAGGCGGATTTGAAATCCCGAGAGAACTCCGGTGTGCCATACAAAATAAGTGGCGTGGCCAGATGTCTTCCGGTGTGATTTTGCTCCGTGATAATGCAAGGCCACATGTTTCTGGACAAACACAAGGTTTAATCAGGTCTTTTGGATGGGAAGAACTGGATCATCCACCTTCCAGTTCAGACCTTGCACCCAGTGATTTTCATTGGTTTCGCTACTTAAAGAAGTTCCTTGGTAGTCAACGGTTCAACGACGACGAAGTCAAAAATACATTCACGCATTGGGCTTCTTCACAGGAGGCAGATTTCCTTGACGTAGAAATGCAAAAACTTGTTGAGCGGAATGACATATTTTTGGACAAAAATAGAAATTATGCAGAAAAGTAGACAAAAAGTATGTTGAATATGGAAAAAAATATATTTTAATGATATAGCATTTTTCTTCTTACTAAAAACCGGACCTTATTTAAAAAATATACCTCGTAAATTGAACATAGTTTAGTTGTATAGATCATTCAAGGAAATAGTGGTTGCACATCATCAATCTAAGAGTAGGAAATAAATACAACATAAGAACGGCATTTAAAACAAAAAATACTCTTAGATCTCTATTAACAAAAACTAAACCAAACAACACACAACAAAATACCAAAAATGTGGTTTATAAAATTCCCTGCGAATGTGGCAAATTCTATATAGGTGAGCCATCTAGACCGTTAGATTTTAATAAATCTAGAATTTGTCAACACGCATGAGAATCGGGTCATAAAATCAATTGGAATAATTCCAAAACGATATTAAAAGAATCGGCAACAAAATACAGAAGATTTAAAGAAACCGCTATAATTAATTTAAATAAAAATAACGATATTGCTGTCCCTTCGGTAGATTTAAATTCAATATGGTTCCCGATTCTAAAGAATACAATTAAAATCATTTAAGAATTTCAATAAACAATTACAAATTGTCAATATAAGTATCATCGACATATACAAAAAATATATTTACTTTCTATCTTTTCATCATTTATAGAAATTAATATAATTTATTTTTAGATTCATTTTGAAAACGGGAGGAGAATACTTCCCGAAACGATAACTACAATTTGTCTCCGTTTTGTTTTTACCCAGTGATTCTTTATTTACATAAGAACAGATATTTTTTATATTTTTTCAGTTTTAGATCATGGCAAAACACTCAAATAAAGGAAAAAATATATATGAACACGCCACAATCGTTCAGATATTACTTGACAGACAAATCACCGAAGAAAAATTGTCTACATCCAAAATCATTTTATTGCGGGCTCAATTCGCAATCAAATCTGTGAAATGTACAAAAAAGTGAGTTGATTTACGTGGTAATATTGCATTTTTATAAATTTTTATTCAACTATATCAGAACAAACGGTTAACCTTGAAAGTATGCAAGAAAAATTAATGCAGGTCTTTGATGGAAGTAAAACTTCACTTCAGACACTTTTAAAAGAAATTGGTTTCAAATGGCCTGATGGAACTTCCAGATATTGCCATTAAACGAAATCAATTTTGGAAGATCTATCAAAAAAATCAAAGGCGAATCTATGTTTCATTTTGTTTCTTTCGATGAAACCTGAATATTTCAAAATGGGACCTTGAGTCACTCATAATAAGGTAATAACAAAAGTTGTAAGAATAAGTGTAGTAGTAAGAATAAGACTACAAAAGTTGAGTGCTATACCTAATAGTTAGGAGCCATTAAAGTCATGTCATTAATAGTTGTTTTAAGACGTGTCAATAATAAAATGTTATCAGGATATATTTTTGTTTTGGTTTAAAAACTAGCTGTTAAAAATCTTGGAGGAGCCATCAGTTGTAGTCATGGATAATGCACCATATCACAGTACACTGATGGATAAACCTCCAACTAGTGCATGGACAGAACCAAATTGCAGAATGGCTGACGAAGCATAATCTTCCTTTTGAAAACACTATATTGAAAAGTGAACTGCTGAATCGTTATTCGGTAAGTAGTAATTAAAGGGATAGGTTTGTGTTCCATAATGTTCTTTTCAGGAACAAGCCTAAAAAAGAATATGTGGCAGATTATATGGCTGAAGAGTATGGCCACAGAGTGTTACGTCTTCCCCCTTATCATTGCATATTCAATCCTATAGAATTGATTTGGGAGGTGGCCAAAAATTTTCACAATCATATTATTTATTGATTTGTCCGTTAATTTGTGATAGTTCATTTTTAAAAAGAAATAAAACAATTTTTTACTTTGTTTTCTATCACTTGTCTAAAATTGTTTTATTCCTTTTTATTACAATCATCATATTGGTCGAGATGGAAAAACGATTAATAACTGTTTGAATATGTGGAAAGAAGCTTTATCAACAGTTACACCATAGATCTGGACGAGCCTAATCAGACATACAGAAGAAGAGATTGAAAGATGGTCGAATCGTGAAAGAGTATTTGATAGACTAGAACTTAATCCCCTAATAATTTACTTGAACAGCGGTTCAGATGTTGAAAGTTGTTTTAGTGATAGTGAATAATTAAGCTTTGCGTGAACTAAATGAAAAGCCGCTATAAACACAAGCAGGAGTTTCGAAACTGATTTTTGGTTAAAACTTTTAAGGAAAAAACTTTTCGTATTATTAATTTTTTCATTCGCAGTTTTATCGATCATACAAAAGCCAAAGTTTAGGTATTTTGGTGTTGATGTGGCAACATTGTAACGTCAGTGTGTCTGATTTTGATGACATAAAACCATTATTTCCCTTAATCAGCTATACAGTTACCGTAATAATTTTTTGATGATGTTAACATGGTGAGCGAAACACGCGTCTAGAAATTAAATAAAGTGATTTGGTATTTAGTTTTACACCGAAAGTCACATATCCCAGCTAAGAATATTTCGTCGAATATATAATTGTGAAAAAGAGAGAGTACTACGCCCATGGAGACTGATACATCACCTTCTATGTTGCTATTTACCTCACCTTGACGTAGAAATCGATACATGACAACGAAGAACAGTCAAATGCAAGTCATAAACTATCAACCGTTCAGCTTACAACACACGAATGTCCGATGTTTCTTTTTTTCCCTTCGGTTCAAACCGCAGGCAATATTTCAGATTGGAAACATGTTGTAATTTTGTCTTGTTAAATGCAGAGTTTTAAATCATTACTTTTAATAGACAAAATTGAAATCGATAATTTAAAAATAAAGGGAAAAATACAAATTCGAATGGCACAAAAATTTCGAATGACAACAAAAATGTTGGTTTGATTTAAAGTGCGTCCCATCTTTTTTTGAGAAAAATTGAAGAAAAATTTTATTTATCAAAAATTGCGTTACTAGGTTTGAAAATATGAAGCCGAGATTTGCCCATAGATGGATCACAATGATACAAGTTTCTTACAATAGCACAGTTTGTAATAACTTTGAATATGTTGAATTTTATGCCTGGAAACTATGATTTGCGGACAGCATTGATTTTCTATTACCATTTGAAGAAAACTGCTGCAGAATCGCATCGAATGCTTGTCGATGCTTACGGTGGCCATGCTCTTGGTTAATAATAGTACTTTGAGTGGTTTAAAAAATTCAAAAGGGGCTATTTTGGCGTGAAAAGCGAAGAACGTGGAAGACCACCGAAAAAGTTTGATGTCAGCGAATTGTAAACATTATTGGATGAGGATGACGCTCAAATGCAACAACAACTCGCGTATATAAACTAAAATTTTTTTTTTAGTTTTAATCATCTGCTGATGATGCTAACATGGTTAGCGAAACGTGCGTGCAGAATATAAAAATAGCGTTTTGGTGTTTTGTAATAAAAGTTTGTTAATGTAACACCAAAGGTTCCAAATCCGCAGTGTATCAAAATTGATTGCCTGGCGTTTGCTGATGATCTAACAATTTTAACTCAAGATGTATTAACGGCACAAAAACAAATTGAAATCCTAAAAGAAACAGCAGAAAAGGTAGGACTCCAATTTCCTTTAAAAAGACACAATACACGACCTTCAACAGACTAAGAAGACCATTTCTAAAAACAAAATATGGTAACATCAGACGAGTCTCTCAATTCAAATATTTGGGTGAAATAATCATGGAAAATGGCTTGGAAAAAGCGGCCAATAAGGGTAGATGTCAAAAAATGGAAACGGCATTGAGACTTACACAAAATATTTACAACAAAAAATGCATATCTAAAACACAAAACTGAGACATTACAACACAGTTATTAAACCAGAGTGTCTATATGGGGCAGAAACGTTCATTTTGAATAGAAAGAGAGACATCGAGGACATTAAAAGGCAGGAAAGAAAAATCATAAGAAAAATCTTGGGCCCCAAACAAATGAATAGCACAACATACCGACTTCGAGAAAACCAAGAAATCAAACAATACACAGATATACATAGTGATATGAGAAAAAGAAGAATTAAGTTTTACAGACACATAAAACGGATGAATTCGAGTAGGCTAACCAGACAAATAGTCGAATTTTATGAAAATAGGAGTAGAGCTAAAGCAGAAATAATTAAATGGATTGCTGCAATTAAAGAGGCCCTACGATCAACAAATATTTCACAAAGTGATATTCAGGATAGAGGTTGTTTCAGACACAAGGTTAACGTTTGGAAGGTTGGCCAGAGAGAAAAATGTAGAAAGACTGGAACAACTTGATCTGACGAAAGGAAAAAAGCTCATAACGAAAGAATGAAATCAGTATGGACGCAAAGGAAGGCTAACAACAACAAACGCCTCTAACTGTACTTCGCGTGGTCCACCAGGGCCCATGCGTGAATAATAATAATAATAAAAATTACATTTCTGGTACACTGTGTAATTGTATATACTTTCGTGATGATTTGCTAAACAACACTAAACCCAAATGTCCATTTTGGCGGGAATAAGATCAAAAAATGGTTGTAATGACGTTTTACAAAATATGTAGTACTAGTTTGATACCCTTTATAATCCTTTTTATCGCTAAATGTCGAGAGGTTTCTTAGGTTCCTATACTATTAAAACCCATCCAAAACTAGATCGCGATCGACGTCGCTTAACTTCAGTTATTGACAAATGATGCTCGACGCAACACTTAAATAAAATGCAATAACTAATTAATTATTAATAAATAATTAATTAGCTATAACATTTATATATAATATTTACCAATTCCATTGGTAAATAACTAGTTTCCTGTAAATGTATTTCTGAAACAACTGTTTACGAATTTACAGCTATATCTCTTTCTCTTCTCTGTTGCACTCTGTTCTCGCCTGGTCATCTAGAAAAATCCAATTCTAACACAGTTTCCGAGAAATAGTAAGAATTATAGAGGCGCCACGGGTATTGTCGCGATAGCAATCAAATTAACTTCGAAACAGATGAATCGCAGTTCGAATTGCGGAGCTGAATTTTTAAAGGATAAATTATGAAGGGAGTATTACAGCTTGACGTCGGGGATAAATTGCATCGGTTTCCAATTCGACACTACGGCGACCGAATTCTTTTATTTTTCGTGGCAAAAAGTTAAAAGGATTTCGCCTGGATGAAAAACCTTTACGTTACTTAGAGATTCAGATAATATCTCATTGGTTATTACAACTGTCGGGTGGTCCGAATAGTTTGTAGGGATTTTTTTAGAGAGAAATAGAAACGCAAAAACTTTCACAAATTTTTTTTTGTCATCACAATATTTTCGGTATGCCTTTATTCTCGTTTTTTTTTGGCCCAGTCTGACATATATATATATATATATATATATATATATATATATATATATATATATATATATATATATATATATATATATATATATATATATATATATATGCCTATTATTTTGGCCAGAATCAGGACTTACCACCCAGAAAGTGTATCACATATTTTTTTTTGCTAATATCATGGCTCACTGCGTCAACTTTTATGGCTCCCATTTTCGAGAAGTACTATTATGGCTTTTTTTTAGAAAAAAACTAACAACCTATTCTTAATCAGCACCACCTTAAACTAAAATATACCGATTTTTAAGGGTTCTAAATTACTGGGTGTGCTTGATATTACTTTATGGCATTTTTACAATAATAATTAATAATTTTTCTAATAATCCACTGCAGGATGAAGGCCTCTTCAGCATGCTTCGAACTCTCGCGGTCCTGAGCTTTCCTCTGCCATTCCGGTCCAATGTTCTTAATAATATCATCAGTCCATCGTGTTTTCGGTTTTCTCCGTGGACGTTTGCGATCAAGCGGTATCCAGCCCAGAACCTCCCTCTGGTCCATCTTTCTCCCATCGTCTCGCTACATCAATCCGAACAAAATGTCACACAAATATATATATATATATATATATATATATATATATATATATATATATATATATATATATATATATATATTACAGACATCTTTGACCCTTTCTCCACGTGGTACCACCGATCGCCTTCGCCGAACTGTCAACCATGTGACGTCACGTGTCTCTCGGGACCGGTTTCTAGCCTTTCAGCCTTCATCAGCCGAGCTCTAGACGAACGCAAGGAAAGCAGTTCGGAGAGACGATCGGGGCCAAACCAGATCAACTGGCCATTTTAATGACGGGACGTGATCGCACACAACTCACGCCATCATACGGCGAATGCTCGTAGCAGTCAGGACCGCTCGTAACATGCTGCCTGGAAACCTTGGGTATAGTACCAGGTATGCCCACAAGGTAGCGTAACGGAACCGTGGAGGGAAATATTACAGAAATCTTTCACCCTTTCTCCACGTGGTGCCACCGATCGCCTTCGCCGAACTGTCAACCATGCGACGTCACGTGTCTTTCGGGATCGGTTTCTAGCCTTTCAGCCGAGCTCTAGACGAACGCAAGGAAAGCAGTTCGGAGAGACGATCGGGACCAGACCAGATCTGCCCATTAAAATGGCCAGTTGATCTGATATATATATATATATATATATATATATATATATATATATATATATATATATATATATATATATATATATATATATATATATATATATATATATATATATATATATATTCAATTTACAGTACCAACTATATTTTAACAATATAAAATTTCCTATATTTTAGATTTTTTTTCTTTTGGTAGTTTGCCAGAGGAATATTTTCCTTTTATTTTTCTATCTAAAATTATTCTTATCACGAAAAGGAATCAGATCTATTTCGACTTTTTGATTTCGTATGATATATCCATCGGCATCCATCATGTATCGGTATTTCCTTTGGTCTCGAATCCATTCCCATTGTTTTTACCCCACCCTGTAGCGCGGCAGCTCAAGAGACGTGATCTTATTACCCTGTTTTTCCCCTTTTCCCTGCCGAAATTGCCGGTATGTATCGGAATTTGCTTGGACCCCTCCAGGCAGGCGGTTCGAGCCCCTTCATTTATTATTTACCTCCCCTTTCGTGTTCCTTTGAGAGGAGGGCGTTTTTCTTGGTCACACCGTCGTGAATGATACACTGATTCGATTGCTGGCTACGGGTTTTACTGGATTGACAAACATACGGAATATTTGAGCATTGCGACATAATAAAAGAGATTCAGGAAAACTATTGATTCGAGCAGGAAATAATTTAATTTTTGATGGAAATTAAACTTTTTTTTTCTTATAATCTTTGATCATATATCAAACAGCAATAAAATTTTATATTGAAGAATTAATGTAGTTTTCTATATTACTGATAATATTTATATTATGGATGCATGAAGTGTGTAAATAAAGTAATGGGATTTTATAGTAATGGGAAAAAGCGTAGCGTTCGATTTGGCAATAGTGGTGGCTTCCCATTTGGGGGAGAGGGGTCATGCAAACATCTGATGCGTTTGTCGTATGTTGCTTTGTGTATATTGTGTATGTTGCTTTGTGTATGCTGCTTTGTATAATGTACTGTGGTAGACAGTAGACACCCTTCTATGAACCCGATAAAGAGCAGGTCTACTCAGAGACCCCTCTCCTCAAGGACCATGTCCCTCTCTCATTTCCTAAAACCATGGAGAAACCATGTCCCAACCACACAAATTCCTCATCTAGACTATATGTTATCCGACTCATCTATGCTATCCTCCAACCCATCTGGCCTGCAAGGAAGATTGTAGCTAACTAAACCGTTATAAGCAAATTACTTTGGTCTCCAAGTGGATAAATGCCACACATCCAAATAGAGCTGCCTCAAGGGGCAGAACTTCGCTTGCTAAACCAAAACGGCATCGGCACCTTGTGGTTCGTTTTTGAACTAGCGATTATTGTTCCGCTCATAACCTCTATTGTCATCTGTCAAGTGACAGAAATTCAGTATTATGTTTCCACTATACAAAATGAGTCGATATACGCTTGATCAACGTTATGAAATATTGAAAGCTTATTTTCAATTGTTGAAACTAAATTTACGTACAAAATTCGGTAAAAATGAAGTGCCAACTGAGAACAGTGTAAGAAAATGTGTGAAAAAAGGTCGTACGACTGGCATGTTAATAGACAATACAAACTTCGGGTAGCGCAGAGGGGAATGGAAAGATGTATGCTTGACATCACAAGACGAGATAGAAAGTCCTGCGCATGTATCAGGGAACAAACGAAAGCCTGTGACATTATTGGAAGGGTAAAGCAATTGAAATGGAGATGGGTAGGTCATATAGTGAGGCGATGGGACGACAGATGGATCAAGGCATCAGGATCCTGGAGTGGATTGACCTGGACCTCTTGATTGCAAACGCCCGCGAAGGAGACCGACAGCACGATGGATTGATGACATCGTTAAGTATATTAGACCCGAATGGCAGAGGAAATCGACACGGGCTGATGATGATGATGATGATGAGATGATGGTGATATACAGGGTGTTAAGTAAACATCAATGTCAATTAATATTACAAACTTTACTTCGCATCCCTCTATTCCTGACAAAAAATTTTTTCACCGATGAAGCCACTTTCGCAAGAAACGCAATAAGGAATTTTCATAATAACCATGTATGGGCAGATGAAAATCCGCATGAGGTATGAGAAGATAGTTTTCAACATCGGTTCTAGTTGAATGTTTGGGTTGGAATTGTAGATGACTATCTAATTGGACCGGTATTTCGATCACAAAGACTTACTGGCGAGGTGAATCGCAACTTTTTGGAAGCAATGCTGCCTGAGTTTCTGAAAGATGTACCATTGATAACAAGGCATGAAATGTGGTTTATGCACGATGGTGCACCAACACATTTCAATTTGGTTGCTCGTGATTTTTTAACAGCAACATACGGATATCGCTGGATTGGTCGAAGTGGGCCACACGCATGGCCTGCTCGATCCCCGGACTTAAACCCCCTGGATTATTTCTTCCGGGGACATCTGAAGTCATTAGTTTACGCTACTCCATTGAAGAATTTAGATGATTTGCGAAATCGGATAATTGCTGGGTGTAACTCAATTAGAAACGACCCTGGTGTGTTTGAAAGAATTCGGCAGTCAATGGCGAGAAGATTGAATGCTTGTATCAAGGCTGGAGAAAGTCATTTTGAACGTTTATTGTAGATTGAGCAACTTTACAAGTGCTTTTTGATAATAAAATGTTGTTAATGTCGTAAATTTTGTTCACTCTGTATCTTCGAAACAAAGGGGGTTTTCAAAAATCATCATACAACAAAATATTCTTAGAATAAGTCAAGGAATAATCCCTTTAATTTTTGCCGCATGTTTACCTAACACCCTATATATATATATATATATATATATATATATATATATATATATATATATATATATATATATATATATTTGGATTTATTATAACGATAGAAAACATACACGGGAGAGGGGTAGAAAAAGCAGATCTAAATAACAAAAATGGAAATACCAGGATTTTTCTGAGAGTCGTTCCAAGGCCATCTTGATACGCCCCGGTGTTCTCCTACGTTGCTCCTTTTTTTCTGTAGGCTTTCCTGATGAACTGCGGAGGAAAGAACGAACGGGGGATGGCATATTTACCTGAAACAAAATTAAATTGAAATACGGGCGAGAGAACGCGGTGGAAAAAGTGAAATCGGGGTTATGCAAACATAAACGGATCTCTGAGATAAAGTAAGCGTGTATTATTCTAGCCTGGTTTTAAGGAAATATTTGTATATATCTTTCCGAGATTCTTTTGCCGAAATCGGAAAAAAAAAATTATATCGTATTAATACAGGGTTATCCATTTCGTGGTTCCGAAAAGACAGCCCTGCATTTTGACAACTGTCATACTTAAATGTCATCTAAAACGTGATTTGCTTAGTTAAAGGTTTGCCATTTTACAATATGGATCGTTTAACTACCGAACAATGCGTTAGAATTGTTAAATTTTTTTACAAAAATTGCGATTCCACCCTAGCCTCGTTTCGCGTCTTACGAGCAGAATGTGGTCACTATAATCATCCTTCTGACCACACAATTTCCAACACAGTCAAGAAATTTGAAGATACTGGGTCTATTATAAATATGGTAAGACATGTGCATCATTGTAACGCTCGCTCTTTGGATAATATTGCTGCTGTTAGTGAAAATGTAGCTGAAGACTCAAATTTATCGAGTCCTCGGCGTTTACAGTCTGTGGGCTAGTGTTACGGCACATTGTTGTGTATTTTGCATATGAACTTGCATCTTCATCCTTAGAAAGATCAACTCACGCAACAATTGAAGCCCATTGCGCATACGCCGATTAGATGCTTAAAAATCCATCAGATTTGTGGAACAAAATCTTCATCAACGATGAGGTTACAGTACATAAGCAAAATTCTCATATATGGGGCCCTGAAAATCCACAAGCGATTGTGGAGAATCCATTGCATCCGCAGAAGGTGACTGTTTGGTGCTCGTTATGGTCTGGTCGTGTCATTGGTTCATAATTTATCGAAAACGAAGAAGGAGTGACTGTTAACGTCAATTCTGAGGGCTATAGCCGTATGATATCCGATTATTTTTGGTCAAAAATTGAAGACTTCGATCTGAGTTAATACTTAGTTAAAGGTTTGCCATTTTACAATATGGATCATTTAACTACCGAACAACGAGTTAGAATTGTTAAATTTTTTTACAAAGAAGGGAGACAAAGATACTGGGTATATTATAAATATGGTAAGACATGTGGATCATTGTCACGCTCGCTCTTTGGAGAATATTGCTGTTGTTAGTGAAAGTGTGGCTGAAGACTCAAATGTATCCATTCCTCGGCGTTTACAGTCTATGGGCTAGTGTTACGGCACATTGTTGTGTATTTTGCATATGGACTTGCATCTTCATCCTTAGAAAGATCAACTCACGCAACAATTGAAGCCCATTGCGCATACGCCGATTAGATGCTTGAAAATCCATCAGATTTTTGGAACAAAATCTTCTTCAACGATGAGGTTACAGTACATAAGCAAAATTCTCATATATGGGGCCCCGAAAATCCACAAGTGATTGTGGAGAATCCATTGCATTCGCAACAGGTGACTGTTTGTTGGCAAAAAGTTGGACTTTTTTTGTAGGGCTATGCATAAGATCGTCTTGAGCAGTTGAAAACCAACATTCGTCAAAACATGGCCGAAATGTGCGGAAAAATCACCAAAAATAACCTCAAAAGGACTAAGTCCTGCAAGCGGTGACGTGGTTGACATTTAAATGATGTTATATTCCAAACTTAATGATCCAAGCAATAAAATGAAAGAAAAAATGTCATCGAAATCTCAAATCTTTGTGTGCTTTTTTTAAATTTTATCCGAAATTTTTTTCCGAAGTACAAAATGGATAACCCTTTACGATAGAAAAAAACATGAATTATTTATTGGGAAAATCTATAGGCAAAATACCTTGCCAATAATTCAAACTGCGGTATGGTGATTTTGATCATCTCCTCGCGATGTTTACATCGTGAACGAAACAGCTGTAGAGTTATTATACATACAAGACCAAATGGCAACCCATATCTGGGGGCAGAAAACAAATAGCAAAAAATATTCAGATGTCAAGTTTTAGGAAAATTTTCAGTTTTTTGAGAAATACTGTTAATTTTTTAAAGTTCGTTTTTTTATTTTTTTCCTAAAATAACTGATAAATTGGTATAAAAACTGATTGTTAATCATATTAACTGTGAAATCCTAATCATTAATCATCAGGTTAGATCATAAACTAAGTAAAAAATATCATAGAACCTTTTAAAATAAATAAAATTTATAATAAAATAAATTTAATTTTAGTTTAGTTTTAATATACGTTGAGCCGGTCGCGTTGGTGCGGCGGTAAGAGCGCCTACTTTGCCGAATCCGCGCTGGAGCGATAGCTGGTTCGATTCCAGCGCTCGGATGGTTATTTTTCTTTCTTCTGTCCGTTTATCTTTCCTAAATGTTTGTGATTGTTTCTAGGCAAGAGTGTAAAATCCGACTACGAATTACCCCTCAGTCACGCCAGTTAAAGGCTGGGTAAGGCCGGATGCCTTCTGAGAAGTGTTCTACATTGGTCACTCGCCAGTCGGTAGGTTTCCTGATAGACTTATGGGTAGGCACATAACCAAGGGTTTATAGCCCGAGGGGGGTGCTGGCCTGGGTTTGTCGGAAGCTGATGACCGTGGTTCGGAACCCACGTTAAGCTGTAGGTCCAGTCGCTAAATAGCCTAGTTGCTGATGCGCCTCTAACCCAAACACTTTACTTTTACTTTTTAATATACGATTGAGAAAAAATAGATTTTTTTTTTCAATAAAAAAACAATAGAAAGAAAAGTCTGTCCACTATGGGATGCACGGTATTATCCGCAGAATAAATCAAAGTTATTTTAAGAAAAAAAAAGGAGAATTTTGAACAATTAACGGTTTTTCTCAAAAAACCTAAAAATTTCAGAAAACTTGACAGCGGAATGTTTCTTGGTATCTTTTTATGAAAAGCACATTCAAAAACAAAAAACAAAACGTCCCATTTATTCAATTTTTGAAATATTTATGGGTATTGGAAAAAAGGAGCCAATTTTTTTAAAAAACTTAACTTTTTTTAGGTTGGATACCATATTATATGGTATCCAACCATATAAATGGTATTATATGGATTAAACCATATAATATAAATATAACAGAAATACCCAATAATAACACTAAAATAACACCCAAAATAGAATATGTATATATATATATATATATATATATATATATATATATATATATATATATATATATATATATATATATATATATATATATATATATATATATGTAAATATATATATATATATATATATAAAATATATAAAAATTTCCTAAAACTTGACATCTGAATATTTTTTGCTATTTATTTTCTGGCCCCCAGATATGGGTTGCCATTTGGTCTTATATGTATAATAACTCTACAGCTGTTTCGTTCACCATGTAAACATCGCCAGGAGATGATCAAAATCACCATAACGCAGTTTGAATTATTGGCAAGGTATTTTGCCTGTAGATTTTCCCAATAAATAATTCATGTTTTTTTCTATCGTAAAGGGTTATCCATTTTGTACTTCAGAAAGTAAAATTTAAAAAAAGCACACAAAGATTTGAGATTTCGATGACATTTTTTCTTTCATTTTATTGCTTGGACCATTAAGTTTGGAATATAACATCATTTAAATGTCAACCACGTCACCGCTTGCACGACTTAGTCCTTTTGAGGTTATTTTTGGTGATTTTTCCGCACATTTCGGCCATAATTTGACGAATGTTGGTTTTCAACTGCTCAAGACGATCTTTCGCATAGCCCTACAAAAAAAGCCCAACTTTTTGCCAACAAACAGTCACCTTTTGCGAATGCAATGGATTCTCCACAATCCATTGCATCCATTGTGGATTTTCGGGGCCTCATATATGAGAATTTTGCTTATGTACTGTAACCTCATCGTTGAAGAAGATTTTGTTCCAAAAATCTGATGGATTGCGTGAGTTGATCTTTCTAAGGATGAAGATGCAAGTCCATATGCAAAATACACAACAATGTGCCGTAACACTAGCCCACAGACTGTAAACGCCGAGGAATCGATACATTTGAGTCTTCAGCCACACTTTCACTAACAACAGCAATATTCTCCAAAGAGCGAGCGTGACAATGATCCACATGTCTTACCATATTTATAATATACCCAGTATCTTTGTCTCCCTTCTTTGTAAAAAAAATTAACAATTCTAATGCGTTGTTCGGTAGTTAAACGATCCATATTGTAAAATGGCAAACCTTTAACTAAGCAAATCACGTTTAAGTCGGTTTGGTCTTCGCCATACTCGCTCACGGCCATCTGGATGTTTTAGGCTAAAGCTAGTTTCCTCTGTGAAGAAAACTTGTTTTCAGTCATCCACAGACCAGTTTGGATGATTTCGAGCAAAATATAACCTGGCAACTCTGTTTCCTTGATTACTACTAATCAACTGCTACTAATAAACACTGCGCTCTTGATTACTAGTAATCAAGAGCGCAGTGGCTGGTCCTACTGCCTAATCCAGCTTACTTTAACCGTCTTCTAACTCTTCCAGAAGAAATTGCGACATTGCGGGTTGCTTCGAGTTCGTTTCTCATCATAAAACTAGTGGCAGTTCTGTTTCTTAAAGCATATTGTCTAAGAACACGTTCATCTCGGTCGTTAGTGCATTGTTTTCGCCATTGCCCTGGCCTTCTAGAGTAAGTTCCTACTTCAGTCAAACCTCTTACCATACGACTTATTGTGGAACGATGTTTGCCTAACAAATTGACAACGTAACTCTGACGGTATCCCTCGTCCAATAAAACCGATGCTCGCACTACCTCGCATTCTGTTAATTTCCTTGTTCAATTCATTTTTCCAAATTTTTCAGTTACAAATAAAACAGTCTACCATAAAAACGTAATACTTTCAAAAAAGTAACAAATTATAAGTTTAATTTTAAAGAAAATCTATTGCAAGTATTGCATAAAACTGTTTATCTTCTAAAAACTCTTTAAAACTATAAATCTAAACGAATTATTTTGGGTGCTGTCATTAACAACTAAACAAAATATTCATGGCCTACTTTTCAAACAATCGATAAACTTTAAAAGTGGCATAAGAAAAAGATAAATTAATTTTATGGATAATTTCATATTGTTACGTGAATTTTGCCCAGGAGTTTGGATGGACTTAGCAGGAATTGTATGCATGTGTATAGTAGAGAGAAATATAAATTAGTTAAGAACATTGTCGCTGACTATTGACAGTTGTCCAGGTTCTTGATCGGTTTTTAGCCTTAAGCTGAGAACTTATAGTTCGTTTGAGAGCGACCCCTATCGGAAGTCTAAAAACACTAAAAAGTCATCCGTTATCCAATTCAATTTATATCTTACAGAGTTAGTGTGTGTTATAACTACCGAGGTGGACCTAGTCAATATACATTTTTTTTAGATATAAGTGAAATTTTTCATAATCTTCAACATATTTTTCATATGGTTTCCTTTTCTTTTTATTCTACAGTTTATGTTTGAATTCAATTTTAGGTTAGTACTCAGATTGTAGTTTCAGTTTCCGATTCATCATCAATTTGTTATTTTTAAAGTAGCTACAATTTCTTGATTTATCAACCGTTACAGATTTACAGTATTCATTCCGACCCTCCTGCATTAGACGTATGAGGGAAATTGAGGTTTCCTGCCATTCTATAGCAACTGGCTACGGACAATCTGCGAAATATTTCCTGCCTTTTGAAAACGTCGAACCAACGGCGAGAAATTCCTTTTAGCGCGTTCGCCATAAAACACGTCTATTTAGAGTCATTGTATCAACTTTCTTGCCCCCCTCTTAATTCCCCATTCCCATTGCCAGACGACCCGTTTGCTCACCCAGCACACAGCGCCGATCCAGAACGAGAAAAAAGAAAAAAGGCGAAAGTTTTTCCAGAGCGCCGGAATCGTTTTTCCTTAACGGGAAAAACGTAACACGGTTACGTTGTTATCAGTCGATTTGGGATAATAAAAGTCCGAAACTTTTTCCCAACTTTAAATTGAATATTCAGACTATGGCTTAAAGTTGACTGTATACTTTTTTCTGATAAATAACAATGTTTGTCGTTTTCTTAGATTAAAAAAAACATCAGGATACATTTACTTAAATAGCCTGCTTTAATTATAAGTAAGTTTTAGTGTAAATATGTAAATATATAACTGACTATCCAAAAATAACTGACATAAGATCATGTGAAAGCATAAGATCATGAAAATCTCCACGAAAACAGAAGACATGGAGATCGCCTATTCAACAGATTGGAGAATTCCAGATAGACCACGTTGCGATCTCATACCCATAACAAAGAGAGATCCAAGATGTCCAAATTCGCAGGGGCGTGAACATTGACTCAGACCACTTACCTAACACGAATCAAAGTCAAGTTCACCCCAAGAAGAATTCATCACAAGAAAGCACATCTACAGAAATTCAACAAAAAAAATAGATCAAGGAATTCAACATAACAGAGGAATGGGAAAAGGAACAAGCAGATACATGGAAAAAATTCCACAAAAAATTTCACAAAAAGCACAGGAACTGATCCCATTGAAAAAGAACACAAAACACCTTTGGTCGTACCCGGAATGTGAAAATGCATTGCAGCGACACAAACAAGCATTTCAGGAGTACAACATTAAACAATATCCAGAAAGTCAACAGTTTTTTGACGTGACTAGAAAACAGACCACAAAGGTTATCAGGCAAACTAAGAGGAAGTACATGAAGGAACAACTAGACTCTATAGAGGAGAATTTCCGCAATTATAACACGAGAGATTTTTATAGGCCTTTTGCAAAAGAAATCCGAGGATACATACCACAAAATCTTTGCTTCAGAAAGCTGAATGGGTGATTAGCGCTAACCAATCAAGAGAATTGTCAGGAGCTGGCACACTATTTCTCTGATCTCCTGAATTGCCCTGAGCGCGACACAAGATTCCCCAAGGAAAATTGTATCCATACCCACTCAGAATCACCACCATCAACGCAGGAAGAAATCCACAGGCACATACGCAAACTAAAAAATAACAGGTCATCCGGTGAAGATGGTATCACCGCAGAACTATTGAAAAACCTCGGACCAAATTTACTGCAAGAATTATCACGAACATTTGGCAAACAGAAAAATTTCCAGATGATTTGAAATGTGCTCTTATCCACCCGCTGCACAAGAAGGGGGGCAGAACAGATGTGAAGCTCTAAAGTAAAATTTATGGGAGAAATTTCCGAACTCTTCCTGATTAAAACTGGAGTACGCCAAGGAAATGGGTTATCCCCACTCCTCTTCAACCTGCTCCTGGACAAAGTCATAAGGGAATGGGAAAAAAAAACTGAAAAATCAAGGACACAGAAAACCAATACGACTCGGATGATCAAAAACAACATAGAAATATCATGCCTGGCTTTCGCAGATGGCCTAGCCTTACTCGCAGACAATGAAAAAAGAGCAACCAAACGGATCGAAGTCTTCAAGAAATGTGCAGAGAAAGTTGGCCTACAAATCTCCTTTCAAAAAAACCGAATTCTTCTGCTTAAAATTAGATGTTTAAAATTTGAACACCAAATACGGCAAAATAAATAAGGTCACTCACTTCAAATACCTGGGCGAGATCCTCGAACCCACAGGAGGAGAGAAGATAGCACAGAAGACTCGATTACAGACGATGAAGAGGGCATACGGCAAGACACACAATATCTACAATAAGAAATGCCTATCCACATACGCAAAAATAAGACACTACAACACAGTAATCAAACCAGAAGTACTATACGCAAGTGAGACACTTACATTTCATACAAAAAGCAGCATAGGAAACATACTAAAAGAAGAACTTTAAATTATGAAGAAAAGTCTCGGTCCAAAACTGACAGAAGAAAGATACAGACTACATTCTCGAAAGACCACAGAGATAATGTCCAACATAGCGGCGGACATAAGAAAAAGAAGGTTGAAATTCTATGGACATATCAGTAGACTCCCACCGACAAGACTCGCCAACAGAATTCTTACATACATACGAGTCGTCAACAGTATCAAGGATCACACAAGTCAGAGCTGATCTGGAAAAGGCACAAATGGGTCCGACAGAGATTGAGGATAGAATAACGTACAGAAACAAAATACATATGTGGAATGTTGCATCAGAGAGCGAAGTTTCGAGGAGATCGGGAACAAAGTGGACGGAGGAAAGAAAAAGAATCCACGGAGAAAGGATGAGAGAGGTGTGGAGGATCAGAAAGAACACTGGAAAATGAGTCAGAATGCTTTGCGTGATCCAACCGGGTCTATACGCACCTAATAATATATATATATATATATATATATATATATATATATATATATATATATATATATATATATATATATATATATATATATATATATATATATATATATATAAATATATATTGTTCCAGTCTTCCTACACTTTTCTCTCTAGCCAGTCTCCCAAACATTGACGTTGTGTCTGAAACAGCCTCTATGCTGAACTTCCTCTATCCTTCTTTTCCTCATATCGCTATGTATATCTGTGTATTGTTTGATTTCTTTGTTTTCTCGAAGTCGGTATGGTAACTGTGTTGTAATGTCTCAGTTTTGAATTTTTAGATATGCATTTTTTGTTGTAAATATTTTGTGTAAGTCGCAGTGCAGTTTTCATTTTTTGACATCTACCCTTATTGGCCGCTTTTTCTAACCCGTTTTCTGTGATTATTTCAACCAAATATTTGAATTGAGAGACTCGTCTGATTATACCATATTTTGTTTTTAGAAATGGTGTTCTTAGTCTGTTGCAGGTCATGTATTGTGTCTTTTTCAAAGGAAAATGGACTGGCTGTTATTTCTTTTGGATTTCTTTCTTTTAGGATTTCAATCTGTTTTTGTGCCGTTAATATATATTGAGCCGAAATTGCTGGATCATCAGCAAACGTCAGAAAATCAATTTTAATCAATTTTTGGGGCCGACTTTTTTTTGACGCCAGTCCGGTATTACTTTTTCTAGAACACAGTTAAATAAGGGTTGCGAGAGTCCATCCCCGTGTCTCACTCTAGTTTTCATTTCGAAGGGCTCTGATATGTTACCCATGAATTTAACTTTTGACTTTGGGTTAGTTTGTGTGGTTTTAATAATTGCCAGCGTTTTCAGATCTAGTCATTGTTTTTCCAAGATTTGGAATAAAGATTCGTGGCCAATAGAATCATATGCTTTTTTGAATTTCGCAAATATGCAGACGAGATTTTTATTGTACGGTTTTTGATGTTTTAGGATCCACTTTAGATTCAGGATCTGTTCAGAGTAGGATCTGCCCGGTAGAAAACTTGCTTGATATTCACCAATTTTAGGTTCTAACTCTCCCTGTGCTCTGTGTAGTAGACATTGAGATAGAATCTTGTAACAAACTGGGAGATATCCTTCTGTAGTTGTTTACATTTGTTTTATCTCCTTTCTTATGTTGTGGATGATTAGAGCATCTTTCCAATCTTCCGGAATCCCTTCGGTACGCCAAACTTCTTGTAGGATATTGGTTATTGCCTTAATTGTACCTGGACCAGCGGATTTCAAAAGATCAGCAGTTTCCATTTTCACTAGAAGCTTTGTTACTTTTAAGCCGCTTGATTTGACTAATCATTTCATCTTCATTCGGTGGTACTGAATCTGGGTTTAATTGTCCTGGGTTTAGTGTTGGTAATCTGTTTAAGGGCTCAGGACAGTTTAGTAGTTGTTCAAAACATTTCGCAAATTCTTTGCAATTGTCTTAGTTATTTAGAGCTAATTGTCCGTTTTCGTTTTGGAAGCAAAGACTTTGGGGTTGATAGCTTGATAATTCCACATAAAGAAAGGTATTGTAACCAAATTTAATATACATTATCAGTCTTCCAGTTGAGGTAATCTGAGAGAATATCAAGTGCTAGAAGCAGCCAGTGGCGTAGTTATAGGATTTTGCTACTAATTAATTTAAAAAACAATTAGTACGATCCTGTTGAAAACTAAACATAAATACATTTATACAACTTCAACACAATTTGACAAATTTGACATAATATAATAACTAATACAAATTTACTTATGAAGATAAATAATTTCCTTAAACGTCAGATTGACAAAACTTCAGTGGCACTTAGTTTTCGACGTGTTAGTCATTAGCAACCAAAATAGTTTGGTGTTATTATTACTTTACAATATATTAGGGGGCAAGGTAAACATATGCATAAGTATACTAATGTAGAATTAGCCAATATTCGTCTCTATTACTGAATGGCTAATTGTAATGCCAGAAGAGCAAGACTTTTGTATCAGGCAGCATTTCCACTACGCGTATGTCCTAGTAGAAGTATTTTTCCTGAAAATCAGCGGCGTTTAAGGGAACAAGATAATTTCAAGGTGTAAGCACAAGATAGAGACCGAAATAGAGATATTAGAATGTCAGATATAGAAGAACAGGTCTTAAAAGCAATTACCGAAAATCCAAATACAAGTACAAGAATCATTGCAAAAAGTATATACATTGCTCATGTCACTGTATGGAATGTTTTAAAGGAACACCACTAGTAAATTCATTCTACCCTTACCATATTCAAAGGGTACATGCATTATTTACTGATGAGGCTCAATTCACAAGAGAGATAATAATAAATTTGTATAACAATCATTTTTGGACAGAAGAGAATACTCGTAAAATTATTGAAACTCGACCCCAATACCAGTTTGCCGTCAATGTTTGGGCTGGAATAATTGGCAACCGATTGATCGGACCATTTTTTTTATCAGCAACAATAACTGGACAGGTGTATTCGAGATTTCTCCTCGAGGATCAACCTGAAGTTAGATGTTAAGAATAGATTATAGTTTATGAAAGACGGTTTAAGTAAATTATTTATCTTCATAGGTATGTTTGTAGTAGTTATTTTATTATGTCAAATTTGTCATGAAACCGAGGCAGATACGAAAAAATGTCAAGATACACTTTTTGTAGAAAATAATATTCTGTGTTGAAAAATGGTTTTAAGTTTGAGACTGTTTCACTAAGACATCCAGGAATTAAAATTTGTGATTTTCGGTTTCCATTGTGAATTAATTTTTTTGATGTAACCAACTCATATATGTCCAGTTTGTGTTTTCCATGTAGCCAGATGATAAAAATGTCTCCATACTTTACACATATCTTCTGTTTTAATGCATAGTTTCTTAGAATTTTGTTTGGAATAAAAGGAGAAACCAGAATTCCAAGCAAGACAGGTCGTTCTCAAGGACAAAAATGGGAAAATTGCGAGAGCAATCGTGTGTAACTAACCAGCGAGCTATGAATATAAAACCAACGTTAGTGCTGTCCTTAGACTTTCAACATGCATATCACAGGGTTAAGATAAAAGAATTACACGGTACCCGCGAAGAAATAAAGGTAAAAAAATAGAAATATGAAACTAGTAATACTACAGAAAACAGAAAATAAAGCAAAAATAAAAAGCCTAGGTTCAGGAGAATTCCAACTTGAAAATTAAGTAAAAACAAAAGAGGCCCATTATCATCAATATTATTTAGTTTGGTGCTAGAAGAAGCCATACAAGAAGCAAATATCAATAAAACTGAACCTATATATAGAAGACATCAATGCCTTGCATTTACAATGACTTTGTTTTATTGGCGTGAAGTAAAAAAAAAATAAAGAAAGCGACGCTGAGACTAGAAAAAGAGGTTCAAAGAGTGAACTTTCCTTGAATTTCCTTAATATTATTGTTAATATCTGTAAACAGTGGAATCACGGGGGGAGTCTGCAAGTTAAGTGAAGAAGTCCAGTTCGCATACTTAGGAACTAAATTTGTCAGAATAACAAATATAAAAAAAGAGATAGAAGCAAGAATAATGACAGAAAATCATGGTACAGAATAGCTACAGAAGGTATCGAAAAGCGAACATATTTCTTGAAACGCAAAGATAGGTATATATCAAACAGCAATAGGACCTATCGTTACCTATCCAAGTTAAACATGAGGACTAAATTGTAAGTATGGGACAGGAAAATACTACGGAGGATATTTGCAAGAAAGAACAAAGAAGGAGAGAGGTTCAAAAAAATCAACCGAGAATAAAGGGAGTTGTATCAAGGAACAGGTACAGTGGGTATTATAAGAACCCAACAAATAAGATGGAGAGACCTCCTGGAAAGAATATCAGAGGGAAAATTACACAAATAAAAAGAAGAGTGAAAGAACAGAGGTAGAGAATGACCCGAATGAACTGAAAAATCTCGAGATACCAATCAAGTTCAAAAAGCTATATTATTAATTAGCCCGGTTTTTACCAGCCGATATTTAGAATAATTAGACTAGACGTTAAAAAAGACAAGAAATAAAAAATAAATAATTTTACCTGTATACTTGGAAATACTATAAAATACCCATTAGGTATATTTTCGATTTTGCCAACAATAATACCGAAAACCATCAATCTAACAACTCGGATTGATTAAACGAAAACCAGAAATTGAAATCATGATATGAATAAACATGACATAAGTGATTATTAAAAGAAAATGAAAGGGTTATAGTCCCTGCCGCTCCGAACGAAGACAAAGGCTTAAAATGTTGCTAATAAAAACGAAAAGCTGTCTTCACCCGTCAAATCGGCTTCGAATATCCGTAAAATTATTATTTTCTAGGTCGTAAAGTGTGTTTGATCGATAACATATACTCCCGCCGAAAAGTTTTGGGAATTTTCTTATGTACCGGTGAGTTTCTGGTTAATCAGTTGTATGGTTATTTGCCGTTGTGATCACTATATTAATGTGCTATTATATGAAAAGTACATATCTCACCTTAACTAAAAAGTGCTACAATAAGAGCACAACATTAATTTAGATATTTAAATAAACATGAATCTAAAGTATTTATAACATATTTTAACTTACAAAAAACTATTACATCATTCTTAAAATATAATAGCAATGAAGAAGTCCAATCAGAGCAAAATTCAACAATATAATTAATTCACAAATATAATTGTTTATTTTGTAATTAATATTACGAGGGTTGATCAATAAGCACCCGTATTTCATAAAAGATGGCGTTGACGAGTAAAAATGACATTACCCTATACTGCAGACTGTTAAACGACCTCATGCTGAATTTCAGATAAATTCATAGGTTGGTTTTTTTTTTGACAGCCAGTTGTATCATTCGTGTTTTGTATTTCTTGATAAAATGGTAAAAAAGCAATATCGATCCCTAATTCGTTTTTTTATTTTTGGATGGAAAAACATGCGAAAAAATGACAACCGTGAGATATTGGATTAACGAGTATAAGCGTGGCCGTACAATGAAGAACGGCCCGGATGCACGTCAGATGTGATTACCGAGGAAATCGTCCAAAAAGGTCCATGGCATGATTCTAGCTGATCGCCGAATGAAAGTGCGCGAAGTAGCTGAGGCCGTAGGTGTCTCGTACGGATGGCAATCAAGATTTTATATGATAAGATAGGTGTGAGGAAAGTGACGGCTCGATGAGTGCACAAGCGGATACGACTAACAATGTCAAAGCATTTGAACCGCTTTAAGCGTAATCCGCAGGACTTTTTACGTCGAGTAGTCACCGTTGATGAAACCTGGATACATAATTACACGCCAGAGACCAAGAGACAGTCAAAATAATGATTTTTTCGGGTGAATCTGCTACGAAGAAGGCAAAAACGGTTCCATCAGCCGGAAAGGTTATGGCCACGATTTTTTGGGATTTCAAAGGAATAATCCTCATGGATTTGCTGCAGAAAGGAAAAACAATCACCGAACAGTACTGCAGTGAGTTGTTGTTCTTTTTTAATGCTTGATTTTTCCAAAAATGAATTTATATATATATATATATATATATATATATATATATATATATATATATATATATATATATATATATATATATATATATATTTATATATATATATATATATTTATATATATATATATATATATATATATATATATATATATATATATATATATATATATATATATATATATATATATATATATATATTTTATTATTATTCACGTATGGGCCCTAGTGGACCACGCGAAGTACAATTAGAGGCGTTTGTTGTTGTTAGCCTTCCTTTGTGCCCATACTAATTTCATTCTTTCGCTATGAGCTTTTTTCCTTTCGTCAGACCAAGTTGTTCCAGTCTTCCTACATTTTTCTCTCTGGCCAACCTTCCAAACGTTAACCTTGTGTAAAACAGCCTCTATCCTGAATTTCACTTTGTGTAATATTTGCTGATCTTAGGTCCTCTTTCATTGCAGCAATCCATTTAATTATTTCTACCCTAGCTTTACTCCTATTTTCATAAAATTCGACTATTTGTCTAGTTAACCTACTCGGATTCATACGTGTTATGTGTCCGTAAAACTTAAGTCTTCTTTTTCTCATATCGCTATGTATATCTGTGTATTGTTGGATTTCTTGGTCTTCTCGAAGTCGGTATGTTGTGCTATCTATTTGTTTGGGGCCTAGGATTTTTCTTACGATTTTTCTTTCCTTCTTTTCAATGTCCTCGATGTCCCTCTTTATATTCAAAATGAGCGTTTCTGCAGCATATATACATTCTGGATTAATAACCGTGTTGTAATGTCTCAGTTTTGTGTTTTTAGATAGGCATTTTTTGTTGTAAATATTTTGTGTAAGTCTCAATGCCGTTTCCATTTTTTGACATCTA
Source organism: Cosmopolites sordidus (assembly GCA_031761425.1). Taxonomy (NCBI): domain Eukaryota; kingdom Metazoa; phylum Arthropoda; class Insecta; order Coleoptera; family Curculionidae; genus Cosmopolites; species Cosmopolites sordidus. Next base: position 387,441 of record JARFXV010000581.1, on the reverse strand, counting down.
CCCTTATTGGCCGCTTTTTCCAACCCATTTTCAATGATTATTTCACCCAAATATTTGAATTGAGAGACTCGCCTGATGTTACCATATTTTGTTTTTAGAAATGGCGTTCCTAGTCTGTTGCAGGTCATGTGTTGTGTCTTTTCAAAGGAAATTTGGAGTCCTACATTTTCTGCTGTTTCTTTTAGGATTTCAATCTGTTTCTGTGCCGTTAATACATCTTGAGCTAAAATTGCTAGATCATCAGCAAATGCCAGACAATCACTTTTGATGTTGGTTCTCCCCAGTTTAATGGGCTGGTCAATATTCAGTGCCGACTTTTTTTCACGCCACTCCTGTATTACTTTTTCTAGAACACAGTTAAATAAGAGTGGCGAGAGTCCATCCCCTTGTCTCACTCCAGTTTTAATTTCGAAGGGCTCTGAGATCTCACCCATGAATTTAACTTTTGACCTTGTGTTAGTTAACGTTGCTTTAATAATTGCCAGCGTTTTCAGATCTAGTCCTTGTTCTTTCAAGATTCGGAATAAAGATTCGCGGTCAATAGAATCATATGCTTTTGAAATCCACAAATGTACAGACGAGCTTCTAATTGTACAGTTTTTGATGTCTTAGAATCAACTTCAGATTCAGGATCTGTTCAGGGCAGGATCTGTAAGGAATAATAATAATAATAATTATATATATATATATATATATAATAATAATATATATATAATAATATAATAATAGGTCGCTCATCATGTAATAGACAATTATATTTCTTTACATTAATCTTTAAGATTTAAGATTAATTGTGAGTCAATTCAATGATGGAACCGGTCGTGAGAATTTCTGAAACACTCCACGTATCGATTTGTGGGAATCATTTCCAAACTAGTGGTTGAAATTTACTGGAAGTTGAAAATCGTGTCAAAAAAATGCCGGTTTTTGCTTTCACGCAATATCAATATTCAATATTGCTCCACAATTGATAAATTTCTATTATTGAAACGAAAAATTATAGTATTTATAAAGATAATTATTTTGTAGGGATAAATATAACAGGTTCGTGCTTGTTTGTTTTGATAAAACGTAAAAATAAACAAAGGTGGCGCTGCGATCGTCGCATATTTAACGTTATCGACTTATAAATCATATGGAGCACTAATCCTCTTTAAACCATTATTCAATCTGGCATTAAGAGATAGGAAAATCTGTGATTTATAGAAGCGATTCGGGATTTCAATCGTCAAATGGTAACGCCACACAAATAACGTCGTTCTGTTTCACTGTTTAAACAACGTATGTGATGTTTAAAGTCAAATATATGATTCGAAATATCATTTGTTTTTTTTTTCTCGTTTTCTCCTGTACTGCTAATTCAATATAATGCAACGATGAATTTATTAGATACTAACTTTAAATTACATCGTTTTTCTTTTAATTGAAAATTGCTTGTTCAATCAAAAGGAAAACGCGAGTGAAAGACGTCGTATACTCGTGGAAACTTACGGTGACAATGTTCCAATACAAGACACTTATAGACGTTCAAAACTGGTGATTACGGCTTGAAAGACAAAGAATGCCCACGTCAGCAGAACATAATTGAAGATGCCGAATTGCAAGCACTGTTTGAAGAAGACGATACTCTGCTACAAATGGCAGAGGGGTTAAATGTTAGTCGCCGAAGCATTTGTGATCATCTGCATGCTATAGGAAAGATCCAGAAGGCAGGAAAATGGGTACCACATCAGCTGAACGACAGACAAATGGAAGTTTTACTTTCTCGGCATGAAAGAAAGATTTTTTGTGATTGGAGCCGAAAAATATATTCCGATATATTTCGAGAACCTAAAATAAAGAAAATCATGGACCAAGACAACCATCAACATCGACCGGATCACTTTGGAATGAAGACAATGTTGTGCATTTGGAGGGACCAGATAAGTATCGTGTACCAATCAGGCGAAACAGTTAATACCGTTCGCTACCGTCAACAAATAATCAAATTGAATCGTGCATTGATCGAAATCGACCAGAATGGGCTACAAGACACGGAAAACGATTTTGCAGCATGACAACACCCCATCACCCACAGCAAAACCGGTCAGAGACACTAATCCTGCACTTGGTAGGCAACTCTTGGCCCACCCGCCTTACTCACCAGACTTGGCCCCTTTTGACTACCACTTGAAACCCTTGTTTCCAACGCCATCTTTTAAAAAATTAAGAATTATTAACCCCCACACCTGGTATTAAAGAAAAAATCTGTCTGGTTTCTTTTAAAAGACATAAATAATTAAAATGGTAGCATGACATTTGCTCCATCTGTTAGTAACAATAGTATGGTGTTGTAATGTAGATTCCTCTTTCGAAAGAAAATCAATTCCCATAGATACGACCCACAACAATAAACGTGTTTTGCGCATCGTAGAGATCGAGTGGAATTTCGCAAGAATCGAAAAATATATCGCTGATATTTACCCAGAAATTTTCCATTTTATGACGCCGAATACTGGGACGTAACGTAAACAAAAGTGTAAAAGAGATCGTATTGATTTAGGACCATTGCAGCTTAAATTTTCAGCAGTTCTTGTCTATTTACTTTTGTTTGGACTGTCTCTGTGCCGAAAACGTTGGAGTTCTGACTTATTTACTTATGAATCAGGACGTTTCTGGCGAGCAGAGAGGTTATAGATGATTCAATTTCATAGTTTTTATAATTAAAACTACCAACGGAAATTTTACAAATACTAAATATCTATTTCCAAAAGGTTTCTTCCAGGAAAATATTGAATCATTTGGCAAAACTATAAAAAGTTGGATAGATGTTTGTGTCGTACAAGATGCGACAAAAATAATTCAAATATCTGCAACTTGGTTGATTTTCAATATAAAAAAATGTTAATTACAAAACAATTTGTTTTGATAGATATATATTGATTATTTAATAACTAAAGATTATTCAGTTCTTCAAACAGATGAAATTCTTGCTGTTCACACGTCCAGAGTTTTTTGTATTGCACTGACCAACATTGCTTCAGACACAAATATTTTTGCTGTATGCAAACCAAGTAGATGTTTGCAAAATTTATTTGCTATACATTATTTGGACTTCGAAATGCTTTAAAAACCACGTTAGTAGCCAAACACATTTAACATAAGCGAGGGCTTTAGCGCCATCTTAAAGCTAAGCTAATGAAAATAGAATATAAAACAAAAAAAAAAGTTGAAATAATTTGATAGTATTTATACAGGGTGTTCCATAACATATATTCTAGAACATAGTGAAAATTTAGACATTCTTTAAGGTGCTCAGCCGGTTCCTCATCTTATTCATATTTCTCTCCACAGCCCTATTATGCAATTTTTTGAACATACGTGGTACCATACCGTATATATATATATATATATATATATATATATATATATATATATATATATATATATATATATATATATATATGTATATGTATATATATATATATATATATATATATATATATATATATATATATATATATATATATATATATATATATATATATATATATGTATATATATATATATATATATATATATATATATATATATATATATATATATATATATATATATATATATATATATACATATAAAAAGGAGCACGGGAAGATTTAAAGAACTACCGTCCAATAAGTCTCTTATCAGTGATGTACAAAGTTTTCACCAAGATAATATCCAAAAGAATACTAAGAAAACTTAATGACGCACAACCAAGGGAGCAAGCAGGATTCAGAAGTGGATTCAGTACAATGGATCACATCCAGGTTCTACAGCAGGTCATAGAAAAACATAACGATAACACTATGCCACTATACTTGGCTTTTATCGATTATGAAAAAGCATTTGATCAAATCTCAAAGCAGGCCATAATGGATGCATTGCTTAATCAAGGTGTAGAGAAAGCCTATGTGAACCTACTAGGATCGATATATGATGAAGCTACAGCGACAGTCCACCTTGACGATCTTGAGGTTGGAATAAATGTAGAGCCGGGCGTACGGCAGGGTGACGAAATATCGCCTCTTCTTTTCTCAGCCTGCCTGGAAGAAGCGTTCCTTAATCTGGACTGGAAACAAGATGGAATAAGGATTAAAGATGCGTACTTAAATCATCTTAGGTTCGCAGATGATATCGTTCTTCTTTCACAAGACCCAGAGGAGCTGCAAAGACACGTTCAAGAACTCAAAGGGCTGGGGAACCATTTGGCTTGAAAATAAACCAGAAGGATCAGATTATGGTCAATAAATTTGCTGAGGATAAAAGGATTTCTATTTTAGGAACGGATTTGGAGGTTATGGATCACTATATATATATATATATCTTGAGCAGAGGGTTTCAATGGAAGGGGATAGCGCCCGGGAGGTGGAACGACGAGTTAAATGTGGCTGGCAGGCTCAACATAGTTTTTAAGAGCAAACTACCACTTTGCTTAAAAACAAAAGTCTTTGATCAGTGTGTCCTGCCCGTTATGACATACGGAAGTGAGACCTGGACACTCACATCACAGTCAGTTCAAAAAGTTCGAGTAGCACAGAGGGGCATGAAAAGCATGTATGCTTGGCATTACTAGATGAGATAGAAAGACCTGCACATGGATCAGAGAACAAACGAAAGTGAGTGACATCATTGGAAGAATAAAGCAACTGAAATCGAAGTGGGCAGGCCATGTAACGAGACGATGGGACGAAAGATGGACCAGGGCAGTCCTGGACTGGATACCACTTGATCGCAAACGTCCACGGAGAAGACCGAAAGCACGATGGACTGAAGATATTATTAAGTATATTGTACCCGAATGGCAGAGGAACGCTCAGAACCGCGAGAGTTGGAAACATGCTGAAGAGGCCTTCATCCTGCAGTTGATTGGTACGGGTTGATGATGATAATAATGATATATATATATATATATATATATATATATATATATATATATATATATATATATATATATATATATATATATATATATATATATCAAATGTATGTAATTTTTTTTTAATATTTGTCTGCCATTTAAAAAGTATTGTTTTATAGCTACTGAAGAAATCTGGCAACACCGAAAAGTATTGTTTGTAATTTTTTCTTAGTCAAATTATTTCCTACAACTTTGCATTGAGAATTACTAGTCTATCACTTCAAATAATAAAGTTTCTCACGGTAGCAGTTCGTTACATACGACATGGCTAATTTGTATGGTTGTGCCTTTTGATAATTCGTTATATGCAACTTTTTATGCCTTTATTATCATTGATTTAAACAGTTGCAAATTTGAGATTATACCCTGTTAGTTCATGCGTCTAGCTTGTAGTAAAAATGACCTAGTGCTACTATATAAAATGGCGGTAAATTCAAACTGAATATTAATAAAATGTTTAAATATTTTCTAACTAATGTATGAACGTTGCATCGATGAATTCTTAATTCTTGTCTATTTTTGCAAAGTACTTGTACAAAAACAAGACTAAATGAAGAGAACTGTATTTTACGAGATTAAAAAAAGAATTACCACATTCGTTGTAGTAAAACGCATCTCCATATATCATCAAATGGAGACAGGCAAAATGGCTGGAAAACATTCACAACAACACATTAGTACGTCCTCTTTGCTTGTATTTTTCGCAACATTTTTGATATGAAAAGTCATATAACACAAGATGAAATATATCGTCGAACAATGGGCATTATTTTTCGTTAGTCCGACAAAAATAATTACCCCGTTAACAAAATAAGAAATCAGAGAAAAAGAAATTCCGTTATCCCCTGTTAACAAAATAAGAAATCAGAGAAAGAATCAAAGAAATCGTAGAATATTCGCTACGTAAAAAATTAATAAACCTGGCACCATAAGACGAAATGTTAAATATTTTTGAATTGTTTCGATAAGTTCAGTTTCGTCAAGAAATGTTCGATAAGTTAATTTAAATATTATTTATTACAAACAATTGTTCTTTTTGTGGAAAATTTAACGTTTTTTATTTAGACACTCGCTAATCACATAAAAATCAAAGTATTCAAAATCCCCTATCTATTTCACTAGTCCTAAATATGTAGATTAGGTGATTTTTTCACAATTCAAATTTGCACCAATTGCACTGCATCTTCAGAAATTAAAAAAAAATCATTTTTTTCAACTATAGTTTAGCACGCCGGCGACCGCATATTGTGATCCAGAAAGATCCAGAAAGTGAAGATTAATCTACATTACATAGTGAGGAAATTAAAGAGCATCTCCCATCAATTTATGAAAATTTATCCAGGGATGATTTACTTCAAATATGCTTGGGTGGCCATACCCAAAACGCAAACGAAAGTTTTAACGCGATTATCTCCAAAACACCTGCATTCTGGACTAAAAATTTTCGAAATCTACTTCACTGCTGGAATATTTAATGAAGGTTCCATTCTTAGAATTATGAATCAACTGAACTTATGCCAAAGTTTTCGCCGAAACTACGGATGAGGCGCGAGTAACGAGACCGAACCGACAAAAAAAGACTTTCCAAGACAAAAAAAAACTCGTACAGCCCGAAAACAGCAGCAGGTTGAAGAAAACCAGCTTTTCGAAGAGGCTGAAAGTCTATTATATGCACCCGGGATCGCCAATTGGTCGGTAAGTCGTTTTATCGTACTGAAACTTTAAACGCGATTATCTCGAAACTGTTTTTTCAAAAATTACTCGTGCTGTAACTCAAAAATTTATTGATCGATTTGGCTGAAATTTTGGGAGGCTTTTCTCTATATCATTATAGAAATGTGTCATATGAAAGGATGTACCTACTGTTAAAGATTTCGTGTAAATAAAACTTTTTTAGGATAAAAAATGTAGAGAAAATAGTACAAAACTTGAACATTCTTTTAAAGCTTACTTAATTTTTAATTTAATATTTTTTTATAGTTTTATACGTTGATCCTTCTCGTACATATGTCAGAAATAGAAAGCATTTTTTTTGTTTTTTTTTCTTTCAGATGAATATAAAAAAAGTGACAAATGCTGCACATCGCTCCAGAGACGCCCGAAGAAAATTACTGAGTCATCATTATGCAAAAAAAAAACTCTTTAAAGATCAAGTAAAATGATGTAAAAACTTTAAAATGATACAGTTATTTTATCATCTTTAAAAACACTTCTGAAAAATAACTGATTTTGGGGCGTCTAAAGGGATTTCCCCCCAAATATATACCCTTGCGCCATCCTAGATATACACAATATGTCGGAAAAACAACCTTCCTCTATTTAAAAAAACTGCTAGAGCCATCTATTGAAACAATATATAATTTGAAAGCAGTATATCTTCTCTATAAAACGAGATCACTATCATTAGAATCGATCAATGGATTGTCAAGTTATTGTGCTTAAAGTGACAGTACCCTTTGTCACCTGGTCACAAAAACCCGATGGAAGAAAGAGTTAATATTCAATTAGATTTCAATCACGGTAAAACTTCTATAGAAACATATGAATTGATGAGAAAAGTTTATGGTGATGATTGCTTATCGGGTACAAGCATGTTCGAGTGGTATAAGTGATTCCAAGACGGTCGTGAGGTTTCGAGGTCGGTAAAAAACAAAAATCAGTTAGTTGGTGTGATGGATGGTGGAAGAATTAAATACGACCAAAGATTTAATTCACGAAAGTGTTACATGAAACAGATAGTGAATTTTGTTGGTCAATTTTTCATAGGCAAAAATCAAACTGTCCTCCAAAATATGTGAGAACTCTATCAGAAAATTTAGTTACCCATTTACACAGACCAAAAGAGATTATTAAAATACTAAAAACACGTTTCTCAATGTGACGGTATTTCTTATCAGAAAATGTACTACAAATTATTGTAGAGAATACAAATAAGCATATCCACCTACTCAAGTTCGATGTTCTCGAGAACGTGATGCCAAAACAACTAACGTAGTTGAAATTCAGGCATTGTTTGGGTTCTTGTATTTGACTGGGGTAATGAAAAGAAATCACTTGAACACAAAGATCTTTGGGGTGTTGATGACCCTGGCATCGATATATTTCGACTTACAATGTCTCTACAAAGATTTCGATTCCTACTTTGCGGTTTGAGTATCTTGAAACCGATGAAGCTAGAAAGTCTGGTGATAGATTGGCAACGATTTAAGAAAGATAATAATTAAAACACTTGGTATTTGTTTCACAATATATTCAAGATATTCTCTAACATGTTTCGGCCTCGCGACCATTCTCAAAGAGAGTTATGTATAAACTAAACTAAAGTTTCAAAGTGCTGTCTAATGGAAGTCGGTTTTTTCATCTCGTTAAATTTATTACACTATCAATAATTGGAGTATTTCCGAAGTCTAGCTGGGTGTTTGTTAGGTTTTTGCCGTCGTCTATGGCTTTTTTAATTTCGAAAATTTCCAGGTAATTTAACAGCCTGCTTTTATTGCAGCTATGTATTAATTTGGTATTATTAATGTTAAAAAAATGGTTCTGGTCTATACAATGTTCGGCAAAGCCCGTCTTGTGTAAATTGTGTTTGTGTAAAATTGAATATTTATGTTCTTTTAGCCTATCATTGAGCGATCGGCCCGTTTGGCCTATATAAATAGCGTCACACATATTACATTTAATTTCGTATACTCCAGATTTGTCACAAAATTTTGCTCTTTCTTTGTTATTGTTTATTTTTATTTATTATGATAGAGTTGTAAATTTAACAAATGTTCAGTTTGATAATGATGAAATTAAGTTATTAGAAAAAGGCCTCAAATACTGTCCAAACTTTGTCAAATCCACAGATATTGAAATACTCGCAGCCAATTTAGAGAATCTTTTAAGTAGTTTAAATAAAAGCCAATTAGCAAAATATAACATTGCAAATATAATAGCAAACAATAAAATATAAAATAAATATTCCAACGAACTCAGAATAATTAATAAATTACGTAACAAAATTTACCAAAACAATTTAATTCTTTGCAAAGCTGACAAAGGTAATACTGTCACTATTCTAACAAAAGATGGATACCTATTAAAAATCAACACACTCATCAACACAGAAAACTGTAGAGAACTCAAGACCGATCCAACAAAAAAATATCATACCGCTGTAAAGAAAATTACAAAAACGTACAATGAAACCTTCTTAAATATATCGCAATCCAAACTAGATACCATGAACCCAAAATCTCCAGTCTTATACGGAATGCCTAAACTGCATAAAGATGGCATTCCAATGAGACCAGTCGTTTCTTATGTAAATGCTCCTGCATATAAACTTTGCAAACAACTCAACAGTGATCTACCATTATTTATCGATTTCAACTCGCCCAAAGCAATCAAAAATACAATAGAACTAACAACAAAATTAAAAAACATACAGATACCTCCCAATGCAAAGTTAGTTTCGTTCGATATAAAAAGCCTTTTTTCCTCCATTCCGGTACAAGACCTTAAAAATATCCTCACTGAAAGAATTCATGAATGCAATCTTGAAATCGTACACAAAAATGCTCTCATAGAAGCTATCAATGTATGTACCGAACAAAATTATTTTCTATTCAATTCAAAATTTTACCAACAAACGAATGGATTACCAATGGGAAGCCCCCTGAGCCCCCTCCTGGCAGAAATTTATATGGCTAATTTTGAAAACAATTTATATAGCGACACTAATTATACAAGACACATACATTTTTGGGCCAGGTATGTCGATGATATTATTTGCATATGGACCGGTACAGAAAGACTATTGGGTCAATTTCTTGAATATTTAAACAGTGTAAACTCAAAAATCCAGTTCACAATAGAAACAGAGACGGATAATTCATTAAATTTCTTAAATTTAAAAATAATAAGAACACCGAATAAATTAGAATTCGAAATATTTAGAAAACCCACGTATACCGATACAATTATTCACGCAAGTTCAAATCAGTCATGGAATGTAAAAATGTCCACTTTTCATAGTATGACCCACAGACTTCTAACGATTCCACTTAAAAAAGACAGCTATGAAAAAGAACTTAATATTATCAAAAATATCGCAAGGAATAATGGATATCAGCCAAGCATCATAGATAAAATGATAAAAAACAAGATTAAGAAACACAACACCAAACATTTTTATGCCGCAACACCCGAAAAAGATTCTAAAAATTGGCATGCTATAAACTATATTCACAAATTAAGTTCAAGAATCACAAATCAGTTAAAGAACGAAAATATTAATATTATCTCTGTTAATAAGAATAATCTTACATCGATGTTAAACAATAACAAAGAAAGAGCAAAATTTTGTGACAAATCTGGAGTATACGAAATTAAATGTAATATGTGTGACGCTATTTATATAGGCCAAACGGGCCGATCGCTCAATGATAGGCTAAAAGAACATAAATATTCAATTTTACACAATCAGAGAAAGACGGGCTTTGCCGAACATTGTATAGACCAGAACCATTTTTTTAACATTAATAATACCAAATTAATACATAGCTGCAATAAAAGCAGGCTGTTAAATTACCTGGAAATTTTCGAAATTAAAAAAGCTATATACGACGGCAAAAACCTAACAAACACCCAGCTAGACTTCGGAAATACTCCAATTATTGATAGTGTAATAAATTTAACGAGATGAAAAAACCGACTTCCATTAGACAGCACTTTGAAACTTTAGTTTAGTTTATACATAACTCTCTTTGAGAATGGTCGCGAGGCCGAAACATGTTAGAGAATATCTTGAATATATTGTGAAACAAATACCAAGTGTTTTAATTATTATCATTGTTACTATGTTTCACCAAGAGCCAACCGCGCAATCAATCAAAACTAACGATTTAAGATATTTTTAGAAAAATGTAAAACTGCATTTACACCCTTTCATTACAGTTGACCAAAAATTAAAAGCCTTTAGGGGATAGATGTATTTTCCATTAATATATACCCAATAAATCAAACAAATACGGAATAAAAATGAATGCTCTTTGGGATCTCAAAGTTTTTTTATACTTGTAACTTGGAATGTTGGCAAATATCCTGTGGGTCCTTAGGAGGTAAATAATTCAAGATTACGATAAAAAACAAGATTAAGAAACACAACACCAAACATTTTTATGCCGCAACACCCGAAAAAGATTCTAAAAATTGGCATGCTATAAACTATATTCACAAATTAAGTTCAAGAATCACAAATCAGTTAAAGAACGAAAATATTAATATTATCTCTGTTAATAAGAATAATCTTACATCGATGTTAAACAATAACAAAGAAAGAGCAAAATTTTGTGACAAATCTGGAGTATACGAAATTAAATGTAATATGTGTGACGCTATTTATATAGGCCAAACGGGCCGATCGCTCAATGATAGGCTAAAAGAACATAAATATTCAATTTTACACAATCAGAGAAAGACGGGCTTTGCCGAACATTGTATAGACCAGAACCATTTTTTTAACATTAATAATACCAAATTAATACATAGCTGCAATAAAAGCAGGCTGTTAAATTACCTGGAAATTTTCGAAATTAAAAAAGCTATATACGACGGCAAAAACCTAACAAACACCCAGCTAGACTTCGGAAATACTCCAATTATTGATAGTGTAATAAATTTAACGAGATGAAAAAACCGACTTCCATTAGACAGCACTTTGAAACTTTAGTTTAGTTTATACATAACTCTCTTTGAGAATGGTCGCGAGGCCGAAACATGTTAGAGAATATCTTGAATATATTGTGAAACAAATACCAAGTGTTTTAATTATTATCATTGTTACTATGTTTCACCAAGAGCCAACCGCGCAATCAATCAAAACTAACGATTTAAGATATTTTTAGAAAAATGTAAAACTGCATTTACACCCTTTCATTACAGTTGACCAAAAATTAAAAGCCTTTAGGGGATAGATGTATTTTCCATTAATATATACCCAATAAATCAAACAAATACGGAATAAAAATGAATGCTCTTTGGGATCTCAAAGTTTTTTTATACTTGTAACTTGGAATGTTGGCAAATATCCTGTGGGTCCTTAGGAGGTAAATAATTCCCCAGCTGCTGTTGTGGAAAGGCTGTGTGAACCCGTAAGAGGCAGCAGAAGAAACGTAACTACTGATAATTGGTTTACTACTTTTAAGTTGATAGAAAACCTAAAGGGAAATTTTTAGGAACGGTTAGGAAAAATAAAACAGAGCTTACTGTTCAATTTACTCACCCAGTAAATCGGCCTGAGAAGTCGTCAATGTTTGCCTTTCACGAGAATTGTACGCTCTTATCTTATGTTCCGAAAAAAAGTCAAAATATTTTGCTTATGTCAAGTTTACACCATGATGACACTATTGATAATGAAACAAATAAGCCAGATATAATAGGTCCTTACAATCAAACTAACGAGGGAGTAGATACGGTAGACAAACTTTGCGCTGCTTATAATTGTGCACGTACCACTCGAAGATGGACAATGGTAACCTTTTACTCAATGTCAAACGTTGTTCTCTAGTTATTTACAAGGCGAATGACGTAGATAAAACAATTTACGGAGAGAATTTTTGCGGAAACTCTCTTTTGAATTAATACTTAATTACATACTGTACCGAATATACCAAGATCGATAAAACTAAGAATTAGCGAGATTCTTGAACTAGAAGTTACGGAGCAGCATCGGGAACCCCCAGCCAATCAAAGATGTCGATTGCTATGTGCTATGTGTAAGGAAAAAAAATGTCCTATGTATGTTTGATACACGCTCTAATAATTTGTCCAGAGTATTTTGAAATAGGGCATGGTGAAACAATATTTCAATGTCTATTTTACACTATTTTCGTGTTATTTTTAACTCTGGTTTTTAAATGTATGTATTAGAAGTTTTGCATGTTATTTTAAAAAATATTTAATATATTTTCATGTTCTTAAATAAATAACTAATATAATAATTTAAGTTTAATAGGTGTCTTTTTATTATATGATTGTCTATCTTAATCACTATGTAGCAAAAATACGTCCTTTAATGGTGAACTAGCAGTTCACACGACCGATTATATACGACTACAAAAGTTGATGGAAAAAGGTGACTGCTATAGCTAATACTTAGGAGTCATTGAAGTCGTGTCATTAGTAGTTCTTTTAAGACGTGCCAATAATAAAATGTTATTCCAGATATATTGTTCTTCATGCTGGGAGCAAGAGTGGCTTTATTCCAAAGGCCGAATGAATCTTCTCTTCTAAAATAAGAAGCGATTATCATAGAGAAATGAATCAAAATAACATCTGTTTTGGCTTGAAAACCACCTATTGAAAATCTTCTCATGGATAATGCTCCAGATCACAGTACACTGATGGATAAACCTCCAACTAGTGCATGGACAAAACCAAAAATTGCAGAATGGCTGACAAAGCATAATCTTCCCTTTGAAAACACATGTTAAAAAGCGAACTGCTGCAAATCGTTATTCGGTAAGCAGTAATTAAAGAGACAGGTTTGTGTTTCATAATGTTCTTTTTATGTCGAGATGTAAAAACGATTAATAACAGTGTAGATATGTGGAAAGAAGCTTTGTCAACAGTTATACCACAGATCTGGATGAACAGCATCAGACATAAAGAAGAAAGATTAAAAGATGGTCGAATCGCGAAAGAGTATTTGATAGACTAGAAGTTAATACCATAATAATTTACTTGAACAACGATTCAGATGCTGTAAGTTGTTTTAGTGATAGTGAATAATTAAATCCTGTGTGAACTAAATGAAAAGCCGCTATGTTCACAAGCAGAAGTTTCGAAACAGATTTTTGATTAAAACTTTTAAAGAAAAAACTTTTCGTGTTACTTTTTCATTTACAGTTTTAAAAGTCAAAGTCTGGGTATTTTGGTGTCGATGTGGCAATATTGTAACGTGAGTGTGTTAGATTTTGATGACGTACAACCATTATTTCCCTGAATGAGCTATAGTTTATATATATATATATATATATATATATATATATATATATATATATATATATATATATATATATATATATATATATATATATATATATATATATATATATCAGATTTATCATTTTTGTTTGTTTTTTGATAATTTCTCAAAGTCTGTTATTTGTTTAAAGGTAACTTTTGCATTGTTTTTATAAAAGATTTTTCTAACAGCTGATGGTGAGCGCGGAAGAGTAATTCTTTGATAATTGTATGTTTGACTACGTCCTAACAAACTACAATTTACCAACAACAACTAAAAAAAAAATCCTCCAATTTGGAAAACTAAAACTCTCCTGCGAAACCTGCCGTTGCCAAATTCACCGAATTAAAACGATACTCTGCATTTTCCAGTTTTCATTTATTCGAAAAATTCCTCTCGCTTGGTTCTATTTCCTTTTTTAGTTCTCTCTTTTTCGCTCACTCTCTCGCTTTCTGCTTTCTCGATTTAGTTTAAATTCGGCAAGGAATAAATAAAAATTGAAAAAGTTTCGCCGGTAAGGGCGATGTTTTGCAGTATATGTGTACGTCAGCTTCTTTTATGGTGGTGGGCGAATTTTTTTTTGGCTCGTTGTTCGTCTTTGGTGCGGTCTCGACCCAAATTGAAAGCTTTTGTTGTTGAAGGCATCGAAAGTTTTTTAATCAACGACTAGAAAGACCAAGTTTCAAAATATACTTTTTACGTCGAAAAACGTCATCGGGGGTACTTTTTCTTTAGTCGACGTAGAAAAAATATATTCGTCGCTTTTATGTATGACAAAATGATTTATTTGTATAAACAATAAATGAGTAGATTAAAAAATTAATATGTTTGAAATTGATATATAGTGGACTTCCTATTTTCAAATTGAAAACTTATCGCAATATTCAGTGTTTCGTCGTTATTAAAATTATTTTTGGCAATAACCCGAAAAAAAATGAAAAAACTCCGGTATAACCTGTTTTAATAATAAATACAGGGTCACCCCCAGTGTCAGCGGAAGATAAAACCCGGACGGCATCATGGAAAATCCTCTAATCCCGATGAAATATACATATAATCATTTAGATATGAATTTCTCAATAAAAAAAAACGTACATTTTGTTTATATTTTACAAAGTCTGTGGTTTATATTTTGAAAAAGAGAAAATACGAAATTGGATGCATGCTGTGGATATTCGTATTTCTGCCAATACGTTTTGCGGGGAAAACGTGGAAGCGAATTTGTTTAGGTTTTATACAGAGACAGATAATCCTGGTTGATGATGTATTAAAAATGAGAATAATGAAAAAATCATTATTCCGGAAAATCAATCTGGGACGTGGGTAGTTTTAAATTAAAATCTGCTTTTGGGTTATATAGAGTATTCCAGAAAGTGTTTTTTTTTTCGAATTAAATGTTATGGATATTTAATTTTTTTTTTAATTCACCGGAGCTTTGCTTTCATGTTTTGCAAACTTTCATGTTTTGAATATCTCTTCCTAATCGTACTGCGCAATATGTATATGATTATATAAGACTACAAAAGTTGATGGAAAAATGTGAGTGCTATACGTAATACTTAGGAGCCATTAAAGTCATGTCATTAATAACAGTGTAGATATGTGGAAAGAAGCTTTGTCAACAGTTATACCACAGATCTGGATGAACAGCATCAGACATAAAGAAGAAAGATTAAAAGATGGTCGAATCGCGAAAGAGTATTTGATAGACTAGAAGTTAATACCATAATAATTTACTTGAACAGCGATTCAGATGCTGTAAGTTGTTTTAGTGATAGTGAATAATTAAATCCTGTGTGAACTAAAAGAAAAGCCGTTAGGATCCCAAGCAGAAGTTTCGAAACAGATTTTTGATTATAACTTTTAAAGAAAAAACTTTTCGTGTTACTTTTTTATTTACAGTTTTAACAGCCAAAGTCTGGGTATTTTCGTGTTGATGTAACGTGAGTGTGTCAGATTTTGATGACGTACAACCATTATTTCCCTGAATGAGCTATAGTTTATATATTTACATATATATATATATATATATATATATATATATATATATATATATATATATATATATATATATATATATATATATATACATCAGATTTATCATTTTTGTTTGTTTTTTGATAATTTCTCCAAGTCTATTATTTGTTTAAAGGTAACTTTTGCATTGTTTTTATAAAAGATTTTTCTAACAGCTGATGGTGAGCGCGGAAGAGTAATTCTTTGATAATTGTATGTTTGACTACGTCCTAACAAACTACAATTTACCAACAACTAAAAAATCCTCCAATTTGGAAAACTAAAACTCTCCTGCGAAATCTGCTGTTGAGAAATACACCTTATTAAAACGATACTCTGCATTTTCCAGTTTTCATTTCTCGAAAAATTCCTCTCGCTTCTTTCTGTTTCACTCTCTCCCTTTCTGCTTTCTCGATTTAGTTTAAATTCGGCAAGGAATAAATAAAAATTGAAAAAGTTTCGCCGGTAAGGGCGATGTTTTGCAGTATATGTGTACGTCAGCTTCTTTTATGGTGGTGGGCGATTTTTTTTTTGGCTCGTTGTTCGTCTTTGGTGCGGTCTCGACCCAAATTGAAAGCTTTTGTTGTTGAAGGCATCGAAAGTTTTTTAATCAACGACTAGAAAGACTAAGTTTCAAAATATACTTTTTTCGTCGAAAAACATCATCGGGAGTACTTTTTCTTTAGTCGACGTAAAAAAAATATATCCGTCGGTTGTATATATGACAAAATGATTCATTCGTATAAACAATAAATAAGTAGATTGAAAAGTTGTTGGAATTTCTTTTACAAAATTATTTTATACGAGGGTGATTTTACAAGACATACATTTTTATGTGTCTTAAAAGTGATCTTAGCAAGGTTTTTCTGAATTAAAACAATTACAGTCATTGCGGAAACAAATTAAGTGATAATATACACTCAATGGTCGCAAAAGAATCAATTTTCTTGAATTTAATTACATTAAATATAACGTTAAAAATGTCATAAATTCTTCTATTGAAATTTTTGGTGTGAAACTCTAAACTCGAGATTCTTTAACTTCTCGACGCGTTTTCGTTAATCATTTTAGCACCATCAGGTGAAGATTCAGATATATTTTTAACTGACGTAGCTGATACTTGATGGAAATTAATTTTAAATAAATAAACACACAGATTAATATATAAAAATTTCCACTGTATTCAAAATTACATGTATTTAACTATATATAAAGAACATATTGCCCACAATAGATAACGGAGAAATGAGAAATCCTGTATTGTTTAACAAGCACTCTAGCATGAGCAGAATGAAAAATTTTCCCAATAAATAATAATTGGGCTTTGGATGCATTCGAGCATTCAAACAAATGTAAGAAACAAAATGTAAGAAAACCACGAACCGGTATAAAAGACCTATTCAATTTAGCTAACTATTTGAATCAGGAACGTAACGCCTGGTTAATTTCACGGTTCATGATTTCTACACGCTTTCACGGTTGTCATATGCCAGAGGTATTTTTTAATCCTTACCTGGTCTTCAGTGTCTGACAGATATCTACGATAATTTTAATTATTGTGTTGGCAACACTGTTTGGTCAACCTGATCTAGCGTCTCAGTACCTTTCCATTACTTATTGAGACGTATCACCGTGCTCTTGTTTGATCATTTTACCTTTGTTTTGATTGGGTTTTATTCAATTATTTTAAACTCACAGTGTCTCACAGACACGGACGCTCCATACGAGGTATATATTTAGGTGTCCACCAGACACAGAAGCACAGAGTTCACCACATCAACTTTTTTTTTGCTTCGTATAATCTTTTTTTGGTAATGCTTATTTTATAAATAAATTTTAATTTTTATAGGAGCCATGGATGAACCTGGGCCCAGTAAACGAGTTCGCTTCGATGACCCAGAATTTGAAAATATAATTTTTGACGATGAACTTTCTGATGAGGACTTTTCAATTGATGATTCAGATGAAGATCCCGATTTTCAACCCCTTGACACAGAGGAGGTAATGAACGAAATATATTCCGAGGAAAGTGCACCCTCTGCTCAATCTGCTCCCCCTCCTCAACAGCATCAACAAGTAAGTCAACTTTACCATGGGAAAAGAATTTGTTATATATGGAGGAAGACTCCTACTCCCCTTAACAGGAGAACTTTGAGTCATAATGTAGTTAGAAAACTCCCTGGTGCACTGAACCCAGTGCGTTTATTAGGGGACAATCCTAAACTTAAAGATCTGTTCTTATTGCTCATAAATAAAAACATGTTGGATGAAATCATTCTACGAACAAACCAAAAATGCGGAGTGTAAAAGAGTGATTGACACAAAAAAACCGTTATCGTTTTAGAGATACCAATACTATTGAAATAAAAACATTTATTGGTTTGTGTTAATTCACATCAATACTCAAATCAAATAGTGAAGCCGTGTCGTCCCTCTTGAAAAGTGACAAGACAGGGCGGCCAATTTTCCGAGCAACTATGGCTAAAAGAAGGTTTGAAGTACTTCTTCAAACTCTTCGGTTTGATGATAACACTACGAGAACAGAAAGAAAAAGAAAACTGATGCCCTTGCAGCAATCTCTATCATGGCCTCTTGCTATATGAACATATAGAAAAATTTGACTTTATAAAACAAACTGCTTTGACACTGATAAGAACGGAGCTGATACGCCGAGAATCTTCCCCATACCTAAATAATAATCTGAAAAGTCATAAAAGTCATAAGAATAAGGTCTAATTTAGGAACATCTGTCGATGTAACACAAAAATTTAGTCCTTTAGAAAGTACATACTTTTCAGAATCAGATAATATTTAAATTTTAACAACACATTAAAAACTACAGTTTACAGAAAACCGATAAACACAGATAGGTATCTCAATTTCTTTTCAAATCACTCAAAATCGGTGAAAATAGGAGTAATTAAAAGTTTATATGACAGAGCAAAACTTGTTTGTACGGACAGTGATACACTACAAAAAGAAAAAATCACATAAAAGACATTTTAATAAAAAACAATTATCCATTAATAACAATAATAATAACAATAATTAACAATAATAATAACTCTCAAACAATTAACCTCACAATTCCTTATATCCGCGGTATTTCTGACACAATTAAAAGAGTAGGAAATAAATACAACATAAGAACGACATTTAAAATAAAAAATACTCTTAGATCTCTATTAACAAAGACTAAACCAAACAATATACAACAAAATACCAAAAATGTGGTTTATAAAATTCCCTGCGAATGTGGCAAATTCTATATAGGTGAGACATCTAGACCGTTAGATGTTAGAGTAAAAGAGAAAAACCTTCTTAGAAAGGGCGAGTGTTCATCGAGGCCTCGCGGTACTCGGACGTGTTTTGCCGGTGCCGGGATCGACGCATACCAGGAATTCCGAGCGAATTCCTCACCGAGTGATTTGCCTATTTATCGAGAAATAACAATAATTTTGTATTGATAATAAACTGATAAAATATCGAGAGATAAGTGAGAAATAAAATATAAATATGTTCCCTTCGGGGAACCTATTAGGGTATAAAAAGGACGGTCAACCAGTTACTGAAACTACACAGAACCTACCAACCAACAATGCTAGACAGGGTGTACCAACCAACAATAACATACAGGGTGTACCAACACAATATACAACTCCTGCAACTAGATCGCAGAGCGAGTCAACACATAATAATAAGTACTATTACAGAATGTCATCAACTAGCGATGATGAGTTAGATGATCAAGAAAATATAGAGCATCCGTGGCAAAACGTGAAACATACCAAAAGGAGGAAAATAAACCCAAACAATCAACAAAGTGTCCCACTAAACAAGAGATTCAATAGCTTACCTGTAGATAACGAAGTAAGTAACAATGAGAAGCAGCCAGAAAATATAATTCCAAAACCACCACCAATATTTATTTACGGGGTAACTAACTATCAAGAAATGAGAAACAAGTTGAGGGAAATAGTTGAAGATGAACAATACCGTACAAAAACGCTAGCAGACAATATAATAAAAATTAGTAGCAACGTTTCAGACACCTATAGAAAACTAATACATTTTCTGAGGGAAAACAAAATCATACACCATACATATCAACTTAAGGATGAGCGAGCATACAGAGTAGTAATTAAACACCTACATCATACAACTGCTTTGAACGAAATCAAAGAAGAACTATCTCAGAAGGGACATAAAGTAAGGAACATATTAAACGGAAGAAAACGAATAACAAAAGAACCATTAAACCTATTCTTTGTTGACTTGGAGCCAGCAGACAATAACAAGGATATTTATAAAATAAATACTTTTCAGAATAAAATAAATCAAGTGGAACCACCAAGAAAAACCAGAGGTATAGCTCAATGTATGCGATGCCAAAACTACGGACACACAAAAACATACTGCAATCGACCGTATGTATGTGTAAAATGTGGTGGACCACACAGTACATCCAGCTGCAAGAAAAGTAAAAACGTACCCGCAAAGTGTGCTCATTGTGGAGGCCCACATACAGCAAGCTATAGAGGATGTGAATTCTACCATAGAATTACAGAAAAACCAAATAATGCAAATAACAGACTCAACATCCAACATAATACAACCCAATCAACAGCTCACTTTCGACAAAATATCAGCTATGCAAATGTAAAAGGCAATAGAAACATCAATCAAACTAACAACGAAGACAACTCAAATATAATCAGCAAATTCTTAGAGGAATTCAAGGCGATGTTTCAGCAACTCGTCCAACAAAATAGCATGGCACTTAACATGCTCACAACGTTGATAAGTAAAATTCACTAAATTCTTAAGAATTGCCCATTGGAATGCTAATGGCCTTCCACAACGAAAACATGAAGTTG
Organism: Cosmopolites sordidus; assembly: GCA_031761425.1. NCBI lineage: Eukaryota > Metazoa > Arthropoda > Insecta > Coleoptera > Curculionidae > Cosmopolites > Cosmopolites sordidus. The sequence continues at coordinate 366,599 of JARFXV010000581.1, read as the reverse complement.
AATTATTTCTCCATCAAAATTCAATAGATATAATGCTGGTAAGTGAAACGCATTTCACAGATAAAACATATTTTCATATTCCACGCTATATAACTTATATTACTAATCACCCAGATAACACTGCACATGTTGGAACAGCAGTAATTATCAAAAACACTATTAAACACCATGAAATGCCTAAATATAAAGAGAATTTTCTGCAAGCCACAGCAGTCAAAGTTAAACTGATGCCATATGAATTAACTATTGCTGCAGTCTATTGCCCACCGCGACACCAAATAAAAAACGATAATTTTGGGAATTTATTTGAAACATTAGGGCCGAAATTCATTGCAGTTGGAGACTACAATAGCAAACATACTCTTGGGGATCACGGCTGACGACTACTAAAGGCAGAGAACTATCAAATCTGATACATGAACAGAATTACTCGTTCCTGTCAACAGGCACTCCTACGTATTGGCCATCTGATCATAACAAAATACCAGACCTATTAGACTTCTTTATCACCAATGGAATTTCCTCAGAATACATGGACGTTGTATCAAGTTATGACTTATCATCAGATCACTCACCAATAATCGCAACAATTAGTAATTTTGTTATTAATAAATACACAATTCCTGGATTACACAACAAAAACACAAATTAGTCTAAATACCAAAATTAAATCGATGAGAAAATAGACCTAAAAGTATCCCTTAAAAATCCAAACGAAATCGATTCGGCAGTAACAAGGCTAACCAGTATCCTAATAGAGGCAGCACAGCATGCAACACCTCAATCTGACATGCCAAATCAAGGATATAATATACCGTTACAGATAAAAAAACTTATAGCTATAAAACGGAAAGCGAGAGCCAAGTGGCATCGAACCCAGGCTCCGTCAGATAAAACTATCTTAAATAGAGCGATTAAGAATTTGAAATTAAAACTAAAAGAAGCTCGAGAGAGATCATTTCAAGAACATGTTACAAAGCTCAACAGATTTGACAATACAATTTGGAAACCAATCAAACATAAGAGAAAACCTAAAATACAAGCTACACCCATTCGCAACGAAGAAATGCCAAATTGTAACTGGGCCAGAAGCGACGAAGAAAAAGCGACCGTGCTTGCTAAATATTTTGCTGAAGTATTTACTCCAAACGACGAGGAACTAGATGAGGAAATAGAAAGAGAATTGGCTGCCATCATGACCGACATACCATCCATTCAGGTTGCTACTCCAAAAGAAGTCAAAAGAGAAATTAGTTTACTGAATACAAAAAAAGCTCCAGGTATCGATATATTTACCCCTAAAATGTTAAAGGAACTTCCAAGAAAAGGGATAGTATTAATCACTTACATACTCAATGCTATGTTGAAATGCAATTACTGGCCTAAACACCTGAAAATTGCTCTAATAATCCCAATACTCAAAGTCGGAAAAGATCTGACAGAAGCTTCATCATACCGACCTATAAGTCTACTGACCGTTATGTCAAAACTTTTTGAAAGACTTATACTCAACAGAATAAATACTGACCCCGATACAGAAAACTGGATTCCTGCACACCAGTTTGGCTTTAGACAAAACCATTCAACTACGCAACAGACTCATCGCATAACCCATGAAATAAATAGAGCAATAGAAAACAAACAATACTGTACATCAGTGTTCCTAGATGTCAGTAAGGCTTTCGACAAGGTTTGGCATGATGGCATACTATTCAAAATCAAAAAATCTCTTCCTATAACATATTACCATCTCTTAAAATCCTATCTCATTGAAAGGAAATTCAAAGTTAAAATAAACGATAGCACATCGGAAAAATATACCATTAGATCGGGAGTTCCACAAGGCAGCGTTATCGGCCCCTTGCTCTACGTACTCTATACGGCTGATCTCCCAATAACAAAATACACCACAATTGGTACATTTGCTGATGACACAGTCATACTTTCATCAAATATAAACCCAGTCGAAGCCTCAAACAAACTACAAACCCACCTGAACCTAATTCAAACCTGGACTCGAAAGTGGAAAATTAAAATAAATGAGACAAAATCAGCGCAAGTCAACTTTACCCTCAGGAAAGGGCAGTGCCCTAGCTTACATTTTAATAACGTAGAAATCCCAACATTCACGAATACAAAATATTTAGGTATACACTTGGACAGTAAACTTACGTGGAAAACCCATATAGTCAAAAAAAGAAAACAAATTGACCTAAAAGTAAAAGAATTGCGCTGGCTTATCGGAAGAAAGTCTAACTTATCTTTAGATAACAAAATTCTATTATACAAGGTTATCATTAAGCCAATTTGGACTTATGGGATAGAACTTTGGGGATGTACCAGTAAATCAAATTTAGCCATTATCCAAAGATGTTAATCCAAAATATACGAATGATTGCCGACGCACCTTCACGAACCACAACCACACTCTTCACGAAGATCTCCAGATACCCTATGTTAAGGACGTGATCAAGAGCAGCAGCATAAAATATCACCACAAACTGGAAAGCCATCCTAACACCCTACTACAGCCTGTTTTGAATCCAACAAATAATAGAAGACTAAAAAGAAACTGGCCAACAGACCTGATAGAAGGATAATGGGGACTCGTCGTTGGGGGAGTCAGCTCATCACGCCAATATAGGGAAGTCTAGCCCTCAAGCCATCACATTAGCTTATAGAATATTGTAATTCTGATTGCTAATATACGAAATAAAAAATAAAGATAAAGAAAGGGTGATTTTAATAAATCTAGTATTTGTCAACAGGCATGGGAATCGGGTCATAAAATCAATTGGAATAATTCCAAAACGATATTAAAATAATCGGTAACAAAATACAGAATATTTAAAGAAACCGCTATAATTAATTAAAATAAAAGTAACTGTATTGCTATGCCTTCGGTAGATTTAAATTCAATATGGTTCCCGGTTCTAAAGAATACAATTAAACACATTTAAATATTTGAATACATAATCAGTACAATAAACAATCACACAGTAAACATTTTTTTTTGGTAGTATGTCACTGTCATAAAAATCCATTGTTGTCAATGCAAGTATCGTTGACATACACAAAAAAAATATATTTACTTTCACTCGTTACTTTATATATTACAAACTAATATAATTCATTTTTTAGTTTAGTTTTGAAAACGGGGGGAGAGGACCCTCCGAAACGTTAACGTTAAAAGTTTGTAACATTTTTTATAAGATTTTTATACCTTTAACATTTTGTTCGTTAGGCAAATTTATTACAAAAAACAATCGCTGAGACATTTGTCTCCGTTTGGTTTTTTGTTTTTACCCAGTGATTCTTTCTTTACATAAGAACAGGTATTTTTGATATATTTTGAGTTTTAGATAGTGGCGAAAAACCCAAATAAAGGGTTCTTCTTTCACGTAAACCTGTCAAAATGTACCCCAAGATATTTCACTTGGTATGATAAGAGTAACATCAAGTGTTTCAATATTTCTTTTAATACAGATTTAAAAAAATATATGTTTTTCATTGAATGATGTTCCCCATTTATACTGTACAACATTTTATTAATATAATTAACGAATTTATTGGTTTGATTATTTCAAAAATTTCAACGATGCGTTATAACAGAACAGCGCCGATAAAAAGCCATGGCAAAATAAAATAAAAGATAAAACGAATCCGGCCTATTCAAAATGCAAAATCCATTCACAAAAAATTCCCGTAATCTATTTCCGAAAACGGAATTAAAAGGATATTTAACGTCAATAGAATAATATGTGTTCCATAAAACAATTTCTAGAATTTTATTATGACAAAATAAAAGTACACATACACGGTATGTCGGAAAAATAACATTTTTAAATAAAAAAAATAATTATTTATTTTGCCAAAATTATTTCGTTTTATTCAAAATAAATTTCGTTTGCATCAATATACCGCCGAACACGTTAACCCTCGTCACAATGACCCTCATCACGGTTTTTTGGACTTATATATACGTGTAATACTGTCAAAACGTTCCTTTCAAGGCCAGTTTGAGTTTTGGAAACAGGAAATAGTGACATGGAGATAAATCAGGTGATTACGGAGGATGTTGAAGCATACAGACCATAAATACAACAGTACTTATGCATAGGCACCAGCTAATTGTATGAGATGTAGCAAGGGCACACTGGTGTCCTCTTTGAGGCATTATGAAATATTATGTAATAACAAATTTGTATTCCCTCTTTAATTTAAACTTACTCTCTTTAATAAGACCGTGGTAAGAGCTAAAAATATAATGTGTATGTTCGTTTGTTGTCATTCGTATTTTTAGATTTATGTATGATACAATACATTGTCAATGGTGGAATATTAATATTCATCTTAAAAAACGGCGTGGTTGCCTTAAATGAAGTCTTTTGAACATTTTTTAATATCTATAATTTCCTTTCGCGACATATTATCTGGTAGTTACATTCGTAAAGGATTTACTTGTGCCGTATGAAAACAAAAAAATCTTTCAAACTCACTGCATAAGCCGGATACAGACAATCAGGGCTTAAAGTGGCCTTTTATTTAAAACCAAACAAGCGAAAACATTATCTTGACGTGTGCATCGAAGGTCGATTAAACGTTTTCTAACAAGATTATTTCTCTTTTGCTACTACGCGAAATGTCACATGATATCAGGCTTCGTACAGTAGCTTTCCTTCTGGGGACTTGATTTTTTTTCGTTTTGAAATCCGCCAGTCAGTTAATAAATTTATGAATAGAACTAGTTCATTAGTGTTTATAAAAAAACCAATTACAGAATGGAATGCTAATTTTTCCTGTTCATTGCCTTACGAATTTTATAAAGGTCTGACCAACAACTGTTTAGCGTGAGCCTTCTCTTTCGAATTCAGTACCTCTCGCTTCTGTAAACAAATCCGTATAACCGTAGCCTTCATTCGCACTTTTAATTTTTTGTTCTGCCGGAAAAAATGTTAAGTGTACCAATAGAGCAAAGAATTGTTGTGAAATTTCACTTGAAACTTGGAAAAACCGCTACTGAAACTTAATATTAACTTCGATATTAACTAGGATATTTATCACTTTCACTTTCACTATCACTTTCACATTTTATTTTTAACTTTGTGACTACAGTTTCGTAAACAATGTTACATTATCAAACACTACTTTTAAAGTCATTTAAAGTCGTGTTGGAAAGATTTAATCTTTCATTTTTATTAAGCATTTTTTTTATTAATTATTTTAGTGTGTGCATCATCAGACAAGATTTAAAAAAGATTGTTTTAAAGTCGTTTTGGTGTGTGCATCATCAAACACGACTTAAAATAAAGTCGTTTTAAAGTCATGTTTGTGTATGCATTATTAAACACGGCTTTAAGAAAAGTCATTTAAAGTCGTGTTAGAAAGATTTAATCCCTCATTTTTATTAAGCATTTTTTTATTAATTATTTTTAGTGGGTGCATTATCAAACAAAACTTAAAAAAGGTTGTTTTAAAGTCGTTTTTGTGTGTGCATTATCAAACACGACTTAAAATAAAGTCGTTTTAAAGTCATGTTTGTGTATGCATTATTAAACACGGCTTTAAGAAAAGTCATTTAAAGTCGTGTTAGAAAGATTTAATCCCTCATTTTTATTAAGCATTTTTTTATTAATTATTTTTAGTGGGTGCATTATCAAACAAAACTTAAAAAATGTTGTTTTAAAGTCGTGTTTGTGAGTGCAATATTAAACACGACTTAAAAAAAAAGTTGTTTTAAAGTCGTGTATGATAGCGAAACTATAGTCACAAAGTTAGAAATAAAACAAGTGATAGATAACAAAATTAGTTTTATTCCAATTTTCGTTGCTTATCTTAAAGTTCCTGTTGTGAGATTCCGAACAATGAAGAACGTAAGAAAATAAACAGTGTTAAAAATTTTGTTTTTAACATGTTCTGAGATATTTTTCGTATGCTCCCAGCTGAGAAGTTTACTTGTGGTTTTATTTGAATTGTTTGTGGTATTTTATGAATATACGGTTACATAATGCGAATTTTCACTCAAAGATGATGCAGCTTATGACACAATGCTTGGACAGAATGTACAGACTATAACTGATATTTTCACTATTGAAAGAAACATTGCAAAGGTAATTTGAATATTATTATATTAGGTTGTTAAGAAAGTTATTACGGTTTTTGTTATTTTGCTTTTAAATGCTGTATTTTCCCATAAATTTGTGTTAAATTGCTTTGACTTTATGTTATTTTAAAGCGCGTTTTTCGTTTTATCTAACTGTGATATTAGTTTTGTTCAAAAATAATTTTGGCCAATTTTTTTCAAACTGTTAAATGCCATATGGACAAAACGCAATTCGCACAAATTTCTTGTTCCAGTTCAAACTAGGTCGATAAGCGCCGAAACTGCTCGTGATATCAATAAGATGTTTGTCTCAGAAACCACTAATGAACGTACTGCGTAATGCAGGTTTAAAACAAAATCGTAGCGGTGATGAGAGCCTTGGTGATGAACGCTCCATGTGAAACTAGTGGTCGGCCATCGGATGTTAATAATGACCAATTCAAGACCTTAGTCGAAGCCAATCTGCGAACAACTGTTCGGGAGCTTGCCTCTGAATTAGGCAGATGTGATAATTTCTAACCATATGCAGGAGGTTGAAAAGTCTAAAAAGTTTGATAAATGAGTGCCCCACGAATTGAATGAAAAGCAATAGAATGGTCGTTTTAAACTGACGTCGCCTCAACATACTGGCGCCATCTTTGTATCAGGCCGAAAACTTTTTAAGAGACACTGGTAATTTTACAAAAATATTTCTTCCTATGAAGCATATATCGGTCATTTTTTTCAAAAGCTCCTCTAACCTAAACAGATATCATTCAGCAGCTGCGGTACGTATACAGAAAGATTATCGGGGAACTTTTTTGGAGTAAACTTATTTACGTTCGCCGTTGAAAACCTTTTATTGTTGATGTTGACGTAGAGAACGAACGCTTCCGTTAATACCTCGCCGATGACAGACGAGAAATTAACTCTAAAACGCAATTGTCTTTAAGTTTACGTAAATTTTAAATTGACTAAGAAGAATTTATTTATCTTTGGGGATGTTCGTTAATATAAATATGTAACGTCGGCTTATCCAACTGATTCATTTTGGTATTATATAAATAAAAAGCATTGTAAATATTTGTGAGATACTTTAAATATTATAATATTCATAGAGAAGGGTACATTGTGGAAGACTATTACGGTGGTATAGCTGGTACAAAGTAAAAACCGATGCATATCATTATGTAGGTGATTTGACTGCTCTGTTGCCAGATTGTGATTTAACATCATAACCTTACTTTAGCGAATCATTTTTACAATTTAAATGTTTAATAACAATTAAAAAAATCAACTTTAAATTAAATGCAGTTTACAAAGTAACTAACAAAATTATAATAAATGTTGAAAGACTTCACAATGCTTCGTTCAAAACCCATTTCAAATTTTAAATATTTGAATGATTATTAAAATAAAAAAATATATATAATAATCAGTGACCAAAATTCTACAAGAATTTTGGCGAACCGAACGGATTCCGGAAGACTGGAAAGATGCTCTAATCCATCCACTACATAAGAAAGGAGATAGAACGGATGTAAACTACTATAGAGGAATATCTCTTCTCCCAGTTTGTTACAAGATTCTATCAATGTCTACTAGACAGAGCACAGGGACAGTTAGAACCGAACATTGGTGAATATCAGGCAGGTTTTCGACCGGGCAGATCCTGCCCTGAACAGATCCTGAATCTAAAGTTGATTCTAAGACATCAAAAACTGTACAATAAAAATCTCGTCTGTACATTTGTGGATTTCAAAAAAAGCATATGATTCTATTGACCGCGAATCATTATTCCGAATCTTGAAGGAACAGGGACTAGATCTGAAAACGCTGGCAATTATTAAAACAACGTTAACTAACACGAGGTCAAAAGTTAAATTCATGGGTGACTCAGAACCCTTCGAAATTAAAACTGGTGTGAGACAAGGGGATGGACTCTCGCCACTCTTATTTAACTGTGTTCTAGAAAAAGTAATACAGGAGTGGCGTGAAAAAAAGTCGGCACTGAATATTGACCAGCCCATTAAACTGGGGAGAACCAACATCAAAATTGATTGTCTGGTGTTTGCTGATGATCTAGCAATTTTAGCTCAAGATGTATTCACGGCTCAAAAACAGATTGAAATCCTAAAAGAAACAGCAGAAAAGGTAGGACTCCAAATATCCTTTGAAAAGACACAATACATGACCTGCAACAGACTAAAAACACCATTTCTAAAAACAAAATATGGTAACATCAGACGAGTCTCTCAATTCAAATATTTGGGTGAAATAATCATGGAAAATGGGTTGGAAAAAGCGGCCAATAAGGGTAGATGTCAAAAAATGGAAACGGCATTGAGATTTACACAAAATATTTACAACAAAAAATGCCTATCTAAAAACACAAAACTGAGACATTACAACATGGTTATTAAGCCAGAATGTCTATATGCTGCAGAAACGCTCATGTTGAATAGAAAGAGGGACATCGAGGACATTGAAAAGAAGGAAAGAAAAATCATTAGAAAAATCCTAGGCCCCAAACAAATAAATAGCACAACATACCGACTTCGAGAAAACCAAGAAATCAAACAATACACAGATATACATAGCGATATGAGAAAAAGAAGACTTAAGTTTTATGGACACATGAAACGGATGAATCCGAGTAGGCTAACTAGACAAATAGTCGAATTTTATGAAAATAGGAGTAGAGCTAAAGTAGAAATAATTAAATGGATTGCGGCAATTAAAGAGGACCTAAGATCAGCAAATATTACACAAAGTGAAATTCAGGATAGAGGTTGTTTCAGACACAAGGTTAACGTTTGGAAGGTTGGCCTGAGAGAAAAATGTAGGAAGACTGGAACAGCTTGGTCTGACGAAAGGAGAAAAGCTCATAGCGAAAGAATGAAATTAGTATGGGCTCAAAGGAAGGCTAACAACAACAAACGCCTCTAATTGTACTTCGCGTGGTCCACCAGGATCCATAATAATAATAATATATATATATATATATATATATATATATATATATATATATATATATATATATATATATATATATATATATATATATATATATATTACAAAAGCACACGCAAAAAAGAACGACACAAAGCACATAAAAAAGGAATAACTAAAACTATCAAACAAAAGACACGGGAAGGTTTAGGAGAGGTGGTTCTCCAAACCTTACCGTGAAAGAAATCAAAAATCAAATACACAGCTCTGAATTAAACCAGCTGGTCTCTATGTCCCTACACTTACAAACTAGAGGTTATTTCCTCCATTCTGACAATAGTAAAAAGATAAATATATAACGCTAGGGTAACCAAGAATGGTCAGACGGCAAATAGATACAAAATATAAGGTGATAACGTGACCATTATCGGTATAAGAAATTATGGTAAAAATGTGTTTGTGAAAAATAAATGGTAACTGCAATATTTAACGGTACATGAAAATATAATAAAAAAAAGTGTCTTTTATTTCCTGATATTGTCTATCCTTGCCTATCCGGTACTGGGTGTCCAAAAACACTGAGTACGACTGCGGGCAGTCCGGTATCCCTATGCGGGGGTCCCTTAATTATCTCAATCTGACCAACCCGTTACTGTGCCATGTGGCCCCAAAAAGGTATAAGATTTCCACGATGAACGGGCTCTGTAATAGGTGGTCGTTCAATGGCCTGATGTCTGTTGATCGGATTCTCTGCTGCCAACATTCTATTTGATTATTGTATTATTTATAATTATTTTATTATTTTATTCACATATGTAGTGGTATTTTTGCTATTCTTCAACAGCTGACTAAACAACCATAATCTTCACCAAAATATAGCTTCTACAGAAGATTCATTAACTTGCCAAATATGGTTTTCACAAATAAAGAGATTAATTTGATTGAAAATGGCCCGAAATATAACCCAAATACCAAAGTGAAGTTTTAGAAAATATAATATCACAAGTAGAACCATCTCTTGAAAACATTCCTAATTCTAATTTTACAAAAGGAAAAATTAAAAAGACTGTAGAAATGAGTCGAGAATACCACAGCAAAAATAAAAACTAATTCTAAAATCAAAGATAGTAATTTAGATATCACTAATGCAGATGAAGTCAATTCAATTATTATTATTGAAAAAGAAACTTACGAAACAAAAATTTAAAACTTTCTAGATAAAGAAGACCATAATAAAAAATGACTCTATCACAAACATTCGAAACCAGTTAAAATCAACAATAAAAAATATAAATAAAATTTTGTCAAACGAAGATAATTATAAGATAGTCAAAATGAATACTACTGCTCCAAAAGTGTACGGTTTAATTAAAATTCATAAAGAAAACTTTCCAATAAGACCGGAAGTTTGGTACACAAATTCTCTTTAAGACGACAAAGACTTAATTCAAAGCAAAATTTATGCTATGCATGAAGAGTAAACTGTACCGGCATTGCAGTCATTGCAACAGCGACTAAGAAAAGATGAGACCAACATTCTTTGCAGCAGAACTAGCCTCCGGAGAATATTCTCTCTAATGGGTTTTGTATATCGGACCATTAATAAAAGACAAATATTAATGGCATCACAACGATTGCGCCGATGGCGGTTTGACTAGTTAAACCCTGTAAAAAATACAGATTAGAAAATTGTTCCATTATCTACCTTGATGAAACATTATTAGACAACTGTAGATAACGGCGTTTTCGCTAATGAAGACGTTTCTGCTGCGGCTGCAGCCCCCCTATTCAATAAAGAAACATACACATTTTTAACAATTTGCACAATGATCAATATTTTGCCAACGCCACATTTTTAACACATTTGGAATAATAAAAATACGATCGAAATTATAGAACTACACAGCTTAAGAAAATAATGCGAACTAAACTAAAATATTTCAAAACTACTAAACCAGATAAAAAAATAATTTTACTTTTTTAACTCATATTTTATTAGGCCCGGTCCTGTTTACGTTTCTTGCAACTTTGCCGGATTTCGTTACGACAGGGGTTATTAACAATTTATTGCAGCCATTCGGTCAACAATATATCTTGAATCGCACATCGTTTTACGAAAAAATAGTTACACAAAGCTAAAATATATAAGTGATAGATAACAAAGTAATAAAATGTTTTATTTGGTTTAAAAATGGACTATCACAAAGTAACGGACAAATTAATCAATAAACAGAGTTTAGTTTTAGAATGAGATTAAATCATCTCCTGATGATGCTAACATGATTAGCGAAAATAATACCGATAAATACTGATAAAAGTTGACATAAAGCAACTCTATTAAAGTTCAATTCCACCGAAATGAACTACAAGCCAAATGCCAAAAAGTCGTTCGAAAAAATCCCACCGACCGACAATCTCGTCCGTATTTATCCCAGATTGTTTTCCAGAAAAATATAACCGATCCTTATCTAACTGCCAAATAATTTCTCGGAAAGCAATTTTATGGACAACGGTTTATTATAGTCAATTTCATTCGATGCGATCTGGATCCGTTCTTAATTTTCTTTTGTTTTTCATCGAGTGCCTTTTTTTTTAGCTGTTTTGATGACGATATCTCGTTTCAAATTGTCGACGAATTAAGGGAGGAATCGGATAGATGGAAGTTTACCGTTAATGGTTATTTGGATAAAATATTGAAAAAGTTTTATCTGGCTCTGTCAGATAAATAAAACCAGAAGAAACAGTTTGTTTTCTAGAAACATTTTCACTCTTTTCGCTCTGTAATGTTTCTAAACTCGAAAAGACTTACCACTAAACACCCAATCGCTTTTTTTAACTTCTCGCTACACGTTTCGCTAACCATGTTAGCATCATCAGGAGATGATGATATAATTCTAAAACTAAACTATGTTCTAATTCTATGACAACCCTACCTAATGAAATCATGAACCGTTTACTGAGCCTTACATTAATCATAGAAAAAGTTGACTGAACGGAATAGGTGCTTTATCCAGGTTCATGATTTTCTTACATTTTTCTACTTCATTGCTTTTATATGCATCCAAAGTCTTATTGTTATTTACACTTTTAATCAGTCTTAAATTTCCAATATCTATATTGTGGTCATGTTCGATTGCATGTTGGACAACGCAAGACTTTTCATTTCTCCCATATTTAATGTGGGCAATGTGTTCTTTAAATCGCGTTAATATGGGTCTTTTTGATTACCCAATATACCTTCGATCACAATATTGACAACTAATTTCGTAAATCCCCAACTCTTCATGTAGTTTTACTTTATCCTTTGGATTACCCAGGATTTCTCTTAATTTATTATGTGGTTTGTACACAACCTTAATGTCCACTTTTTTCAAAATTTTATTTAGCCACCGTGTTCAAGAGTATCAAGTGGTATTACCATGAATCTATTTTTGTTCTGATACTTTTAAAAAGTCGAAAATTCTTTCTACAATTCCTTTTTCTACAAGATTTATATCTACAATATACAGTATTCTTATTATAACCGTTTACTTCGGATACCTCACTAATTAATTTTAATTCTTTGTTATAATTATCTTTGTTTAAAAGAAAATTGATTAATCTTACCATAAAATTTAAACTAGCTATTTTATTTTGGAAGCTATGATTCGAATCATTAGGAATGTATCTCGAAGTGGTGGTGTTTCTTTTTCGAATCGAAAATTGCAAAAACGCCATCCACATATCTTAACATACCTTCCGAAAGTAACAGAATTCATCTTTCACCTCGGATTGAAATTTACTCATGAATAAGTTGGCTAAGAACTGTGACAGAGGATTGCATATTGCCGTTCCTTCTTGTTGTTCATAAAACCTGTTACTAAGCTGAAAATAATTTTACTTCATAGATAATATAGTTAAGGAGATTTATTCAGAAACAATTTTGTTATTAAAACCGTTTAACTCGAGTAACTCCCTCAGGTACTTCAAGGTATGTTGAATAGGGACAGTCGGAAACAACGATGATACGTCAAAGGAAACCAAGACCTCACTTTCCTGTAGATATGTGTTTTGTATTTTTTTTTAATGAATTTTGTTGATTTTATCCCAGAACAATAAAGTAGTTGGTTTGGTAGATTTTCAAATTCCTTTGTTAACCATTTTACCATGGCTAATACTAATGTACTCATTGATCTTGCTGGTTTATGAATTTTTGGTTGAACATACAATCTTGGCACTTTTGGATTGGAAATATACAGTTTATTTTTCAGAGAAGGAGATAGCAAGATAGGCTCTACCAATTTTTTGGTAGAGCATACAATCTTGACAATTTTGGATTTAAAATATGCAGTTTATTTTTCAGAGAAAGAGAAATAAAGCTATTGCAAGATATGCTCTACCAAAAATTCATAAACCAGGAAAATCAATTGTCCCTATCAGATTGTTTCTACTTCTCCTTAACAAGATTATGCATGAAGCAAAAATGTTTTCAGCTTAATAATAGGTTTTACCAACAACAAGAAGGAATGGCAATGGGCCTCTGTCACCATTTTTAGCCAACTTATTCATGAGTTAATTTGAACCCGAGACGAAAGATTAATTCAATTACTTTCCGAAGGTATGGTTAAGATATGTGGATGACGTTTTGCAAATTTCGATTTAAAAAATTAAAACTTAGATGATTTTGAACTCGAAAACAACGATAGTTTACCATTTATGGATTAATTAGTCAGTAGAAACAAGAAAAATAGGTTAGGTTTTAAAATTTTTAGAAAAAAAAACAGGACAGTTAGAAATACATTCCTAATTATTGGAATCATAGCTTCCAAAATAAGATGGTTAGTTCAAATTTTATGGTAAATAAAACCAAGATAATTAAACATTTGAACAAAGATAATTATAACAAAGAATTAAAATTAATTAATGAGGTATTCGAAGTAAACGGTTATTATAAGAACATTGTAGATAAATTAATTAGAAAACATAAGTTTAGAAAATTATTGAAAGAATCTTAATTAACACTTAGAGCTAGACAAAATTTTGAAAAAAGTGGCCATTAAGGTTGTGTGCAAACCTTATAATAAATTAAGATAAGTCCTGGATAATCCAAAGGATAAACTAGATCATCATGAAAAATCGGTGATTTATAAAATTAGTTGTCAAGATTGTGATCGAAGGTATATTGGGCAAACAAAAAGATTCACATTGCCCAAATTAAATATGGGAAAAATGAAAAATATTGCGTTGCCTAACATGCAATCGAACATGACCACAATATAGAGATCAGAAATTTAATACTGGTAAAAAGGATAAATAACAATAGGGCTTTGGGTGCATATGATAGCATTCAAATAGAAAAATTTAAGAAAATCATGAACCGAGATTAAGTACCAATTCCGTTTAGTCAACTCTATCAATTATTAATGTAAGGCTTATTAAACTTCACGGTTCATGATTTTTACACGCTTCATTAAGTAGGGTTATCATATAAAGAGAACATAGTTTAGTTGTAGAATTAGATTAAATCATCTTCTGATGAAGCTAACATGGTTAGCGAAACGTGCGTCGAGTTTCAAAAGGTGACTTGATGTTTAGTGGTAAATCTCTTCGAGTTTAATGTCTCATAAAACTAAAGACAATTGCTGTAAAAACATAGACCGTTTTACATAAAAGCAAACTTGTTAACGGCTTTGGTATATTCCTACACTCTCATATAAATATGCAGTGTAAGAATGTTAATGTAAAGAAAACAAATCGTTACGTTGAGTATCTCTCAAGGAAACAATAAAATCGGAGCTTTACTTACGCTAATGGGTGAGATTTTTCAGTTTTATGGGATAATAAAATGTATTTTGGAGATATCAGGTTACATTCGTTTGACTCTGTTATACATTAGACAACAAAGAAAATGTAACACTATGAAAAATATTTTTTATTGGGTTGATTTTGATAAATTTGTGTACACTACGATGGCTGTAGGTAATGTAAAAAAATAATCTACAAGTTCTATCAGTGAAAAGTCAGATATATATCTGATAAATAGCAGTGCGATTGCAAAGGTCATTGTAATAGGTGATTTTTTTAGTTTGTCTGAACTTCCGATAGAGACCGCTGTCAAACCGCTATTCAGTATAGTTTGGCAAATCATCAGAGAACGTTTAACATCAGAACAAGGCTTGCAAATTGTCGATATTTATTATATTATCAAAATCAGTGTTCTATGCGCCAAACTTACAGAATATTTTTTTCTTTATTTGGGTTTTTCGCCACGATCTAAAACTCAAAAAATAACAACAATGTCTGTTCTTATGTAAATATAGAATCACTGGGCAAAAACAAAAAACCAAACGGAGACAAATTTTTCAGTGATTCTTTTTTGTAATAAATTTGACTAACGAACAAAATTTTAAAAATATAAAAATGTTTTAAAAAAAATATACAAACTTTTTTCGGGAAGTATTCTCCTCCCGTTTTCAAACTTAAAAAGTCAATATATGTCAACATAGCATTGATGATTAAAATATTTTTTTACAAGATATAAATTGTCGAGAGCTTACAATTAAGTTTGCTTTAGAGATGGAGCAGGAGAATAAATTACATTCCTCGGCACATTAATATTAAAATAAAACAACATATTAAAAACTACAATTTACAGAAAACCGACAAACACAGATAGGTATCTCAATTTCTTTTCCATTCACTCAAAATCAGTCAAAATAGGAGTAATTAAAAGTTTATGTGACAGAGCAAAATTTATTTGTACCGATAGTGATACACTACAAAAAGAAACAAATCACATAAAAGACATTTGAATAAAAAACAATTACCCAAAACATCTTATAGATAAATCGTTTAAAACTTTTGATACCAGACAAAACAGACAAGTTATTAATAACAATAATTATAACTCTCAAACAATTAACCTCATAATTCCTTATATACGCGGTATTTCTGACACAATTAAAAGAGTAGGAAATAAATACAACATAAGAATGACATTTAAAACAAAAAATACTCTTAGATCCCAATTAACAAAAACTAAACCAAACAACACACAACAAAATACCAAAAATGTGGTTTATAAAAATCCTTGCGAATGTGGCATATTCGTTCTATATAGGTAAGACATCTAGACCGTTAGATGTTAGAATAAAATTGCATAAAATCTTGCTTAGAAAGGGCGATTTTAATAAATTTAGAATTTGTCAACTCGCATGGGAATCGGGTCAAAAAATCAATTGGAATAATTCCAAAACGGTATTAAAAGAATCGGTAACAAAATACAGAGCATTAGAAGAAACAGCTATAATTAATTTAAATAAAAATAACTGTATTGCTATGCCTTCGGCAGATTTAAATTCAATATGGTTCCCGATTCTAAAGAATACAATTAAAACATTTAAGAATTCCAATAAACAATCACAATCACACGGTAAAGCTCACATATATATATATATATATATATATATATATATATATATATATATATATATATATATATATATATATATATATATATATATATATCATCATCATCATCATCATCATCATCAGCCCGTATCGATCCACTGCAGGATGAAGGCCTCTTCAGCATGCTTCCAACCTTCACGGTCCTGGGCTTTCCTCTGCCACTCGGGTCCAATATACTTAACGATGCCATCAGTCCATCGTGCTTTCGGTCTTCTTCGCGGACGTTTGCGATCAAGCGGTATCCACTCCAGGATTGCCTTGGTCCATCTGTCGTCCCATCGCCTCGCTATATGGCCTGCCCATCTCCATTTCAACTGTTTTACTCTTCCAATGATGTCACAGACTTTTGTTTGTTCCCTGATCCATGCGCAGGACTTTCTGTCTCGTCTTGTAATGCCAAGCATACATCTTTCCATTCCCCTCTGTGCCACCCGAAGTTTTTGAATTGATTGCGATGTGAGTGTCCAGGTTTCACTTCCGTATGTCATAACGTGTAGAACGCACTGATCGAATACTTTTCTTTTCAGGCAAAGTGGGAGTCTGCTCTTAAACACTATGTTGAGCCTACCAAATGTCTGCCAGCCACATTTAACACGCCGTTCCACCTCCCGGGCGGTATTCCCCTCCATGGAAATCCTCTGCCCAAGATATACAAAGCTGTCCACAATCTCTAAATCCCTTCCTAAAACTGAAATTCTTCTGTCCTGAGCGAAGTTATTGAACATAACCTGACTCTTTTTCAGGTTTATTTTCAAGCCAAATGGTTCGCCAGCCCTTTGCAGTTCTTGTATGCGTCTTTGCAGCTCCTCTGGGCCTTGTGAAATGAGAATAATATCATCTGCAAATCTAAGATGGTTTAAGTTTGCACCATTGATCTTTACACCATCCTGGTCCCAATCCAGTTTACGGACTACTTCTTCAAGGCCAGCCGAGAAAAGAATAGGCGATATTGCGTCACCCTGCCGTACACCTCGTTCTATATTAATGCCCACTTCAAGATCATCAAGGTGAATTGTGGCTGTAGCTCCAGCATATATCGATTCTAATAGGTTTACATAGGCTCTCTCTACACCTTGGCTAAGCAGTGCATCCATTATCTCATGCTTTGAGATGGAATCAAATGCTTTTTCGTAGTCGATAAAAGCCAAGCACAGTGGCATGGTGTATTCGTTGTGCCTTTCTATGACCTGCTGTACAACCTGGATGTGATCCATTGTACTGAATCCACTTCTGAATCCTGTTTGTTCTCTTGGTTGTGCGTCATTCAGTTTTTTTAATATTCTTTTAGAAATTATCTTAGTGAAAACTTTGTACATCACTGATAGGAGGCTTATTGGACGGTAGTTCTTTAAATCTTCCTGTGCTCCTTTTTTATGTAAAAGGATCACTTCTGCATTTTTCCATAAGTCAGGTACTTTTTGTTCTTTGAGGCATTTTGAGTATAATTTTGCCAGTGTTTTATGTAACGTCCATATATATATATATATATATATATATATATATATATATATATATATATATATATATATATATATATATATATATATATATATATATATATACGTATATATATATATATATATATATATATATATATATATATATATATATATATATATATATATATATATATATATATATATATTTGGTAGTATATCAGTGTCATTAAAAACTAATTGTCAATGTAAGTATCATTGACATACATAAAAAACTTATTTACTTTCTATCTTTTCATAATTTATAGAAATTAATATACTTTATTTTTTAGATTCGTTTTGAAAACGGGAGGAGAATACTTCCCGAAACGTTAACGTTAAAAATTTGTATATTTTTTTAGAACATTGTTATATTTTTAAAATTTTGTTCGTTAGGCAAATTTATTACAAAAAAAGAATCACTGAGAAATTTGTCTCCGTTTGGTTTTTTGTTTTTACCCAGTAATTTTTTATTTACATAAGAACAGATATTTTTGATATTTTTTGAGCTTTAGATCGTGGCGAAAAACCCAAATAAAGAAAAAAATATATGAATACGCCAAAATCATTCAGACATTACTTAAACTTACAGAATAGTTCGTGAACTTTATAGTGCACGTAATTTCCTAATCGAGCGATGTATTAGCCGAACTATTGACTAAATCCAAACACATTTGTCGCTGCTCATACGCGCTTATGGGATCATATGAAGTCTTTACTGTACCATGATGAAATCATTAGCGACGGGACGAACTTTTATATAAAATTCAACAAGCGATCAATGTTATTAGAAATGAAGAAAATGTCTTCTCAAATGTGGGGCGCCACTTAACAAACAACATGCGAAAGTGTATTGACGTAAACAGTGGACACTTTCAACATCTATTTAAGTAAATATCAAAAAATTATTTTAAAGAAAACTTCTTTAGCCACGTTGAGCGATGTTTGGTAGGGGCAAGACTTATGGGTTGGCGTTACCGACATGCTAGTGACGTGTTGCGCCAGACTGGCGTCGCGCAGCGGCCAGTGTACATGTATATGCATATATACATCAATAAATTGTATATACTCGACTGTATCATGTGCGCTTTGGACTCTTTTTAGATGGATAAAATATGGTGAGTTCGCGTCACTGACATGCTGTAGTAGCAGTAAGTGAAGTTAAATTGACCACATGAAAAGTTTAATTTGTGTATACTGTGCATTATTTAAATTGCGTTTTGGATAATCATTTTTTTAATTGTTTAATTGTAGAATGACTGTGCATACAATAAGTACTTAACATGCTAATATATGTATAGAAAATAAAGCATTTATTTTCGAATATTTCCAATATTGGTATTGGATTTATTTATATAATAAAAGTTTCATTATTCATACCATAATTAATTTAAAAATGCAAAAAAGCACAGTTATTCCAAAGTTCCAAGTTTCCACTTCTGTCGCAGTCCCCATGACTGCCTTTTCAGCCATCGAGAAGATCTGCGATGGAATATTCGAACTGCATTAGAATATCTCGCAAACGGCGTGAGATATCGATATTGACCAAAGGTACCTTTTTTACTTGGGAATTATGACTCTTCTCTATTTTGAAGTTAACATATTCCCAGGTGTATATGGTAAAAAATACGAGTGAGTTAATTTTTCACAAAATAAATAACAAGCGCCCTCTAGGGACTAGGATCAAACTAGTACCGGATTTGTAACCTTTGAAAACCCAACTACCCCGATTTTGAACCTGATATCCTCAACTGTTTTTAAATTACCTCAGTTTTTCGAAAATTTAGATTCACTTTCAACACCCTGTATCTCTTTAATTACTAACAATAACACATTTATTGACTAAATAATCTAATTTTGATCTCTACTATCATCGGTTGCTCTATGGCAGATAAGTTATGAGACACCCTGTATATAAACAAGCATTCTTTATCCCCTCGACAAGTTCTTCGACTCTGTCGTGAACTATAGTTTGTTAAACAATAACCTAATAATATTAATACATTGCTAGAAGGTAAATGAAGCAAATATGTGAGAAGCCCAGCATTAAAATTTCCAAAATTCAATAAAAAAAAAAAGATAAAATATCCATTCTCTGGATTTTATTCGCCTCCTGTAAATCCAATCACATTCCGTGACAGTATCTGAATAAGCACTAAAACCATCGAGGCATTCATTTCAAACCTTTTATTACGAAAATATTCCTACGCATTCCAATTCCACCATAGAAATATTGTCTCATAAGAATCCCCCACTTCATCCGCCCCTGTTTCTACACTTCGCCCTGGTCTTTTTCTTTCCAGCTCGAACAATGGCATTCGAGAATACGAAAAGAGCGCGAACCAGCCTGAACATCTTCTGATTTGATGTCATTTGCAAGAGACATGTGGTTTAATCAAATTTTTCGGAGGTTTGAAAAAGGCCGTGACGTGCGCCGAAATTTTTGAGCTGAATTGAGATGAATCGACGAGCTTGGAAAAACAGATGGAGCTCGAATAAAATTTCGTTAAAAATGGGGTCAATGTAGAAATTTGAAAAAGTTTATTTTAATAACACAGGTCACAAAATTTAAACTTGTTGGAGTTAACAATGATGCAAATAGGTGAACATGAAGTATTTTGTAGTCCTAAATGCGGAAATAATAATATAATATAATATAATGATAAATAATGATCCGGAAATAGTTTTTTTGTTATAGGAGGCGGTTTTGGAGAAAAAAAGAAACGACATATTTTTACAATCTAATATTTATTTAATATAAACATGTAAAATGCGTTAAATCTTTGCAAATACATTACTGAGAATTATGCGAATGAAAAATATATTTCATGAAATATCAAACGGCGATAGAAACTTTCACTTTTTGCTCTTGTAATCTGTAGCACCATCTCTTTTTAAAAACCAGCAGTAGCAGCCCAACACAGATGGATTCCAGCGTCCCTGATACATTGATTCCATTGTCCTGATGTCCTTATACACTGCACCCAAATTTTACAAAAAAAATCCGAATGGGAGTGTAAAAAATTATCTATAAGTCTTTTATAGTTTTCATCTTTCTTGTTACCCAGAAATCCCTCCACTACACTTACAAAACGCTTCGAAGCTGGCAATTCCTTTTCATTAAATTTTTGTTTAAAATGAAAATCACCTAGAAGCTTCCTTATTTGAGTCCAATAAATATGCCTTCTTTTAGTTTTGCTAAAACTTTGACTCTTAAAAGGCGCACTTCCGAAAAATGGCGTAAAGAGCACAGTGGGTGTCTGACACCCGGGTCATTAAAAAATTATATGTTGTAGTTTAACAAAATTTCTTTTAGGTAGAATAGTATCTATAGTTATTTATTAAATAACTTAAAAAAGAAGAACTTAAACAACAAGCAGGAACGACAATGGGCCATCCTCTGTCACCGTTCTTAGCCAACTTATTTATGAGTAAATTTGAAACCGAGGCAAAAGATGAATTCAGTTACTTTCCAAAGGTATGGTTAAGATATGTGGATGATATTTCTGCCATTTTCGATTCGAAAAATTAAAATTTAGATGATTTTATTAAGAACTTAAATAATAAATCCCAAAATATAATATTCACGCGTGAACTCGAAAACAACGATACTTTACCATTTCTGGATGTGTTAGTCAGTAGAAATAATCAAAACACATTAGATTTTGATATTTTCGGAAAAACCACCGCCACTTCGAGATACATTCCTAATGATTCAAGTCATAGTTTCCAAAATAAGATGGCTAGTTTAAATTTTATGGTACATAGATTAATTAATTTTCCTTTATATAAAGATAATTATAACAAAGAATTAAAATTAATTAGGGGGGTATTTAAATACCCCATATTTAAATTAAAATTTATTAGGGGGGTAGACAAAATTTTGAAAAAAGTGGACATTAAGGTTGTGTACAAACCATCTAATAAATTAAGAGAAGTTCTGGGTAATCCAAAGGATAGTAGAGCTGCATGAAAAGTCGAGGATTTACGAAATTAGTTGTCAAGACTGTGATCGAAGGTATATTGGGCAAATAAAAAGATCCATATTGACAAGATATAAAGAACATATTGCCCACATTAGATATGGGAGAAATGAAAAATCTTGTGTTGCCCAACATGCAATCGAACATGACCACAGTATAGATATTAGTAATTTAAGACTAATTAAAAGTGTTAATAATAATAGGGCTTTGGATGCATATGAAAACATCCAAATAGAAAAATGTAAGAAAATCATGAACCGAGATAAAGGACCGATTCCTTTCAGTCAACTTTTTCAATTATTAATGCAAGGCTTAGTACACTTCACGGTTCATGATTTTTACACGCTTCATTAGGTATGGTTTTCATATAAATAGAACATAGTTTAGTTTTAGAATTAGATTAAATCATCTCCTGATGATGCTAACATGGTTAGCGAAGGTTAGGTTTTTTTTGAATATAAACATTTATTCAGAACACCCACAGTAGCTACAAAGAACTGAGCGGTGTTCGTTGCACCTTAGGCGCAAGCACGCTGCACAGCCTGTCTTTGTCTTCCGGTCTTTTTTAGCAGGACATATGACAAAACCAGCATAGGTATCTGCTATAATCAATTGTGGTTCAGTAGACGTTTCCGTCACTTTATCGAGGCCCAAAATTCCAGCTAATGTGTAGCGAATTTGATGTCGGCCTTTCACGAGCATTACTTTGTGGGATAAGCTTAATATGGAGACACATATTTTGTTATATTTTATGTGATGTCTATCTAATGTGGGTAATCTGTTCTATATATCTGATTAATATGGATTTTTTAGTTTTCCCAATATACCCTCGATCACAATTTGGTCACCTAGTTTGATAAATCTCCAATGTGTACCATCTTGGTGTCCATTTTTTTCAAAATCTTGTCTAGCTCTTGTCGGCATCAAACGGTATTACCATGAATTTATTTTTGTTCTGTTCCTCTTGAAAAGTCGAAGATTCTTTCAATAATTATGTAAACTTTTTACTCTCGGTCACTTCCGACACCCTCCTAATTCATTCAAGTCTTAATTTTTATAATTTTCTTTGTTTAAAGGAAAATTAATTATTCTTTGCACCATAAAGTAAAAACTCTATTAAGCGGTGGTATTCAGTCTTCTAGAACTTTCATCAAAGAGTCATATAAAGGCAAAATGACAAAAAAATATTTAAAATATAAATAGGCCAAATGTTTTGAAGATAGTTAAGCTATATATTTTATTAAAATGCAGATAAGGGAAATATTCTTGCATTAATGAAATTATCTGATTATTCTGACCGTGTTGAACTTGATTTAAGAGATTTAATTAAGTTGAACTAATTAAAGAGGCTTGAAACGGTTAAATAGAAATCCATTGTCAAAAATGGTTAATGAAATTAGAAATACATTGAAATCTTGTAACAGCTGTATTTCTCCTTCTCTGAAGGTAACAAACTGCATATTTCAAATCTAAAAGTGTCAAGATTATAAGCTTTCCCAAAGATGAGACAAATTGTATCAGCCATTGATTCTTCAGCATAGAACTTGGCAAAATGATAAACAAATAAGTTGAGCAAAAGAGCGCCCTGTTCTTTGATAAACTCAACGGAATTTATAAAAAAAGTTAAAAACACTCATCCACAAGAACGTGAGGTCTTGGTGTCTTTTGACATTTCACGATTGTTTCACACCTTGAAATACTCGAGAACGCTTCTCGGTTTCAATATCAAGATTGTTTCATAGTGCATCTCCCTAGCAAGATTATGTATGAAATAAAATGTAAAGTTGTTTAAAATGTAAGTTTTGCTAAAATGTTTCAAATGTAAGAAAACCATGAACCGGGATAAAGGACCTATTGAATGTTACGGTTAGTGGGTTTTTAAAGTGGGAGGGCGTAGAAGAAAATAATGTTTTTTTGCTTTCCCCTGCCTCCTTTTTACTTTTCGTGCCTAAACAACCTAAACCTAAACATGAGGTGAACCAGGAAAATATTAACATTTTGTAATGTTACTACTTGGGAGAGGGATTGTTGCTTGTTGCGTAGATAGAGGAATGAATAAGTAGATACTTACCGTTTCCCGAAGAGTAAACCATTCAAACAATTTATTGTAACTGCAAATGAATAGATACAATTCGAAAAATTTCATGAGATTTTCGAAAAGTCTAAAAAAATAGCAAAGTTTTATGACAAAAAAGGGTTATTGTACAAATTTTTGTCGGTGAATAGCATCTCGCCTTTTTGTAGTTTTTAAAGTGAAATTCGCCTGTTTTTGTCAAAAATAAATTTTTCAATAACTTTTTCATTAAAGTCCGGAATTAGTTCATTCGGTCACTAGTATTTTCAATGCCTTAGTGATTTATTTAAAAGCTGTATCCAGTCCCATAATCAAAATAGAATTTAATGCCTTTAAACAGCCTTTAATGTCTTCATTTTGACAAATCTCGGGCCTTCACGACAATTTCCAATTCGATCTTCAAATTTTCTTTTTCTATCGTTGGAAAATTCTCAATTTTGTGAAAGTTTCTATGTCATTAATTGGAAGTGTTTTTTGATATTCTAGATTGTTCATGCATTATGTTATGAAAAGTTATAATCTATACTAATATATAAATCTACAGTGGTTTTCCACCATGTTCCGTTATAACCACTGAGCCATGCATCCGATTGACTTGAAACTTGGTATCCATGTAAAAAATACATGTGCTTAATGAATAGGCTAATATTTATGTGAGTGTTGCACTCCCTACACCAATTGCGGGGACGTTGATGATGAGAATCGCTAATTATCTGATTTTATAGCTTTTATAAACTTATTATTAAAATGAAAATTTGAAATGATTTTTTTTCTTTCTTGGGCTATATTAAAACTAATTAAGAACGTCTGCAACGGAGTTCAAACTCCTAAAGCGGTTGTGAGGGCGCTAATGATCAAAAACGCTAAATTTAAAATTTCAGCTTTTATCAACTTATTATTGATTATTATTATTATCATGTACATTAACAACTATTATTATTAATTTTAATAAATCAATTATTAATTAAACTATTAAATTAATATTTTTCTGTAGCATTAAAACTTTGTTTTTTTCTAACCTAAACAAATTTTTACCAAATGTCAATTGACTGATTTAAAAAGATATTAAAACATATATATATATATATATATATATATATATATATATATATATATATATATATATATATATATATATATATATATATATATATATATATATGTATATGTATGTGTTTATATTTATTAATTAAAGAAGAAAAGAAGGAAGCGTGGAATAATTAGATTAAAATGAAAAATTAGTTTCCCAGCATTAAATTAGTAAGATATTTATTTCAACTTTTTATATTAAATTTTCGGTTGTCAATCTCAAGATAGTTTTTAATTATTTCCAATTATTTGTTGTAGTCATAAATGCCCAAAAAATGAAAGTCCAAATTAAATTTGGTAACGTCTAAATCAAAGTATATGAAAGCTAAGCGTGCATGTGAAAGTCAAGATGAAACGGAAAATAGATTACAAAAAGAACAAAAAAGGAAAGAAGATTTACGACGTATGAAATTAAAAATTTGTTGGAAAGTAAAAATAAATTGTGGTTTTTCGTATGATCCTACAGTTGATTATAAACAAGAATCAAAATTAAGTTCAATGACAAAAATTTGTAGTTATTGTAAGGCATTAAAGTGGATTGATGAATGTGAAGTTTTATGCTGTTCAGCTGGCAAAATAAAACTAGAACTTTTGCGACAACTTCCAGAGCTATTAAAATCGCTACTCCATGGAACACATGTAAAATCAAATGTATTTTTAAAATCTATCAGACCTTACAACAATGCTTTCCAAATGACATCATTCGGTGCAATGAAGAAGATGTCGTTTTAACTAATAAGTACATGGGGCTCGCGAACGATTTGCGGCCAATCGAAACTATCATCGAAGAAGATGAGATAGACGACGAAGATTAAATATTAGGAAGATTAAATACTATATTTGAGGGCACTATATGTAACCTTGATTTAAGACGAGAAGGAGAAGTTATTTTTTTTATAAAGAAACTGTAATAATGACATTCAAATGTTCATGATATAATTTTCATTTTTTCTTAAACTTTATACTATTCTGGTTAAAAGTGGGTGTTTCAGAGGATAATAAATTATTTCTAATCTCGCTAATTTATTGTTCAAAATATTCTATTGCTATTTGAATTTTTTAATGATCTGTTTGAATTAACTGTAATTGATTATACAAAATATCCATATGTGGCATAACCTTGACGAAAAAATTTAACCATAACAAAAAAATATCGTCCTCCAATCATTTGAGGAACCCAGCGGATGGCAAGGTAGTTTCTGCAATAATTTTTTTTTCTTCCTCCGGCAATTTATTAAGCTGATGAGCATAGCAATATACAAACTGTGCATTTTTATACGCATTTTTTACTTTAGCGAGTTTTAAGGAATCGAGCTATTAATTTATCTTGGAAAGTTCTAAAAACAACTTCTAACTGTTGCAAAATGCATTCCGAAAGATGCTCAGTATCTTGTCCTGTTGGATTTGAAAACGACCAAAATCGTTCAAAAATACAACCATTTAACTCGTATCGGAACTCTAAAGAGTCATTTTCGTTTGAACCGAAATGTAAGTCGTATAATCAGATATTATTGAAGTAAATGATGATTTTTCAATTCACAATATGATGATGGTAAATTTCCAACATACACTGCAGTAATGCTTTTGCTTTTGAAAGTCCCTTTAAAATAATCTCGAGTCATTGTGCCCAGTCACAAGTCAATTTTTTTCATCGTGCCCTCGAAGAGGGACGTTACGTACAAAATTTCAAAATGTCAATGATCTTCGAAAGTACCAAGCGGTTTTTTTTACATTTTCATTATGTTTAGATGATTTCTCGTGCTTTTTAATTTTGTCTAACAAATGTTTTAGATCCCTCACTCCTTTGAGAGTCCATTACTGCTCACCACCAAACAATAAACACACGAAACAAAACAAATAATAAGTGTCTTCGCAACCACATAGCTAGAAAATACTATTGTGTATTTTAAAGTCAAATTTTCGCGTAAAACTTGCCCTATTTTTACATTATTTTTCAACTTGACTCAAATTCAACACGGACTTGGGACGACAGTTTTTAATTCAACTTTCTCCTTCATTAGTCATAGTTAAAAGTTGTTTAGTATCATTTACAAAGTACTACTCAGTGTGTAAACACATAGCAAATCCCAAATCAAAACAAGTATTCGCGAGGCGAACGAAATACTCCATGCGACACATATCGAGTGCTCCGTATTCGTCAAATCAGCGTTTAAAACTAATTACCGATACGCTCGGTCGCAAGGAATCTACGTCCAAATCGCATGAATTAGAAAGCTGTTAAACCCCCGAATTCTGACAATCAACAAAACGTGTAACGCCAACGACGAGATAAGATGACGTGGAGTACGGTCGCTAGAGGTAAACGTCCAACCAACGATGTAAAAATTGTGGCGAATGGATGGAATTTTTATCCGCATTATTTGGTGTGACGCGTCAACTACTGGAGATTTTAATTTTTAATAATATTTTAAAATGAGTTAAAGGAAAGAAACTGACCGGAAACATTGTTTACTGATAAATGCTGGAGGGGTGGCGCCCCATCGTCCTCCCTCACGAGCTGCTACTGTTAGAAATAAATATTTTTGTACTCAAAAAAAATCGCCTACATTTTCTTATGACACAGACTGTATTATTGATCAACTTTAAGCCTTTGACATCTTCTAGATGTCGAATATCGTTGGAATAAACTGAAATAAAGGACGAAAACGGCAAAGAGAAACGCGGATAATTTGGTATTGAGTGGCAGACACTGGAAAATTTTCGGCTTTATAGCGGAATATTTCGGCAGGCAGAACATATTACCGGACCTTCCATATTATATAGCCCATCAAACTTATTAGCACATTTAATTCCATATTAATCAGCTAAAAGGAATTTGCTTCGTTATAGTAAAAACAATTTTGTTAATTCAATATTATTACGTTTGCACTGCTATAGGCGAAATGTCTGTTATTTGCCCATTAATTTTAATCTTAGAATGTTATCAGTTGATATACCATTTTATATATTTGTTGATTATACGCGGGCCGTAGACGAAATACTAGTAAAATCAAAGTTGAAGAAGAAGTTTAATATTATGCCGCTTGTTAAGTTAGAAATTATAGCATCTTGTGTAATTTTTAATCGCTTGTAATATAATGTAATGGAATTGTTTTACTCATGTGGTTAGCATGTTCCAACCTCGGAAATCTCTCAATTTTATTATCTACTCAAATTTTGGATCCTGCGAGAGATCATTTGACTACCTTATCCTGTTATAACCTTTACAAAGAACCGCAGAGATACTACTACATAAATTAAATAATAAAATAATCAAATGGAATGTATTCAATAAATTTCAAACTTAGGGGCGGTGTACACGATGCGAGAAACCTCGTGCGTGAAGAGCATTCGTGACTCGCACCTCGAAAATAACATGCGTGATGTGTGTACACGGTTCAAGATATCTGCTGCCTTTATTTATAAAGATGGCTTGGTTAGAACAAGGTGTGTGTGTGTTATTAGTGCAATGTTGGCAGTAATAATAGCAAAAAAACTATTAAAAAAAAGAAAAAATCAACAAATAGAAGAGTGTGGGTACGAAGCTGAATAAACAGGCGAAAGAAATTTGGTGCTTCAAATCAACTATGTAGAGAATTAAGAAATGAAGATATTCCTTCATTCAAAAATTATTTTCGGCTTAATCCAGAACAATTTGATGTTTTGTTGCAAAAAGTGCAACCTTTCATTCAAAAACAGTGGACAAATATACGTGAGCCATTATCAGCTAAACTGAAACTAGAAATAACATTAAGATTTTTATGCACGGGTGACTCCTTTTCCAGCCTCCAGTACTTATTTCGAGTGCCAAAAACTACAATATCTCGCTTTTTACCAGAAGTTTGCAATGCCATCAAAACAACACTCGCAGAGTATATGGAGGTAAGGATTTTTACTGATTAGTTGTTAGGAGTTTAGGTAATAGTAAATAATCTAGACTTTGGAAACGATCGTTATTTTATAATAGTACTAACTTTAGTAGTGCGAGCTCGAATGCCACCGGGAACGTGCTCGAATCTGTTTATGCTCTGTGTACACGATGCGAGAAATCACGCGCGAGAAGGTCTCGAATAGGACTCATATTCGAGCTCGAACCGTGTACACTAACCACGTGCGAGCTCGAATGCCACCGCGAACGTGCTCAAATCTGTTTAAGCATGTTTATTAGTTGGCGTTCGAGATTCATGCGGGATGGAAAATTGGAGTGAACAACAGATGTTTAATTTTATTCATTTGTATGAAACGCATTCTTGTTTGTGGAAAACAAACTATCCGGAATACAAAAATCGCGACAAAAGACAGAGTGCTCTGCAGAATATAGTGGACGAGATGAAAATTCAGAATTTCACAGTGAATGAATGTAAAAATAAAATAAAAAATTTACGCTCACATTATTGTCAAGAGCTGAAAAAAAATAAACAATTCCATGAAAAGCGGTATGGGGACCGATGATGTGTATAAGCCAACATTGCCGTGGTTCCATATTTTGCATAGTTTCTTAAGAGCAGTTGTGATACAGAAAACAGAATCTAATTTGGAGGTAAGTATTTCTATTGCAAACTATTACAATTAAATCATTTTGTTCTGCCATGGTACCGCACCTTCCCCAGTGAAATATTGGCAGTATTTATCCCGTAAACTTGAGGCATTTCGTGTAGGGTTATTGGAACTCCTATAAGCATTCAGACTTCTTAAGCCCTGTGTAATTTCTCTCCATTTACCTTCAACAATTGTACCCGAATGTAGGTTCTCGTTATCTGCTATCCCGTTAGGCCAGTAATTTCGATCATTGGTTTTTCGCAGCCAATTATGCAACGAGCATGCGGCTATTATGACTTTATTCACTTTGCGGGATTCTAGGCTTCAACTAATATATTTTTCAAACACTCGAAAGCGAGCTGTTAAAATTCCAAATGCGTTTTCAACAATGCGTCTTGCTCTCGAAAGTCGATAGTTAAATATTCTTTCTGGAATGCTCAAATTTCGTTTTTTGTACGGCTTCATTATTTGAGTGATAAGAGGAAACGCATCATCAGTTACTATTATACTGTTTTCTGGTATGTTTAGGGTTTTGTTTAATAACGCTTCGTAGAGACTCGAATTTCTAAATATTCCTCCATCTGAGAAGCGTCCCTTTGATCCTACATCAATGTATGTAAAGCAATAGTTATCATGCACCGATGCCATTAATACTATACTATTTTTGCCTTATAATTGTAGTAATCTGACCCGCTTTTTTTGGGACATTTAATATTGACATGTTTTCCGTCCAATGCCCCAATGACGTTTGGAAAGTTCCAACGTTCTGCGAATCCAATTTGAATTTGCCCCCAATCTTCCAATGATGAAGGAACATGTAACAAGTAATCATATTTTAACATACTCTTCTTTTTACAGGCTACGCAAAGAGAAATAACAGTTGAAACGGAGACAGGCATGGTAACATATTCAGAAGTGATAGTAGGTGATGAGTCGACTCCCACACCTGTAAGTGAATCTGAAAGTATTAATGAACCATCAACCGGTAAAGCCAGTGCAATGAAATGTTCAGTCAATAGCTCCGTATATACATCGACCCCGAGGAACACTAAAAAGAAGATGACCAATAAAAAAGGGCCAGATAGTGACTCAGTATTTCTACAATCCGCAATTGAAAAACTGGAAACGATATCAGGCAACGCCAGTGCAGCATTGAAAAAAACAGAATTTGACATATTTGGAGAAAGTGTTGCAGCTCAGCTAAACAATATGAACTTTGAACACGCTCTAGAGTTGCAACTGAAAATTCAAAAATTAATGACACAAGAACGTATTCGCATTCACATAGGTAACACACATGTTTCACAAGATTCTCGGAACGACTACTATTGACCACATCAATCGCGATCCTATTGCTGACCTTCAAGATCCAACCACTGACTTGATGACCTGACTGAGTGAAAATACAGATGACCCTATTCTCTCTAATTTTGATTTGTAGTTTGTTTTTTTAGTTACTAATTTCTCTATAGCGTATATTCTAATAGGATATTAGTTATTTTCGCTTTTTGATATTTAAAGTTAGGACTGAAGTAGTACTATCATAAAATAACGATCGTTTCTAAAGTCTAGATTATTTACTATTACCTAAACTCCTAACAACTAATCAGTAAAAATCCTTACCTCCATATACTCTGCGAGTGTTGTTTTGATGGCATTGCAAACTTCTGGTAAAAAGCGAGATATTGTAGTTTTTGGCACTCGAAATAAGTACTGGAGGCTGGAAAAGGAGTCACCCGTGCATAAAAATCTTAATGTTATTTCTAGTTTCAGTTTAGCTGATAATGGCTCACGCATATTTGTCCACTGTTTTTGAAAGAAAGGTTGCACTTTTTGCAACAAAACATCAAATTGTTCTGGATTAAGCCGAAAAAAATTTTTGAATGAAGGAATATCTTCATTTCTTAATTCTCTACATAGTTGATTTGAAGCACCAAATTTCATTCACCTGTTGATCCAGCTTCGTACCCACACTCTTCTATTTGCTGGTTTTTTCTTTTTTTTACAGTTTTTTTGCTATTATTACTGTCAACATTGCACTAATAACACATACACCTTGTTCTAACCAAGCCATCTTTACAAATAAAGGCAGCAGATATCTTGAACCGTGTGCACAGGTCACGCATGTTACTTTCGAGGTGCGAGTCACGAATGCTCTTCACGCACGAGGTTTCTCGCATCGTGTACACCGCCCCTAAAACACATTAGATATGAGAGAAATGAAAAATCTTATATTTATCCAATGACCACAACATAGACATTAGTAATTTAACACTGGTAAAAAGTGTAAATAGCAATAGGGCTTTGGATGCATATGAAAGCATTCAAATAAAAAAATGCAAGAAAATAATGAACTGGGATAAAGAACCTATTCCGTTCAGTCAATTTTTCCAATTATTAATGTAAGGGTCAGTTAAATACGCGACTCCTTTTTATTTCTTTTGTTCTCTTTTCGCCCTACTTTTCCTTTTTTTCTTTTTTGTATTATTTTTTTACACGCTTAATTAGGTAGGTAGTACGCTTCGTAGGTAGTAGGTTAGCAATTATACTGTCTCATATAAATAGAACACAGTTTAGTTTTTAAAATTAGATTAAATCATCTCCTGATGATGCTATCATGGTTAGCGAAACGTGGGTCGAGAACATTAAAAAATGTGTTTCGATGTTTAGTGGTAAATCTCTTTGAGTTTAGTTAAATAGTCGTTGTCAAGAGTTTGTAGCATCTCTGATACACTATTTTGAACAAGAACGAGATAATAATTGACGTAAGACATTGTTACCCTAAGACATCAAAAACTGTACAATAAAAATCTCGTCTGTACATTTGTGGATTTCAAAATAGCATATGATTCTATTGACTCCGAATCTTGAAAGAACAAGGACTAGTTCTGAAAACGCTGGCAATTATTAAAGCAACATTAACTAACACAAGGTCAAAAGTTAAATTCATGGGTGACATCTCAGAGCCCTTCGAAATTAAAACTGGAATGAGACAAGCGGATGGACTCTCGCCACTCTTATTTAACTGTGTTCTAGAAAAAGTAATACAGGAGTGGTGTAAAAAAAGTCGGCCCTGAATATTAACCAGCCCATTAAACTGGGAAGAACCAACATCAAAATTGATTGTCTGGCGTTTCCTGATGATCTAGCAATTTTGGCTCAAGATATATTGACGGAACAAAAACAGATTGAAATCCTAAAAGAAACAGCAGGAAAGGTAGGACTCCAAATTTCCTTTGAAAAGTCTCTCTCTTAACGAGTCTCTCAATTCAAATATTTGGGTGAAATAATCATGTAAAATGGGTTGAAAAAGGCGGCCAATAAGGGTAGATGTCAAAAAATGGAAACGGCATTGAGACTTATACAAAATATTTACAACAAAAAATGCCCATCTAAAAACACAAAACTGAGACATTACAACACAGTTACAAAGCCAGAATGTCTATATGGGGCAGAAACGCTCATTTTGAATAGAAAGAGAGACATCGAGGAAACTGAAAAGAAGGAAAGAAAAATCATAAGAAAAATCCTAGGCCCCAAACAAACACATACATACCGACTTCGAGAAAACCAAGAAATCAAAGAATATACAGATATACATAGCGATACGAGAAAAAGAAAACTTAAGTTTTACGGACGCATAAAACGGATGAATCCGAGTAGGTTAACCAGACAAATAGTCGAATTTTGTGAAAATAGGAGTAGAGCCAAATTAGAAATAATTAAATGGATTTCTGCAATTAAACAGGACCTACGATCAACAAATGTACGCAAAGTGAAATTCAGGATAGAGGCTGTTTCAGACACAAGGTTGACGTTTGGAAGGTTGGCCAGGGAGAAAAATGTAGGAAGACTGGAACAACTTGGTCTGACGAAAGGAAAAAAGCTCATAGCAAAAGAATGAAATTAATATGGGCGCAAAGGAAAGCTAACAACAACAAACCACTCTAATTGTACTACCCCCTGGTCCACCAGGGCCCATACGTGAATAATAATAATATATATATTTTTCCGACGCCCCAAAAACTTTCCTTTTGATGCAAAAATACGGAGGATTTTTTTAAAACAAAAATTACACTTGTCTCAAGTTGATCTAGGTTGAAAATCGTAGTTTTTTTATAAGTATCTCTTAAACTATACGGATTTGAGCTTAAAATATAGAGGCAATTTTGTAGGAAATTAAATTCTCTACAAAAAGGTCCTCTCTCTTTTCTCATTCATTTTTCTCTTATGCCTTAGTCGTTATGAACTAGATATCATTAAATAAACAAATGTAAATTTAATTTAAGTTACAAAATTTTTATATTTCAGAAAAAATGACGATTGTAGGTCTTAAAATGTTGGCTATATAGAGTTAATGAATTTATTATCGAGAATATCTCCATAAATAAGAATTTTATGAAGAAAAGGGAGAGGACTTGTTTGTAGAGGATTTAATTTCCTACAAAATTGCTTCTATATCTTTTTCTTAAATCCGTATAATTTAAGAGATACTTACAACAAACTATGATTTTATTAAAAAATGAATTTGTTACTCGTTTTGAGGCACGCGTTATTTTTGTTAAAAAAAAAATTCTCCGGTATTTTTTCATCAAAAGGAAGGATTTTTTGGGGCGTCGGAAAAAAATTAATTTTTAACTACCACCCTTATATTATAGAAACTAGAATAATTTTTTAACATATTGCAGAAGCTTTAAGGTTGAATATGTCCACTGTTGCGTAGATCTATCTAGATTTACTAAATCGACGACACTCACAAGACTTTCAACATGTATTATAATTTTGTTAGTTACTTTCTAATTTGCATTTCAATTAGAGTTGATTTTTTTAATTGTTGTTAAAGTTTATATTGTAAAAATGATTCGCTAAAGTAAGATTATGATGTTCAATCGCAATCTGGCAACAGGGAAGTCAAAATGTTGATCACGTGCTTAATGACGTGCAACTCTTTTTATTTTGTACGAGCTATATATATCTTAGTCTGCGTTCTAGCTTAGCAGACGAGCAACATTATCGATATAATCATATATAAGTTTTATTTTTCAGCATAGTCTCCTTGTATTTCTATGCACTTTTCTCTGTGATGCTCTCATCTCTTTAATCCACCCGAAGAACACCTGACATATTGTTCTGTAAAATAGTCGTTTTTGAATATGATGGCTTCCTCGTTTGATGAAAATTTCTGTCAATTTAGAAGCTAAACTTTCAGCCTAGAAAAGTGAAAAAGTCACTCGGGGACTATATCTGGTGAATACGGTGGGTGGTCAAGCAATTCGAATCTTGATTCGTGAATTTTTGCCATAGCGACCACTGCAGTCTGAGATGATGCGTTGTCTTGGTGGAACAAAATTTTCTTTTCCTACCCAACTCTTTCTACCCGACTATCCCAAAAAACACTTTCCCTGTCTAGTCCACCGTTTCCACTGTGCCTTGGTTTCAGGAGTGCAGTGATCTATCCAAGTTTCATCTACAGTTTTTAATCGACGCCAAAACTATGACTTGTTTCGATTAAACTGCTTCAACAAGGCTTCAGAGATGTTAACTCGAATGGGTTTCTGATTCTGAGGAAGCAATCGCGACACCCAATGCGCATTTAGCTTGTTCATGATCAAATCTTCGGTCAATATATGATAAACACGTTTGGTGCAGAGTCCCCGTAAACAGCCTCCATCTCGGCTTTAATTGCGTTTCATATGAAAGAATTTAATGACGACTCGATATTCGATTTTTTCCATCTTTACAGAAACATCAACTGACCTAAACATCTGTTAAACGACTTAAACAACTATTAAATAACTTATCTTTCAATGCATGCGCAATTATATTACCAAGATATTTTTGTCGAGTAACTCCATCTTCATGTTGAGACTGACTTTTGAACTTTTTGAGGCTACCCTGTTTTATCTAATATGATTGATCGCTATTTTTTAAAACTCTTTATAATCATTCTTCATTGCCGTATCTGATAATATGAATACCTTAAAAAAGATAATGTTTTATTTTTTAACACCCTATTGAAACCCTTTCATTTTCCACGTTTTTCTCCCTCCCCCCTCTTAAACAAGTTTCGCTGTTTTTGACGTTAATAAGCTCATCACCCCGAACTGTGTATAGACGATTTTCCAACCAATTACCCCAAACCAAATCGCTGCTTCCAAAAACGTCGACGCTTTAACAGGCTTTACCTTTAAATAAAGGTCCCTTAAAGCCTAATTGGTTGACATCTAGGCTTTTGTTTTGACCACTTTCGTTTTCTGTTTTTTTTTTTCGTTAGTTTTTTTTTTGTTTTTCGTCCTTTCCTTCGACTATGGCCACAAATTAACAGCTTAGTGATTGCATGATCAAGGAAAAATACAAATAAACGTTATTGATGCCGTTTTCGAAGTCGCTGATTTAGAATTAATATTAATTATAATATAATTTGGGGAGCCACATTAGCTGTGGTGTCTAAGGCGTCAGCTTTACGATACAGCCGTTAATGTGGAGCGGGTTCGAATCCGATACGAGGCAAAAACGTTTTTCTAAAATTCTTGTGAATGTTTCTAGGTAAGAGTCTAAAATATGATAAGGAATCACCCCTCAGTCACGCCAGTTCGAGGCTGGGTAAGGCAGGATGTCTTCTGAGAGGTTTTCTTCGTTGGTCACTCGCCAGTCGGTAGGCTTCTCGAGATATTTTCGGTTAAGCACAAAACCAAGGATACAGACTACATTCTCGAAAGACCACAGAGATAATGTCAAAAGTAACGGCGGACATAAGAAAATGAAGATTGAACTTCTAAAGACTTATTAGGAGACTCCCACCGACAAGACTCAGCAACAGAATACTTACACACATAGAAGGGACAAGTAAACAATACCATGTATCGCACAAGTCAAAAGATCAGTTCTGATTTGTTAGAGATGGTACAAATAGATGACCTACACATTGAGGACAGTAGTACGTACAAAAACAAGATACATAGATGATAGGTCGCGTCAGAGAGCGAAGTTCCTGGGAGATGAGGGACAAGATGGACGGAGGAGAGAAAGAGATTCCACGGAGAAAAGATGAGTCAGAATGTTTTGTTTCGGTCAACTCTAATAATAAAAATTATTTTTCTCTTTTGTTAACGTTTCGGTTCCTTTTATTAAACCACCCTTAGAAGAGCTACAATTCTACAATATATACTATTCTTACGAGGTGTGGCTATTAAATAATGAGATTGACGCTGCTACAGAAGATGTACGCATGCGCCAAACGCCAGCGACCAACAGCCATTTAGCGTAAAGCCTTCTCTTTCGAATGCACGAGAAATAGTGTAGACGGATCGTGTAGAAAAGTATTACAAAGCAAAAAAAGTTCATCCGTGCTTCACGTGGGTGGTTTGTCATCCCCTCATCTGCCACCCAAAGCGCCAGCAAGCGACTCCCAAGACCGATTTCTGATCTTAAGCCGTCATGGCATGAGCTGCATGTGATTGCCGTCACAAATTCGATGTGACCTATTTATATGATCATATCTTTAGTCGTTCCTTCATTCGCTCTCCAAGCGTTCAGCTTGAATCCAACTGATGACGGCTTAAGGCCAGAAACTGATCTTCAGAGACGCTTGCTGGCATATTGGGTAGCAGCTATATATATATATATATATATATATATATATATATATATATATATATATATATATATATATATATATATATATATATATATAAAACAGATATACATATATATACATATATATATATATATATATATATATATATATATATATATATATATATATATATATATATATATATATATATAACTGATATATATATAATAGATCTATAGAGGGATCTCCTTACTACCAGTCACCTACAAAATCCTCTCAGCATGCCTTCTCCAGAGGACACAAGAACAATTAGAATACAAAATTGGCGAGTACCAGGCATGCTTTCGCCCTGGTCGCTCATGCACTGAACAAATATTTAACCTAAAAACTATACTGAAATATAAAACTATCAGGAACGTCCCAATCATTTGCACGTTCGTAGACTTCAAGAAAGCATACGACTGCATTGACCGAAAATTTTTGTTCAACATCCTAGAAGAACAAGGACTCGACCGCAAAACACTATGATTAACCAAGCAGACACTGACTGAGACAACTTCTAAAGTAAAATTTATGGGAGAATTATATTTATTAGAGAATTATAGATTTTATGGGAGTACGATAAGGAGATGGGTTATCCCCACTCCTCTTCAACCTGGTCCTGGACAAAGTCATCAGGGAATGGGAAAAAGAACTGAAAAATCAAGGACACTGGAAACCAATACGACTCGGACGATCCAAAAACAACATAGAAATATCAAGCCT
Organism: Cosmopolites sordidus; assembly: GCA_031761425.1. Lineage (NCBI taxonomy): Eukaryota > Metazoa > Arthropoda > Insecta > Coleoptera > Curculionidae > Cosmopolites > Cosmopolites sordidus. The sequence continues at coordinate 328,615 of JARFXV010000581.1, read as the reverse complement.
GGCTTTCGCAGACTACCTAGCCATACTCGCGGACAATGAAAAGTGAGCAACCAAACAGATCGAAGTCCTCAAGGAACGTGCAGAGAAAGTTGGCCTACAAATCTCCTTTCAAAAACCGAATTCTTCTGTTCAAAATTAGATGGTCAAAATTTGAACACCAAATACGGCAAAATAATTAGGGTCACTCACTTCAAATACCTGGGTGAGTTCCTCGAACCCACAGGAGGCGAGAAGATAGCACAGAAGACTCGATTACAGAAGATGAAGAGGGCATACGGCAAGACACACAATATATACAATAAGAAATGCCTTTCCACACACGCAAAAAATAACACACTACAACACAGTAATCAAACCAGAAGTGCTATATGCAAGCGAGACACTTACACTTCATACAAAAAGCGACACAGAAAACATACTAAGAACGCAAATTTATGAGGAAAATTCTCGGTCCAAAACTGACAGAAGAAAGATACAGACTACATTCTCGAAAGACCACAGAGATAATGTGCAACGTAGCGGCGGACATAAGAAAAAAAAGGTTGAAATTCTATGGACATATCAGTAGACTCCCACCGACAAGACTCACCAACAGAATTCTTACATACATACAAGGAGTCAAGTCAACAGTACCATGGATCATACAAGTCAGAGCTGATCTGGGAAAGGCACAAATGGATCCGGCAGAGATTGAAGATAGAAGAACGTACAGAAACAAAATACATATGTGGAATGTTGCATGAGAGAGCAAAGTTTCGCGGAGATCGGGAACAAAGTGGACAGAGGAGAGAAAGGGAATTCACGGAGAAAGGATGAGAGAGGTGTGGAGGATCAGAAAGAACACTCGAAAATAAATCAGGTTACTTTGCGTGATGCAACCGGGTTTACACGCACCTAATAATATATATATATATATATATATATATATATATATATATATATATATATATATATATATATATATACATAAATATATATATATATATATATATATATATATATATATATATATATATATATATATATATATATATATATATATATATATATATATATATATATATATATATATATATATATATATATATATATATATATATATATATATATATATAGTGAGTTTTAATTTAAAATTTTTGAAATTAGTTGAACACAACAATTTGGTTTCTTTTTTTCCATATCACCCAAAGTCGATGGATTTGCCCCCCTTTACCCAGTTACTCCCCATTAACCACCCACAAACCGCAACTATCATTAGTAACCCTGGATTAACTTTAAACCGAATATAAAAAGCTGCCCTAGGCCTGGCGTACGCACTCTAATGTGATACCAATGTCAAAAGCTTTCCGAATGCGGGAAGATGGGGGCTGGCACGGGCTTTACTCAGTTTGCAAAATCGTGAGATTTTATTCGAAAAATTGTTCGAGTTTCAGTCGAAGTAAAATAAATTCGGTTCGCTTGCAATTTATATATGTCGGCAAGATGTTTAAGGAAATTGAAATAAGTTTGGGGGGAGGGTATTTTTTTTGTCGTTTCTGTTATTTGGTTAAAAAGGGTCGCTTAGAGTGTCGGTATTTTTCTTTTCTAATATGAAATGGGCAGTTTTTTATGTATCAGATGTGGCGGTTAATAATTCATAATTTTTTAAGAGACGGCTATGGGAACCAGGGTCGGTTCACAGTATAATCTCTTATGTCATCAATTTTTCTATTGGAACCTTCAGTGTGAAACACTAAACCCCAAGAGATTAATCACTAAACACCAAATCACTTTGTGAAACTTATTGACGCACGTTTCGCCAACCATGTTAGCATCATCAGGATCATTTAGATTAAATGTCCTAATATCCACCCCTGCACTCTTCTTTCAGCACCACTTCCATATCATCCTAGACTCGATTCCCCAAACCAATATCATTTTCACCGATGGATCCAAATCTGCAATTGATGAAGGATCTGCATTCGTACTCTTTCCCTTAGGGAATCCTCTCCTTCCCCAAACCTTTCCCTATCACCTAAGCCCTCAATCCAGCTCTTACACCGCTGAGATCCTAGCCCTTGAAAGATCGCTCCAATTCGTACTCTCCCAACCCCTATCCAAATGGGCAATATGTTCAGTCTCCACCAATACCGTTAGAGCTCTGGAAAAGGGATTAGACTATCATCCTCTCATATCCCGCTGTCTGGACCTCATTGAGGATATCCTTGCCATCGGATCCACCGTTCAGTTTCTCTGGATCCCTAGCACCGCGGTATAGTTGAAAACGCGATGGCGGACACTGAGGCTAAAATAGCTGCCACAGGTGGATCACAATATCCCACTCTAATTTCATCCGACCTGCCGTCCTTCGTCAAATCCCTGGTTAGAAGACAGTTACAGAATCACTGGTGCCTATTAGAAGGACACAATAAGCTCAGAGAAGTTAAAACCACCTACTTCCTCAACAATTTTCCGAACTTCCCCCGTAAAAGAATCTCCACCATCTGGTTCAGGATAAGATCGGGACATTGCGCTCTCACTCACCAGCACCTCTTGAGGAATGACCCTCCTCCTATCTACTCCTCTTGTGGTGAAACTCAGACCGCCCGCCATTTTCTTGTAGAATGTCGCGCCACATCAAACATCTGGTCTCCCTCCCCAGTGACCTCCATACTGTCTTTCAACCCGGCTCCCTGGATGTTCTCCTCCTCTATCTAAGAGAAATATCCATCATTGATTACATTTACTCGCTGATCTCGCTCTCGCTCTCTCACATCTCTCATCATCCATCTTCTCCATTCCTTAATCACCATTACGCGATCACCCCACCACCATCCGAAAACATTCCCCTTGTCAACACTCGCCCTTCTTTATCAAATCCAGAACCCCGAATCTCTAATGTAAGTGAACATCTACCGTAGTCATTCAAAAGATCTCAATTAATGGACACACTGTGGTCGCTAAGTGGTCCCTAAGCGACCTTCATCCTAATTTAACTAACTAATCTCCTAATGATGCTAACGTGCGTCGAGAAGTCAATCCGTCAAAAATTAATTTGGTGTTTAGTGGTAAATCGTTTCGCGTTTACTCTTATGTCATGTTGTTGCTACGACAGTATGTTTCAAAACGCCAACGCAAAAAAAAATGAAGATGCCGAATTGTAAGCATTGTTGGAAGAAGACGATTAGTAAATTTAACAACATATGGCCGTGAGGTTAAATGTTGGTCTCCGAATCATTTGTGCTTTTGGAAAGATCCAGAAAGGCGGAAAATGGATACCACATCAGCTGAACGACAGACAGATGGAAAAGGGAAAAATGGTGTGCGAAGTTTTCCTTTCTCGCCATCAAGCAAAGATTTTTTTTGCATTGGATCGTGACTGAAGTCGAAAATGGATATATTTCGAGAATCTAAAACACAGAAAATCACGAATTAATCCAGATCAACCACCAACACCGATCGCAAAACAGAATCGCTTTGGAAAAGGCACAACGTTGGGCATTTGGTGGGATCAGAAAGGTGTCGTGTACCTTGAGCTTCTGAATCCAGGTGACATAGTTAATGCTGTTCGTTACAGTCAACAAATGTAAAATTTGAACCATGCATTGATCGAAAAGCCACTCATAATGGACTACAAGCCACGGAAAACTGATTTTGAAGCACGACAATACCCTCACATACATTGAAAGCGATCAGAGACACCATTTCTGCACTTGACTGAGAACGCTTGCCCCACCCGCCGGACTCACCAGACTTGGCCCCTTCCGACTACTACTTGTTTTCACAGGGTTACCCACGCACTTTCCATGAAACACTTCAACAATTACGAAGATGTTGTAAAAAGAGCTTGATGACTGGATCAGAGAGATGGGAAAAATGTGTAGCTAGCGATGACGCATAATTTGAATAAACCATTTTTTAATGTTCTAGGTAGGGTAGCGTCTAATAACAAAGCCCAACTTTCTGCGAACGGCGACGAATTAATAAATTCGGATTTTCATCACCACTGCCAGCAGTATCCGCAATATTTTCTTCGAAAAGCACAGTTTTTTGTTTTGCTTTTATTTTAACATCGGGTGACGTGAAATGGTTAGGTGAATACATCGCTGGGTTAGGCGATTATATGCACCATAAAAATGAATGAAATACTTTATAAGTTTGGCGTACAAAACAATGATTTTGATAATCAATTTCGATAATTTTGATAATATGTTTAGATTTTGATGATATATCATCATCATCAGCCTGTGTCGATCCACTGCAGGATAAAGTCCTGGGCTTTCCTTTGGCATTTGGGTCCAATATACTTAACGATGGCATCAGACCATCGTGCTTTCCGTCTTCTTCGTGGACGTTTGCGATCAAGAGCTATCCACTCCAGGATTGCCTTGGTCCATCTATCGTCCCATCGCCTCGCTATATGACCTGCCCATCTCCATTTCAATTGCTTTACTCTTCCAATGGTGTCCAACACTTTCGTTTGTTCCCTGATCCATGTGCAGGGCTTTCTGTCGGCATACATAGTTCCATTCCTCTCTTTGCTACCTGAACTTTTTGAATTGATTGCGATGTGTGTGTCCAAGTTTCACTTCCATATGTCAGAATGGGAAGGATCCACTGATCGAAGACTTTTCTCTTCAGTCAACGAGGGAGTTTGCTCTTGAACATTATGTCGAGGCAGCCAAATACCCGCCAACCACAGTTTACACGCCGTTCCACCTCCGGGACGGTATCCCCCTCCATTGAAATCCTCTGCCCAAGATATATAACGTGGTCCACAATCCAAATCCCTTCCTAAAACTGAAATTTTTCTTTCCTCAGCAAATGTATTGAACATAACCTGACCCTTTTTCAGGTTTATTTTCAATCCAAATGGTTCCCCTTTGCAGCTATTGTACGCGTCTTTTCAGCTCCTCTGTGTATCCTTTTTTGGAAGCCGAAACGTCGAGATTTTATAAATCTAAAATGCGGTTCTAGACGAGAACCTACTATTTCTAATATATATATATATATATATATATATATATATATATATATATATATATATATATATATATATATATATATATATATATATATATATATATATAGGCAATATAGGCAATATAGGCAATATTAGGTGAGTGTCATACACCAAACTGCAGTGTTCCACAATCTCATGTGGAACATACATCAATCTGCGTCTACGCCTAAATGAGCATCTTGTCAGTTGCTTTACTGGTGAAAAGCCCCACCCATCTCTCCAATTGGAGGTCATATGTTTCGTCTCATTAGACGCTGTCCAAAGAAATCTGACATTTCACATATACGCCGGGAAGTCGAAATTATGGGTTGTTGATTGTGGACAGGGCCTCCCTATTTTTGACGAGAGAGCATATGTTGGTACCCTGAAGAGTCTAAACATCAACTGACGAAATATATGCCACCCACTCAAGGTATATCCAATTGAAGGAATGGATGGTGCTTGTCCCCAGTCAAGCAACTGTCAAAATGCTGGTTTAGGCGGAGACGTAGGTTGTTGTGTGTTTCACATGAGATTGTGCCACCCTTTTTAAACTGTTTAGATTTAATAAAAATAATAATAAATATTAAAATTAATGAAGGATTCAATTTGATTTATGATGCTATTATGTCTTTTATACTAAATATTGAAATATGCATATAACACACAATATTTTAAAACCATTTACATTCATTTGAAACCACCCAAGTATTAGATGACACTTTTATTGTTGAGTGTCTTTAAGTGTATTCTGGAGGAGTATCAAAATTTAATGTAATCAGTTCGATCGTGAGACAATTCCGTCGTTTTCTCCACATTTCCTGAAAGTATCAGATTTAAATCAGACATTTACATCTCCCCTCCATTCAATTATCCGATGTCACTCTCCCCAAAAGACTAAGTTAATAATTAATGACGAAGACGGGTAGATGGCTCGATCACCTTCCTACCTACACCTCAATTAAAGTTTTATATCTGCACTGAGGGGTTACCAGAAAGTTTTATTGGCTTTGTCGATATTAATTTTAAATATTCAGCGTAGTGTTTCTTCATTCAGTTCGCTGTTTTTCTAGATTTACGATGCAATTGACACAAACACACAAATTTGTGTGACAATCTCACAAAAGAGAAGTGCTTATATATATATATATATATATATATATATATATATATATATATATATATATATATATATATATATAATTTATTATTATTATTCACGTATGGGCCCTAGTAGACCACGCGAAGTACAGCTAGAAGTGTTTGTTGTTGTTAACCTTCCTTTGCGCCCATACTGATTTAATTCTTTCGCTATGAGCTTTTTGCCTTTCTTCAGATCAAATTGTTCCGGTCTTCCTATATTTTTCTCTTTGGCCAATCTCCCAAACGTCAACCTTGTGTCCGAAACAGCCTCTATCCTGAATTTCACTTTGTGTAATATTTGCTGATCTTAGGTACTCTTTAATTGCCGCAATCCATTTAATTATTTTTACTTTAGCTCTACTCCTATTTTCATAAAATTCGACTATTTGTCTAGTTAGCCTACTCGGATTCATTCGTTTTATGTGTCCGTAAAACTTAAGACTTCTTGTTCTCATATCGCTATGTATATCTGTGTACCGTTTGATTCTTGGTTTTCCCGAAGTCGGTATGTTGTGCTATTTATTTTTTTGGGGCCTAAAATTTTTCTTAAAATTTTTTTTTCGTCCTTTTCAATGTCCTCGATGTCTTTCTTTCTATTCAAAATGAGCATTTCTGCCCCGTATAGACATTCTGGCTTAATAACTGTGTTGTAATGTCTCAGTTTTCCGTTTATAGATATACATTTTTTCTTGAAAATATTTTGTGTAAGTCTCAATGCCGTTTCCATTTTTTGAAATCTACCCTTATTGGCCGCTTTTTCCAACCCATTTTCCATTATTATTTCACCCAAATATTTGAATTGAGAGACTCGTCTGATGTTACCATATTTTGTTTTTAGAAATGGCGTTCTTAGTCTGTTGTAGGTCATGTTTTATGTCTTTTCAAAGGAAATTTGGAGTCCTACCTTTTCTGCTGTTTCTGTTAGGATTTCAATCTGTTTTTGTGTCGTCAATATACCTTGAGCCAAAATTGCTAGATCATCAGCAAACGCCAGACAATTAATTTTGATGTTGGTTCTGCCCAGTTTAATGGGCTGGTCAATATTCAGGGCCGACTTTTTTCACGTCACTTCTGTATTACTTTTTCTAGAACGCAGTTAAATAAGAGTGGCGAGAGTCCATCCCCTTGTCTTACTCCAATTTTAATTTCGAGGGCTCTGAGATGTCACCCATGAATTTAACTTTTGATCTTGTGTTAGTTAATGTTGCTTTAATAATTGCCAACGTTTTCAGATCTAGTCCTTGTTCTTTCAAGATTTGGAATAAAGATTCGCGGTCAATAGAATCATATCCTTTTTTGAAATATACAAATGTACAGACGAGATTTTTATTGTACAGTTTTTGATGTCTTAGGATTAACTTTAGATTCAGGATCTGTTCAGGACAGGATCTGCACGGTCGAAAACCTGCCTGATATTCACCAATGTTAGGTTCTAACTGTCCCTGTGCTCTTTCTAGTAGACATTGAGATAGGATCTTATAACAAACTGAGAGAAGAGACATCCCTCTGTAGTTGTTTACATCCGTTCTATCTCCTTTCTTATGTAGTGGATGGATTAGAGCATCTCTCCAATCTTCCGGAATCCATTCGCTTCGCCAAACTTCTTCTAGAATGTTTGTTATTTCCTTGATTGTACCTGGACCAGCGGATTTCAAAGGTTCAGCAGTGATTCCATCTTCACAAAAAGCTTTGTTACTTTTAAGTCGCTTGATTTGCCTAATTATTTCATCTTCATTCGGTGGTAATGAATCTGGGTTTGTTTGTTTAGGGGGTGTAGTGTTGGTAATTTGTATAAGGGCTCAGGATAGTTTTTTGCTATTGTCTTGGTTTTTCCTTTTTTATATATATTTATATATATATATATATATATATATATATATATATATATATATATATATATATATATATATATATGTATGTATTAGCGACGTCGTCGAATTTGATTTGTCATACGATTTTATCGATGAAGATATACACAATTGGCCCAACATTGACAGTTTTCAAGAATGTAAGCAATTTTTCGAAAAATTGGCTGTCGTCAGTGATGTAGCGAAACGTGGTGTACCATTGATTGAAGAACAACTCCAGTTGTTCGGTATCCCTTTCAACAAAAAATATTCGATTGTTTGGCCTAGTCTTATATATATATATATATATATATATATATATATATATATATATATATATATATATATATATATATATATATATATATATATGTTATAATCATCATCATCATCATCATCATTAGCCCTTGTCGATCCACTGCAGGATGAAGGCCCCTTCAGCATGCTTCCAACTTTGACGGTCCTGGGCTATCTAACTATCTATCTATCTTGCTATCTAACTATCTTAGATTTTCAGATGATATCGTTCTCCTTTCACAAGACCCAGAGGAGCTGCAAAGATTCATACAAGAGCTGCAAAAGACTGGTGAACCATTTGGCTTAAAAATAAACTAGGTTTAGTCAGGTTGTGTTCAATTTGCTGAGTGGAGAAGAATTTTAGCTTTAGGAAGGGATTTGGAGATTGTGAACCACTTTATATATCTTGGGCAGAGGATTTAATGGAGGGGGATACCGCCCGGGAGGTGGAACGACGTGTTAAATGTGGCTGGCAGGCATTTTGGCAGGATCAATATAGTGTTTAAGAGCAAACTCCCACGTTGCCTGGGGGAAAGGGTCTTCGATCAGTGCATCCTGCCTTTTACAAGTCAGCCAAGAGATGCAGGTCATCCTGTAATAGAGAGCAGTCATGTGACGATATAACTGGCATAAAAGAGTTTAAGGTTGTCTACAAACAGTGTTGCACGTTAACGTGGAAATAATATCGTTGACGAAAATGGACCAAATCAAATGGGCAAGGCTGCTACCTTGGAGTGCACAACTAGTTGCAATGAAGATGTGAGGACTATGACCATTCCATATGTCGGATGAAGGCTGCAATACAATGGGCGAAACCTGGGGACACTTGCTGATGTTGGAGAACGGGGAGGGGTTGACGGAACAAATGTTCCCTTCTTTTTAAATATTTTAATTAAAACATTTTTTAAATTTGCATAAAATATAAATAAATTTTAAAAAATTAAATAAAATAAAATAACACCCGAAATTTTTACAAAAGATTTAAAACTAAATTAACAGGCTATCAACCCTAAAGTCTTTGCTTCCAAAAGGAAAACGCCTTGTAGCGAGGCGATGGGACGAAAGATGGACCAGGGCGGCCCTGGACTAGATACTGATTGATCGTAAACGTCCACGAAGAAGACCGAAAACACGCAAAGGAGAGCACAGAACCGCGAGAGTTGGAAGCATGCTGAAGAGGCCTTCATCCTGCAGTGGATTGTTACGGGTTGATGATGATGATATAATAATATACCAACAATACACCCTAAACAAACAAACCCAGATTCATTACCACCGAATGAAGATGAAATAATTGGGCAAATCAAGCGACTTAAAAATAACAAAGCTTCTGATGAAGATGGAATCACTGCTGAACTTTTGAAATCCGCTAGTCAAGGTACAATCAAGGAAATAACTAAAATTCTACAAGAAGTTTGGCGAACCGAACGGATTCCGGAAGATTGGAAAAATGGGCTAATCCATCCACTACATAAGAAAGGAGATAGAACGGATGTAAACAACTATAGAGGGATATCTCTTCTCCCAGTTTGTTACAAGATTCTATCTCAATGTCTACAAGACGGAGCACAGAAATAGGTAAATATCAAACAGGTTTTCGACCGTGCAGATCCTGCCCTGAACAGATCCTAAATCTAAAGTTGATCCTATGACATCAAAAACTGTACAATAAAAATATCGTCTGTGTATTTGTATATTTCAAAAAAGCATATAATCCTATTGACCGCGAATCTTTATTCCAAATCTTGAAAGAACAAGGACTAGATCTGAAAACGCTGGCGATTATTAAAGCCACACTAACTAACACAAGGTCAAATGTAAATTCATGGGTAACAAGACAGAGCCCTTCGATATTAAAACTGGAGTGAGACAAAGGGATGGACTCTCGCCACTCATTTAACTGTGTTCCAGAAAAAGTAATACAGGAGTGGCGTAAAAAAAAGTCGGCCCTGAATATTGACCAGCCTATTAAACTGGGGAGAACCAACATCAAAATTGATTGTCTGGCGTTTGTTGATGATCTAGCAATTAGGCTCAAGATATAATAACGGCACAAAACCAGATTGAATTTCTAAAAGAATTTCCTTTGAAAAGATACAATACATGACTTGCACTAGACTAAGAACACCATTTCTAAAAATAAAATATGGTAACATCAGATGAGACTCTCAATTCAAATATTTGGGTGAAACAATCATGGAAAACGGACTGGAAAAAGCAGCCAATAACGGTAGATATAAAAAAATGGAAACTGCACTGAAACTTACACAACATTTTTACAACAAAAAATGCATATCTAAAAACACAAAACTGAGACATTACAACACAATTTTTAAGCCAGAATGTATATATGGGGTAAAAATGCTCGTTTTGAATAGAAAGATAGACATCGAGGAGATTGAAAAGAAGGAAAGAAAAATCGTAGGCCCCAAACAAATAAATAGCACAACATATCGACTACGAGAAAACAAAGAAATTAAGCATTAGTACTGCTAGTACTAGCTAGCTGACAAATAGTCGGATTTTATAAAAACAGGAGTGGAGCTAAAGCAGAAATAATTAAATGGATTGCTGCAATTAAAGAGGACCTAAGATCAGCAAATATTACACAAAGTGAAATTCAGGATAGAGACTGTTTCAGACACAAGGTTAATGTGTGGAAGGTTGGCCAGAGAGAAAAATGTAGGAAGACCAGAACAACTTGGTCTGACGAAAGAAAAAAAGCTCATAGTAAAAGAATGAAATCAATATGGGCGCAAAGAAAGGCTAACAACAACAAACGCCTCTAATTGTACTTCGCGTGGTCCACCAGGGCCCATACGTGAATAATAATAATAAATTTTAAACATTCCATATGAAAAAAAAGGTCATTCCATCTTGTTATATATTATTTCATTAGAATGACCTCAGTTATTTAATTGTCATATTTTGGTTTCTCGTGTGAAAAAAACACCAGACTAAACATCGTTAAAGTAACAAAAAAAAACTTGAAGGCGTTCTGCACATTGATCCATTAACCGCTTTTAACAAAACCGAAGCGAGCGCCAAAAACAAAAATAAAAAAAAACGAAAACAACTTAAAAAATGCCCGCGTACACACTCACACACGTACACGTTCGGCGTGGAACATCTAAAGACTAGTTCGTTTTACGGCCTATTTGTTCTTTCTACCGGCTTTCATGTGTTCAACATATGCCTCGAGACCATAATCTTATTTCTCTGGTTGCGTGTGATTCGTAAAAGTCCGCCATTTGTCATACGATCTCATTAAAAAATGTCCACCATTAATTCACAATGATCATTTAAGTGGAACAGATTAATACATGGGCTTGATATTAATGGGATTGAGATACTGACTAACAGATCTGATGATGTTTGTCGTTTGGAACATTAATTATATTGTCTCTCTATGAAACAGTATTCTTTATATATACTTTTTTATCTTATAAACACAACAAGGCAGATATTATTCTCAAAAGCTTGTTTTAATAACAAAAAAACTTGTTTTTTCTTTATTTTTAGAAAGATAGATTAGATTATTTTTAAATATTTATTTAATTTAAAAGTATTCGTAAAACAAAAGAAGCAAATTCACTTAAAAGCAGATATTACATTTAGTTTGCGTGAAACAAAATAAAATAAATAGTCATCGGAAAATTAAGTAACATAAAATAGCAGAAAATTTAGACACTTACCACAGATCAAAAAAAGCACAATGTCCAAAGTCTTACCTGAAAAAGAAATTTACTATTTTTAATTGGGGTAGCAGATATTTGATGTAAATTCATTTTAAGGAAAAGAAATAAGATTTGTCTTAATTTTCACTACGTTTAAAAATGGTATGATAATTGTTTCGAAATACAAAGAATTCAATATTCAACATTGTAGTTTCACCACTTTAAACATTTTCTTTAAGTACCAGGACCGAAATGAATGTTGCTTTCGAAATTAATATGGTAAGTTATTTATCTTTCAGTTTTTTGAAAAATTATATTAGAAAAAATGTTTAGTATAGTAAATACATACAAAAAGTTAGTCAATATATATTATTTACTACACCTGTTAGACCCTAGATCTGGACAGGAGGGACAACAGGGGAGCTGTTCAAAAAGTTTCGAACCAGGATTCTGGAAGGCAACGCTTGTGTGTTAGCGTGTTATGTTAGTTAAGTTTTAGGATTAGAGGCTTATTGATAGTTAACTCTCTAGAGAAGCACTGGATAAGGGATACCCAGGGATGAATTAAAATTGTTTTTCCTTTAAAAATGGTGACTTTGAGGGGATGACTTTGAGTAGGGAAAAAGATTTTACTATCCCTACTACATAGCCCATAGCCATCTTAAGTTGTGAATACTAATAAAAATATAAGTGAATCTAGTCAGTCTATGGGTATACGCCACCCAGTGCTACTGTTGTATCACTGCTTTGTTGTTTGTGTTTTATTTAAATATCCTTTCTTTTCGATCTTGATACAGTTTATGGTAAGTATATCACATATATTATACTTTATCTAGTATTTTTATTGAAATCTTTGATTTTTTTACATTTATTTATCGGTTTCTTTCATTTTCTATTTAGCTCAAAATGAACACGCGTTCTCGTACTCGCTGTGAGTCTGCAGTAGAAGCGTTATATGAGGCAGCTGATATTTTCGACGACAAAGAGAGTGAAAGCGAGACCGAATCGGTTTTTGAAGAGCATCATACCAGTGAATGTTACCTAACTAAATAAATATATTTTTTTTAATAAAGCTAAATTATGTAATAAGTATCAGAAAGTACATTAAGTCCCCTTTTAAATGCCGTTGAAAGAACGTTTTTATCTATGAATTTCGCCTAGATATGATAGTTTGAGTAAAACATCTAATTGTATTTATTTTTTTTGCTAAATTTTTCGATGGTATTAGGAATACTATTATTTTTTGGCACATTCTACAGATATAGTCTTTTTCTATACAGATTGAGGTTTAAATAAAAAAATATTAAATTGGATAATTTAATCAAAAGCTATTAATAATCAAAGACATAGGGGTATGGCATACCCAGGTGCTGTTTGTGGGCTCTGAACTAGAGTGGTCGGGTACGGATTAACTCCGGTTAATATTCTCCTCAGATTATCAATGAATGACCTCCTTCAAACAAAGCAATGGGACTGGTTACGTAGCAGTCGATGTGTATTTAGTACCAGTTGACATCGCCGTTTACCTGATTTTGACAAATGTATCAGGTATAAATATCGCAAAAATGGTTTCGAAAAGCCGAGAAGTTCTAGAAAGACTTCAAAAAATAGTAATTTGTGTACTATGTGTACTTGTATACTACCGTATATCAAGAGCAACTGAGAGCTACAACATGAAAATGCGCCTTGCCAGGCAGGGATTTCAGTTGACGAGTTTTTTTCAAGTAAAAACATCACTATGCCTTCTGGGTTCCCCTATTCAACATAGTTGAGTTCTTGTGACTTTTTGCATTTTCCAAGACTAAAAATTTACCTCAAAGAACACAATTTTGGGACATTGGGGAACATTAAATAAACCGTAACCGATCAGCTGACGCTGATTCGAGTATCCTGTATGGCTTCCCAAACGAACTACTTTAAAGGAGAGAAATGTAGAATTGCACTTGCAACTGAAAATAATAATTATAAAAAAATCGGTCTCATTACTCTATTTACACACCTCGCATCAAATTTCGCAGCAGCAATTGTTTTCCGGAGTGGGGCTGGTAGGTTCCCGCCGAAAAGATCTACGCTAAATCCCCACAAAACACACGAAGATGAAACTTAGAATTTAACAACAAATGTAATGAGTAATGCACGGTTGAAAATGGTTGGATGTTTACGGAAAGTCGGAGGTCCCCTTTCAGATGTTATCTTAACAAAAAAATGTTTTTTTTCTGTAAGATTGTATATTTCTAATTATTTAAATATCTTCAGTTAGTTTATATTACGCACTCCGTATAATGTATAGTAAAAAATAAATTTCTTTCTCAAAGACATTCGTTAACATGAATTTCGTTTTTGTGACTAAATTCTGAATATTATCAATTTAAACTAGCCATAAAACTTTTCAATATAAGATGGCTAGTTTAAATTTTATGGTAAATAGATTAATCAGTTTTCCTTTAAACAAAGATAATTATAACAAAAAATTATAATTAATTAGGGAGGTATTCGAATTAAATCATCTCCTGATGATGATAACATGGTTAGGGAAATTACTTTCATTTTTGTAGCACTAATAACAAAATTAAACATAACATTTTGAACCGAAAGTAAAACCAAATGTTAAAATAATATCGCAGAAGATGCCATTGAAGGAAAAAAACAAGAAGAGAAGCGCATGTTGTAAATTTTTTTACGAAAAATAATGTTGATAAAACGCAAACAACAAAAAAAATTTCTTTTAAATATATTTTAATATATTCAAAATAGTTTTGAAGTGAAGCATTCAAAGATTGGAACAGTATATATTTTTGGAAGTAATATTTTATTCATATTTCAGTCATATTTTTTTGGAAGTAAGAAAAGAAACATCGAAGCTAATTAGACAAACTAAAAGAAAATATGAAAACAATCAACTTAATGAAATAGAAAAGGATTTCCAAAAACATAACACTCGAAACTTTTACAAAACATTTAAAACTAAACTAACAGGCTATCAACCGCAAAGTCTTTGCTTCCAAAAGGAAAACGGACAATTGGCTCTAAATAACCAAGATAATTGCAAAGAATTTGCGAAATATTTTGAACAAATACTAAACTGTCCTGAGCCCTTAAACAAATTAGCAACACTAAAGCCTAAACAAACAAACCCAGATTCATTACCACCGAATGAAGATGAAATAATTAGGCAAATCAAGCGGCTTAAAAATAACAAAGCTTCTGGTGAAGATGGAATCACTGCGGAACTTTTGAAATCCGCTGGTCCAGGTACAATCAGGGAAATAACCAAAATTCTACAAGAAGTTTGGCGAACCGACCGGATTCCGGAAGATTGGAAAGATGCTCTAATCCATTCCCTACATAAGAAAGGAGATAGAACGGATGTAAACAACTATAGAGGGATATCTCTTCTCCCAGTTTGTTACAAGATTCTATCTCAATGTCTACTAGACAGAGCACAGGGACAGTTAGAACCTAACATTGGTGAATATCAAGCAGGTTTTCGACCGGGCAGATCCTGCCCTGAACAGATCCTGAATCTGAAGTTGATTCTAAGACATCAAAAACTGTACAATTAAAATCTCGTCTGTACATTTGTGGATTTCAAAAAAGCATATGATTCTATTGACCGCGAATCTTTATTCCGAATCTTGAAAGAACAAGGACTAGATCTGAAAACGCTGGCAATTATTAAAGCAACGTTAACTAACACAAGGTCAAAAGTTAAATTCATGGGTGAGATCTCGGAGCCCTTCGAAATTAAAACTGGAGTGAGACAAGGGGATGGACTCTCGCCACTTTTATTTAACTGTGTTCTAGAAAAAGTAATACAGGAGTGGCGTGAAAAAAAGTCGGCCCTGAATATTGACCAGCCCATTAAACTGGGGAGAACCAACATCAAAATTGATTGTCTGGCATTTGCTGATGATCTAGCAATTTTAGCTCAAGATGTATTAACAGCACAGAAACAGATTGAAATCCTAAAAGAAACAGCAGAAAATGTAGGACTCCAAATTTCCTTTGAAAAGACATGACATTGACATGACCTGCAACAGACTAAGAACGCCATTTCTAAAAACAAAATATGGTAACATCAGACGAGTCTCTCAATTCAAATATTTGGGTGAAATAATCATGGAAAATGGGTTGGAAAAAGCGGCCAATAAGGGTAGATGTCAAAAAATGGAAACGGCATTGAGACTTACACAAAACATTTACAACAAAAAATGCCTATCTAAAAACACAAAACTGAGACATTACAACACAGTTATTAAGCCAGAATGTCTATATGCTGCGGAAACGCTCATTTTGAATAGAAAGAGGGACATCGAGGACATTGAAAAGAAGGAAAGAAAAATCATAAGAAAAATCCTAGGGCCCAAACAAATAAATAGCACAACATACCGACTTCGAGAAAACCAAGAAATCAAACAATACACAGATATACATAGCGATATGAGAAAAAGAAGACTTAAGTTTTACGGACACATAAAACGGATGAATCCGAGTAGGTTAACTAGACAAATAGTCGAATTTTATGAAAATAGGAGTAAAGCTAAAGTAGAAATAATTAAATGGATTGCTGCAATTAAAGAGGACCTAAGATCAGCAAATATTACACAAAGTGAAATTCAGGATAGAGGCTGTTTCAGACACAAGGTTAACGTTTGGAAGGTTGGCCAGAGAGAAAAATGTAGGAAGACTGGAACAACTTGGTCTGACGAAAGGAAACAAGCTCACAGCGAAAGAATGAAATCAGTATGGGCACAAAGGAAGGCTAACAACAACAAACGATTCTAATTGTACTTCGCGTGGTCCACCAGGGCCCATACGTGAATAATAATAATAAAATAGTTTTGCTGCTCAAGAAAGAAAGGAACAAATAGAACATACCTCGCTGGTCAATCTAAAGGAAATTTTAGTAATATTTTTGGTGACAACCTCTAAATTAAGTTAAATAATCTACTAGCCACGTGGGTTACAGAATTAAATGAAGGCTCTGTATAAAGAAATTTAAATGAAAAATTAAAAACCTCATATAATGCAAATACCCATTCACCAGGTTCTTAAAAGTGGCCATTAGCAACCAAAATAAATTATTTCTTCAACATCTTGATAAAAAATACCAGCCATATCCCAACTTTCTGATTCATAAAAGCTTGGGCGCAGCTTTGTACGGATGCATCAGCCTCTTATTCCGCGTCCCGATCGTAGCGCCACCGTCGCCGGCAACGTTATAAACGAGTAATGAATAATTTCGTAACATTCTTAACCGCAAAACCTCATTAAAAAATGGCGTCCCATTGTCATGGTGGGCCGTTAACACACCGAGAACAAAATTTATTCATACGAATCTTATCTTTAGGGCCTTTTAAAGTTTAGTTTACGCTCTGTGTCTCGTATTATGGGTGTTTTCTTGGGAGATAATGTGACCGAAGTGACTCGACGATAATACTGATAGTTTTTTCGGAGAAATTTTATCTATAATGCCGTGGTATAAGCGTGGAAAGAAGTTTTTTTACATCAAACTTTGAAAAAATACAACTAAGAACAGATATTTCGATACCTAACAATGGACATAATAACTCCTTCATT
This sequence comes from Cosmopolites sordidus, assembly GCA_031761425.1. Classification (NCBI taxonomy): domain Eukaryota; kingdom Metazoa; phylum Arthropoda; class Insecta; order Coleoptera; family Curculionidae; genus Cosmopolites; species Cosmopolites sordidus. The sequence goes on along the minus strand of JARFXV010000581.1, from coordinate 311,090 downwards.
ATGATGGTTATTACAGGACAGGTCTTAAGCCTTCAGTGGTCGCGTCAAATTGAATTACACCAGTGGGCACACGGTCTTAGAGACCAGTTCAAAAAAAAGCTACGAATACAAACATAAAAATTAATAATTGCTTATAATTTCAAGAGCAACTTAAAATTAGATATAGAATGAATATATCTGAGGTATTTTCAAAGTATTTATTCAAAAAAAAACATAATTTTCACATAGACAAAAAATAAACAAAATAATGGCTCACCCTATCTATATATTTGAATAACAAAAATAAAATACGCTCATAAAACCTTAACCAAAAGAAAAACATTTTCCCTATACATAAAGTAACCTATTTTTGCCCAAAAAAATATTTGGTTTCATTCTCAAACATAGCATGCAGGTCATAAAGTAAAGTAAAGTAAAGTAAAAATATTAGTGAGTATTTGCGTAGCAGCATCCACTGATTATGTGCTCTAGACACATAAATTTAGCGCAGACTTTGAATAAGAATATTTTATTTTTCTATTGTTTCTCCATCTGTCATAGCTCCATCTTCCCAGTGTTGCTAAATAAGGCAAATTTTGGATTTCTTCTACCTCTAAGTTACAAATTTCTCGGGGACATAGTTTTATTGTTTTGGGGATGTTAGTGAGTTTGGTACCATTTTTCTGAAGGTTATATAACAATGAGGATGAAAATTTAACCAAAAATTCTCTTCTAGTCAATGTTGAGTTACAATTATCCCTGCAACATTTAGCGTATTATAAAATATGACTATGGTCAACGTTGTTGTCCTCCTCTCTTTGTTTCGTTATATCTGTGAATTATTTTAGGGTTCCCAGTTTTACCATTTACATCATTCCATCTATGCATTGTAGAAAATAACAGCACATTGTTTATTTTTCTTTGGGATGCATGATACTAACGTGCCCCGCAACTAAACCCGAACATACTTGATCCTACTGGACGTTGATTCCTCTGTGTAAACATATAAGGTATTTCCCGTTTATTTTTTCTCATTGTACCTATGAAGATGAGTGTATTATCCTTAAGAGAATAGGCAAGAGGAATAGTAGAAAACAATTGTCATTGGTTACATTCCGGTTTGTTCCCAAAATATGTTGACAAAGTCTTTCAAGCACTGCCTTCGCAACATGGTTCTAACTTATATGGGCTTTATTAATTTTTTTTGCTGTCCTATATAAACTTTCATTTGACTAATGTAAAACATTTTCGCATCACATGTTGTAAATATTTTAATATAAATACTTCCAGATTCCAGATCCGTCGGCCTTAAATACATCTTCAGTATTTGGATGTATCTTCAGTATCTTATGTAAAGATATATCAGTATAACGCCGCAAACACCACCGAAAGCCTAAATAACGAGAAATAACCTAAAAATCGATCGCAAACTAACAAATGCAGTCAAAGATATAGTTTAAACCTATAGAACAATGACACTCCGAAATTCCGATTTTCCGAAACGTCTATTAAGAAAAAGCGCGAAAGAAAAATTCGGTATAACTGACGGAATTGCCCCGAGCCGAACCGATTGACCTTCTGTACATTTGTGAGGTCACAATTGTTCCGATTTCTTTCGGGAATTGTCGGCGTGTCACCGGTACTAGGTTTAAAATTTTATTTTTAATTTGATATAACTTTTTAATAATAAGGAAAAAAATAAAAACAAAAATAGTTTTGTGTTATAAAACTTATATATGCTCTTTCCATTTATGACAAAAAAAAGGTTGTTTAAAAGCCCAATTATAATCGATCAACGGATTGTCGAGTTATAGTGCTTAAGTGACAGTACCTTCACAAAATCACGATGGAACTTACAGATAATATTTTTTTTTATGTTCGGTAAAGTTTTTACAGAAACGTTTGAATTGATGAAAAAAGTTTATGGTTTAATTCGTACACGTGTGTTCAAGAAATATAAGCGATTCCAGGACGGCCGTGATGACGACCCAAAGCCAGGCCGGCTAGAAACAAAAATTGCTATTAATTGGTGGAAAATATGAGTGAAATAATCGCTTACGATACAAATTCGATTGTGGAAGTCGGGTGGGCGTTTGTGTACGAGAATAAAATAATGGGAAAGCAAATATTCAGTACGTTTTGCAAAAAATGTGTCAAAATCAACACTTAATAAAGTATTGTTTATATTCCATTAAGCTAAGCAGAATTATCTTCCTTTCTATTCCATCTCCATGCCAAGGAGATTGGCGATTATTTCTTTAGTAAAGATTCTCGATCAAGCGCAACCCGAAATATTCTCTCATTGCTAATATTCGTGCAGTTTTGTATATTCCTCAGCCAGCCAGGACCTATTCTTTCTTCCTCCTTTCTTGTTTATTATTTATTGTTCCATGTATCACAATTTGAAATAGGTGTTATGTAGGAATTATTTAATACTATATATATATATATATATATATATATATATATATATATATATATATATATATATACCACTCAGAATCTCCACCAACACAGGAAGAAATCCACAGGCACATACGCAAACTAAAGATTAACAGGTCATCCGGTGAAGATGGTATCACCATGGAACTATTGAAAAACCTCGGACTAAATTCACTGCAAGAACTTACGCAAATTATCACGAACATTTGGCAAACAGAAAAATTACCAGATGATTGAAAATGTGCTCTTATCCACCCGCTGCCTGCACAAGAAGTGAGACAGAACAGATGTGAACAACTATAGAGGAACCTCCTTACTATCACCTACAAAATCCTCTCAGCATGCCTTCTCCAGAGAACACAAGAACAATTAGAACACAAAATTGGCGAGTACCAGGCAGGCTTTCGCTCTTGTCGCTCATGTACTGAACAACTATTTAACCTAAAAACTATACTGAAATACAAAGCTATCAGGAACTTCCCAATCATCTGCACGTTCGTAGACTTCAAGAAAGCATACGACTGCATCGACCGAAAATCTTTGTTCAAAATCCTAGAAGAACAAAGACTCGACCCCAAAACACTAGGATTAATCAAGTAGAAACTGACTGACACAACCTCTAAAGTGAAATTTATGGGAGAAATTTCCGAACCTTTCCTGATTACTGGAGTACGCCAAGGAGATGGGTTATCCCCACTCCTCTTCAACCTGGTCCTGGACAAACTCATAAGGGAATGGGAAAAAGAACTGAAAAATCAAGGACACTGGAAACCAATACGACTCGGATGATCCAAAAACAACATAGAAATATCATGTCTGGCTTTCGCAGACGACTTAGCCATACTCGCAGACAATGAAAAAAGGACAACCAAACAGATCGAAATCCTCAAGGAATGTGCAGAGAAAGTTGGCCTAGAAATCTTTGAAAAAACCTAATTCTTCTGCTCAAAATTAGATGTTCAAAATTTGAACACCAAATACGGCAAAATAAATAAGGTCACTCACTTCAAATACCTGGGCGAGATCCTCGAACCCACAGGAGGAGAGAAGATAGCACAGAAGACTCGATTACAGAAGATGAAGAGGGCATACGGCAAGACACACAATATTTACAATAAGAAATGCCTATCCACACACGCAAAAATAAGACACTACAACATAGTAATCAAACCAGAAGTAATATACGCAAGAGAGACACTTACACTTCATACAAAAAGCGGCACAGAAAACATACTAAAAGAAGAACGCAAAATTATGAGGAAAATTCTCGGTCCAAAACTGACAGAAGACGGATACAGACTACATTCTCGAAAGACCACAGAGAGAATGTCCAACGTAGCGGTGGACATAAGAAAAAGAAGGTTGAAATTCTATGGACATATCAGTAGACTCCCACCGACAAGACTCACCAACAGAATTCTTACATACATACAAGGAGAGTCAAATCAACAGTACCATGGATCACACAAGTCAGAGCTGATCTGGACAAGGCACAAATGGGTCCGACAGAGATTGCGGATAGAAGAACGTACAGAAACAATATACATATGCGGAACGTTGCATCAGCGATGTTTCTAGGAGATCGGGAACAAAGTGGACCGAGGAAAGAAAGAGAATCCACGGAGAAAGGATAAGAGAGGTGTGGAGGATCAGAAAGAACACTCGAAAATAAGTCAGAATGCTTTTCGTGCTCCAATCGGGTCTATACATATATATATATATATATATATATATATATATATATATATATATATATATATATATATATATATATATATATATATATATATACAGTGTCTAAATAATTATCTCTGCAAATTTCACATCTCTATTACTTTCTACTGAGGTAAAAATAATTATTTCCACTTTTATTCAGGTAATTTACACTAGCAACATCATTGTCATCGATTTTTCATGGTGTAAAAGACGTGGCAACACAGTACACACAATGTATCACCAAACAGACACATATTATAAGAGTAAACGCAGCAGGATCTTGAAACCGCAGGACCGGGCAATCCTGCCATAACCTAAACAGTTTAATAAAACTGGGCTCCGATATGAGGGGTGCGATGTTACGTCTTAAGGAGTTTCGAGGGTCCTTAAAGGCAGCGGTGTTAGGGAGAATCGTAGGGGTGGTGGCTGTGGATAGTTGGAGAAGATAACTGTGGGTGAGAGTCTTGTTCTTGTTTTTCTTTCATGCTAGAAAATATATTTAGTTTATATAATATATATATATATATATATATATATATATATATATATATATATATATATATATATATATATATATATATATATATTATGGAATTTTTAACTAATATAAATATTGTTTTAAATATTTAAATTTGTTCACTCAACCAAGCTATTAGATTTATAAACAAAAAAAGAACAGCAAAAATCTTTCGCTTTGTAATTTGTCCGGTGTTTCTTTTCCACAACTGGGAAAACAAATAATCAAAACACGGGGCTATTTTTTATTCTCTGTCCTCCCTCGGTTAATTTATCGAGTTTTTAGAGAATATTAAGTAGATAATTTATCCTTTGAAAACAAGGGTCGCCATAAAATCAATATTATTCCACGATTCCCTATTCCTTTCACGTTTTTCGGGCTTCGTCGGGTTTCGTACAGTCCTCCGGCTTCCTTTCCGGCAATTTTTAATTTATGCAGAATATCCGTTAAATAATTATTAAATTTGAAGGTAATAATTTTCATATAAAAAATTCAAATTCAAATTCAAATTCAATTTCAAATAATCATATTTGATCATCTCTTAATGAAGTTAACACGATTAATGAAACGCGCGTTAAATTATCAGATATATATATTTTCTGATGATGACTGGGGAAATGCCTAGAGATTTGGGGTTATATCGATAGAAAATGAGTTGTACTGGAGTTGTTCACAAATTATTGCCTTAAATCTTTGTCTTTAGCAGTTTTTAATTAATAAGTTGTCAGTAATTTACATTAATGCACACAAAGTTTCAAGTCCATGTCTTTAGTGGCACCAGATGTAAGGTGATCGAAAATAATCGTATCAAACAAAATCTCTAAAATAATGATGGTTCCAAAATCAAAACACGTTTGTTTATTATATGGAATTTTGGATTATATTGGATTATTTAGAATTTTGGAGTACGTTAACTAGACAAATAGTCGAATTTTATTAAAATAGGAGTAGAGCTAAAGTAGAAATAATTAAATCGATTGCTGCAATTAAAGAGGATCTAAGATCAGCAAATATTACACAAGTAATGTCTGAATGATTGTGGCGTGTTCATATTGTTTTCTCCTTTATTACGTTACTTTATATATTACAAATTAATATACTTTATTTTTTAGTTCAGTTTTGAAAACGGGGGGAGATTACCGTCCGAACAGAAGCATATATATTTTACATCGGGCTAGTTTAGCACTTTTAAGAGATTGTATCCAACATCACATATACACTAAACAACAATTAAAGACTGACATTAATAATACATTACAACAAATATACGAAAAAGTAACTGAAATAGATTTTAATCACATTTATAATAGCGTCTATTCCAGTTACACATATCACTTCAATATCCAAAAAAATACTTACATTAAGACATTTAAAAATTTAATTATTGAAAAACATGGAACAGATACAAAACACATTAATACACATACAGACAAAAATTTCATTAATAAAACTGTAGTTAACCTTTCAAATAAAATATTATCTGATTCTGAAAAGTATGTACTTTCTAAAGGACTAAATTTTAGTGTTACATTGAAAGATGTTCCTAAATTAGACCTTATTTCGGCAGTAGAGTCTGTTGCTCAAAAATTACCTTTGGAAAGTGCAAATGAATACAGAATTAGGTTAAAACTTATCTTAGAAAAACAATTTAAAATCAAATCAAATTTATACCGTGAGGAAAGGTTATCTATAGATAAATTAAAAAAAGACACATCTATTAAAATATTGCCATCAGACAAAGGTAATGCCACAGTTATTCTGGACACTACAGAATATAATAACAAAATTAAAACTTTAATTGATGAGGGAAATTGCACTAAAATACCTACAGATCCAACATTAAAATTAGAAAGACAATTTTACAATACATTATATAAACACAAACGTGAATTTACAGATCTAGAAAGATCACAACTTACACCACATTATAGTAAACCACCTCATTTCTCTGGTCTACCAAAAATACACAAAACTAATATACCACTTCGCCTTATAGTTAGTAGTATAGATTCCCCATGTTATAAACTAGCAAAATTTTTATTAAACATTTTAAATCCACTTTCGAGTAGAACAAATTCATATATTAAAAATACTTCAGATGTTTTAAATAAAATTTCGAACATTAAAATTACAAACCAAAATTTAATGGTTAGTTTTGACGTGGTGAGTTTATTTACTAATATACCAGTTAATAAATCACTATTAATAGTTATAAAGAGATTAGAACAGGATACAACATTAAAAGACCGCACTAAACTAAACATAAATACAATTTTGGAATTATTAACTCTGTGCTTAAAAACCACCTATTTTCAATTAGAAAATGATTATTATCAACAAAATTTCGGAATGGCAATGGGTTCTTCTCTTTCTCCTTTGATGAGTAATATCTTTATGGAGGAACTCGAGAATGACATATTAAATAAATCTCTTAAAAAGCCATTAATATGGCTTAGGTACGTTGGTGATATTTTTGCTATATGGCAACATAGCATTGACGATCTAAATATTTTTTTACAAGATATAAATTCTCGAGAGCCTACAATTAACTTTACTTTAAAGATGGAGAGGGAGAATAAATTGCCATTCCTCGACACTTTAATAATAAAACAAAACAACAAATTTAAAACTACAGTTTACAGAAAACCGACAAACAATCTCAATTTCTTTTCAAATCACTCAAAATCGGTCAAAATAGGAGTAATTAAAAGTTTATATGACAGAGCAAAACTTGTTTGTACCGACAGTGATACACTACAAAAAGAAACAAATCACATAAGACATTTAAAAAAAAAACAATTACACAAAAAATTTTATAGATAAATCGCTAAAAAATTTTGATACTAGACAAAACACTACTAGACTAGTTATTAATAACAATAATAATAACTCTCAAACAATCAACCTCACAATCCCTTATATACGCGGTATTTCTGACACAATTAAAAGAGTAGGAAATAAATACAACATAAGAACGACATTTAAAACAAAAAATACTCTTAGATCTCTATTAACAAAGACTAAACCAAACAATATACAACAAAATACCAAAAATGTGGTTTATAAAATACCCTGCGAATGTGGCAAATTCTATATAGGTGAGACATCTAGACCGTTAGATGTTAGAGTAAAAGCCTTCTTAAAAGGGCGATTTTAATAAATCTAGAATATGTCAACACGCATGGGAATCGGGTCATAAAAATAATTGGAATAATTCCAAAACGATATTAAAAGAATCGGTAACAAAATACAGAAGATTAAAAGAAACCGCTATAATTAATTTAAATAAAAATAACTGTATTGTTATGCCTTCGGCAGATTTAAATTCAATATGGTTCCCGATTCTAAAGAATACAATTAAAAACATTTAAATATTTGAATACACAATCAGTACAATAAACAATCACACAGTAAACATTACCTATAAATATATATTTTGGTAGTATGTCACTGTCATGAAAATCCATTGTTGTCAATGTAGGTATCGTTGACATACAAAAAAATATATTTACTTTCACTCGTTACTTTATATATTACAAATTAATATAATTTATTTTTTAGTTCAGTTTTGAAAACGGGGGAGATTACCCTCCGAAACGTTAACGTTGAAAGTTTGTAAATTTTTTTATAACATTTTTATATCTTTAAAATTTTGTTCGTTAGGCAAATTTATTACAAAAAAGAATCACTGAGAAATTTTCAAATTTATTACAAAAAAGAATCACTGAGAAATTTTTCTCCGTTTGGTTTTTTGTTTTTACCCAGTGATTCTTTCTTTAAATAAGAACAGGTATTTTTGATATTTTTTGAGTTTTAGACAGTGGCGAAAAACCCAAATAATGGAGTTCGTCTGACGAAAGGAAAAAAGCTGATAGTGAAAGAATGAAATCAGGAAGGGCGCAAAGGAAAACAACAACATACGTGAATAATAATAATAAATATATATTATTATTATTATTATTTTTAGGTGCGAATAGACCCGGTTGGATCACGCAAAGCATTCTGACACATTTACGAGAGTTCTTTCTGATCCTCCACACCTCTCTCATCCTTTCTCCGTGGATTCTCTTTCTCTCCTCCGTCCAGTTTGTTTCCGATCTCCTCGAAACTTCGCTCTTTGATGCAACGTTCCACATATGTATTTTGTTTCTGTACGTTCTTCTATCCTCAATCTCAGTCGGACCCATTTGCGTCTTTCCCAGCTTTATATATATATATATATATATATATATATATATATATATATATATATATATATATATATATATATATATATATATATACGTTGAATGCTTTATAAAAAAAAAGGAATAAATATATCATTGAAAGTATTCACCATCTTTAGTCACTACTTTCTCCCATCTCTTTCTTCCATCTGCTTCTTTTCTATTATCTTTTAAACTTATCCATGAATTGACTCATTTTGTTGCATTTTTATGTCAACCGACCGTTGTATTCGTCGTGAATTTGCCGATTCGGCCCACAAAATGATGATCGCAAAATCATCTTCTCCAGTGAGGCTCTTTTTTGGCTCAATAGCTTAATCAGTAAACAAAATTGTCGTTATTGGTGCGAATCTAATCCACACGTGGTACATGACAGACCTTTCCATCCGCCAAATATCACAGTTTGGTGTGAATTTTGGCATGGAGGAGTCATCGGTCCTTATTTCCTTAAAAATCAGGAGGGCAATGTTGGAAGATTTTCTTTTCCCGGAATTTGTTGTTCTTTATTCTTATAGGTAGTTATGTTCTTTATCTTATAGTAATTATGCATATAGTAATTATGTTCTTTATTCTTATAGGTAGACCCCTAATTTCAAAGTGACGTTAGATAAAAGAAAATACATCAGCTCTTGTATTGAAACCTTCGGTGTGGAACACTTAGCTCGAAGGAATTTACCACTAAACACCAAATCACTTTTTTTAAACTTATCGACTCACGTTTCGCCAACCATGTTAGCATCATCAAGAGATGAATCAATCACATCAGAACAAAATTGATCAACTCCTGATGATGCTAACATAGTTAACGAAACGTACATTCTCTTCGTATAAACGATAATAGTATAAAACATTGAGATTGATTTCAGGACTCAGGATTTCAGGATTCAGGACAGTTAAGAAATCTTATTTTCCAGTCTTTTGTATGTATGTAACCCTAAAAAAAACAAACGATTGCGTTGTATTCTTTTACTTTTGGTTTTTCTTTGTTTTGGCCATTGTATTCATAATCAACCTCACAACCCTTTTGTCTGGCAAAGATTACAGAAACTGGGCAGAAAATAATAAGCAAGATCGTTTGTGCGGCAAGCAGTTGCCTTTTATTTGGGCGCATAATATAGTGCCAAATGATTTGTATTTTATCCACCGGTTATATTTATATTTTGTTACGGAGATTGAACAGAATAATGAATAATGAACACCGTAATTATTAGTTTGATATACGAGGATATACTGAATAGATACCAGAATTTCCGCTAGAGGCCTCTATGTATATAATAAATTTACAGTGCAGCAAAACACTACTGCTGTAGTTTTGAGTATTCTTTTGTCCGTTTTACTTTTAAAAAGCCTGTAGTTGCCGAAGTCCATGGTGTTATCTGCCAACCTAGTTTCTTGCAGAGCCAAAATTTATATTTTTTGCTGATTCAATGTTTGCCCCAATTCGTGTAGTTTTCTTGGGCGCAGGGCAGAGTTGATATTTACCGTTTCAAAGAATGATTTTGTTTCAGACGGTTTCAGACGTTGGCCAGAGGTCTCCGACTCCCTCTGAAAGATTTTTGCGTTTAAGCCCGGACGCCCCAGAATCCGAAAGTCCGGTTGTACCAGCAAAGCCGGCAGAGGATTGCGCTTACCTCCTGCGGTAATTTTGTAATTACTAGAATGCTTCATCGTGTACTTTGAAATAAAAGTTTGAACCATGACGTTTCAGAGGTTAAGACTCGAGGGGTTAGTTCCAGAATTTCAATCTCAGCCGCACCACTGGTGAACAGACGCTGACCACTCAACCGGTTGATATAAGTTAGAGGCAACGTGGATTTAATTATCTATCTATATATATATATATATATATATATATATATATATATATATATATATATATATATATATATATATATATATATATATATATGTGTATATATACATATACATATATAAACAAAGAACTTGCAAAATATTTTGAACAAATACTAAACTGTCCTGAGCCCTTAAACAAATTACCCACACTAAACCCTAAACGAACAAACCCAGATTCATTATCACCGAATGGAGATGAAATAATTAGGCAAATCAAGCGGCTTAAAAATAACAAAGCTTCTGGCGAAGATGGAATCACTGCTGAACTTTTGAAATCCGCTGGTCCAAGTACAATCAAGGACATAACCAAAATTCTACAGGAAGTTTGGCGAACCAAACGGATTCCGGAAGATTGGAAAGATGTTCTAATCCATTCACTACACAAGAAAGGAGATAGAACTGATGTAAACAACTATAGAGGGATATCTCTTCTCCCAGTTTGTTACAAAATTCTATCTCAATGTCTACTAGACAGAGCACAGGGATAGTTAGAACCTAAAATTGGTGAATATCAAGCAGGATTGGTCTGAACAGATCCTGAATCTAAAGTTGATCCTAAGACATCAAAAACTGTACAATAAAAACCTCGGCTGTACATTTGTGGATTTCAAAAAAGCATATGATTCTATTGACCGCGAATCTTTATTCCGAATCTTGAAAGAACAAGGACTAGATCTGAAAACGCTGGCAATTATTAAAGCAACAGTAACTAACACAAGGTCAAAAGTTAAATTTATGGGTGACATCTTAGAGCCCTTCGAAATTAAAACTGGAGTGAGACAAGGGGATAGACTCTCGCCACTCTTATTTAACTGTGTTCTAGAAAAAGTAATACAGGAGTGGCGTGAAAAAAAGTCGGCCCTGAATATTGACCAGCCCATTGAACCGGGGAGAACCAACATCAAAATTGGTTGTCTGGCGTTTACTGATGATCTAGCAATTTTAGCTCAAGATGTATTAACGGCACAGCAACAGATTGAAATCCTAAAAAAACAGCAGAAAAGATAGGACTCCAAATTTCCTTTGAAAAGACACAATACATGACCTGCAACAGACTGAGAACACCATTTCTAAAAACAAAATATAGTAACATCAGACGAGTCTCTCAATTCAAATATTTGGGTGCAATAATCATGGAAAATGGGTTGGAAAAAGCGGCCAATAAGGGTAGATGTCAAAAAATGGAAACTTACAACATTGAGACTTACACAAAATATTTACAACAAAAAATGCCTATCTAAAAACACAAAACTGAGACATTATAACACAGTTATTAAGCCAGAATGTCTATATGGGGCAGAAACGCTCATTTTGAATATAAAGATGAACATCGAGAACATTGAAAAGAAGGAAAGAAAAATCATTAGAAAAATCCTACGCCCCAAACAAATAAATAGCACAACATACCGACTTCGAAAACCAATAAATCAAACAATACACAGATATACATAGCGGACTGTTTTACGGACAGATAAAACTGATGAATCCGGGTAGGCTAACTAGACAAATCGTCGAATTTTATGAAAATAGGAGTAGAGCTAAAGTAGAAATAATTAAATGGATTGCTATAATTAAAGAGGACCTGAGATCAGCAAATATTAGACAAATTGAAATTCAAGATAGAGGCTGTTTCAGACACAAGGTTAACTTTTGGAAGGTTGGCCAGAGAGAAAAATGTAAGAAGACTGGAACAACTTGGACTGATGAAAGGAAAAAAAAGCTCATAGCGAAAGAATGAAATTAGTATGGGCGCAAAGGAAGGCTAACAACAACAAACGCCTCTAATTTTATTTCGGGTGGTCCACCAGGGTCCATACGTGAATAATAATAATATATAAGCCTTTCTTGTTAAAGTTCATCCTTCTGGTTCTCAAAATTTCATTTATTATTTAATTCAGCGTAACACATTGCGAGTAGTTAACGCGATGTATCAGCAACAGACTGGTAGGCAAACAATATATAGTCGGCCCCGTATAACGGCGCGTATATTCAGTCTGCTGCTCTCGAGATGTCAACAGAGAGCGGGACGTGTTTTGTCTGAAGCTCCAACGCATGTATTTAGCAGAAACGGTTTTGCATATGAATATTGGGCCCTGATTTATTACCAGCTGGATATAGTTCCTCATGTATTATGTATAAAGTTCTAGTAGAAAAGTCAGTTTTGAGTAGTGTCATTTTTTTTCTAGAAAGTTTACAGTGCGAATAAAAAAAACAAAAAATCCATCATGACAAATATATTTTATTAGTTTAGTTTTGAAATTGTTCTGTAGACCATGGCGGTATTGTGTCCTGATCAAAAAAAATCTATTAACTTTGAGTATGTCGATCACCGTTCGCAAATCTGTAACCTTTCGAATGTGGATCGAATTAAATTATCTACGTCGTCTTGTAGCAAGGTACCCGAGGTACCTGGTAGTTGTTGACAGCCAGGAAAATCATGCAATGTTCGATCAATGTTATCACATATATGTTCCAGTGACGATGAACCTGGTGATCTTGTCGGACAGTCGCGTTTCACTATCTCGAACCTTTCTAAAGACCGCTTGTTTAATTAGCTGTCTGTGTTCTGGTCTAATGTTTCTGAAAGTTTATATTTGGATAAGTTTGCGGATACGACCTAATAATGGATGTAAGCTTCATGTACTTAGCCATCTACATAAAAATTTTCCTCTAATGGTTATTAGATATAACCTGAAAATTCCAATTCTGTTATATTCCAAGTTCTATTAATTTAAAGCGATGTTGGTGGTGCGCTTGAAGAGGAAGCAATAAAACGGCAAAGAAGAAAGTTGATGAAGATTATATGACCAGAGAAGTCACTGTGGAGATTCTATTGCTAGCAAAAGGAAGCAACAGGGCATAGCCTGTAGACTTGTCGGTAGTTATGTATATACAGCCGTCAGTAATGTTAAAATTACTAAATCTCGACGTTTTGGATTCCACTTTGAAGCCATTTTTAAGAGAATTTAATTGCTTTGCTCCGGGGTCTCAATCTGTCTACTCCCTAAAGCTCATAACTAGAAAACATAACTATAAATAACATATATTCCGAACATGTTTTTACCTGCCCACTTTTTCCCTGTATAGATCATAGAGGTGTTAATTTATTCACTCTTCAATAGGGCTTTGTTGATGTTACATCTGATATTTTCACGGATGGTGATAATGTTTCTAAATCATTCCGCTTGTCGATTCTGTGAAGAGTCACGACGTTTCGCCAAAATCTCATTTGACATTTTCAAGTGTTGTCCGCTTCGACTAAAGAGTCCAACTTACGTGCACGGGTCGTTCCGCTCGTTGTTATAGCCGGCTGGCGACTGCGCCTGGACATTGTCTCACTATATCCAAGTATCCCCATAGAGGAGGCTCTGGGTATAATTTCGACGTACGAAGATTTTCCACCATACGTGGGGAAACTCTCCGAACACTGCTTGAAAAATAGATATTTTTCCTTCAATCAGCAGATCTACAGACAGACCCACCGTACCCTAATGGGATCATCTCTATCACCCGTTATCGCCAACCTGTTCATGTCAGACTTCGAAACAAAGACATTGGCCAGCGCTCCTTTAAAACCCACACTTTGGAAACGCTACGTAGATTATATCTTTATAATATGGCCTCACGGAAACGAACTTTTAAACAACTTCTTAGCTCAATTAAACAAAATCCATCCCAGATTATAGTATACAAAATCATTGGAAGTCGAACAGGATAGGAAACTGCCATTTTTGGATCTCGTTATCACAAGAAAACTTTATGGAACCCTCGAATACGACCGATACCTCAACGCTAAATCCCATCATGATCCTCCTCAAATCCAAGCAGTAGCGAACACATTGATTTCCAGATCATTCCGACTGACACTACTAGACACTCGACACTACCAGATACTACCAAAAATTTCCACAGTCCTTAGACAAAATGGATATTCAAAAAATTGTATCAGGAAGGCCATTCACCGTCAGGAAACCCAAACACGAAGAACAATAGAGGATCATGAACCAAATGCACCAAAGGTTCTGCTACCATGCGTAAAAGGAACCACTGATAAGATAGGCAGACTACTAAGGAAACATAAGATAAGAACAGCCTACAAGCCGCACAAAACTGTTGCAAACATCCTAAAAACCCCAAGGACAAAGTTAAACTGGAAAATCATGGGGTGTACAGTATATCTTGTTCCGACTGCAACAGAACATACATAGGACAAACAAACAGACGAATCTCGGGCCAGAATACAAGAACATAAAAACAACGTAAAAAACAAACAAACCAATATTAAAAACTACAAAGTCCGAACAATCAGAGAAGCCCTTGAAATAGAAGAAAGGGGTGAGCTAAATACGCGAAACGACGCTCGCAACATTCCATAAGTATGGAAATCCCTTCTAAAAAAGAAGAAACGCGGCAACGTAGCGGCGAGGAAGAAAAATCAATAAACGGACTCCCGACAGCGTTACCGAGCGCCGCGAATAGTCCCGAACTACCGCGATGCAATCTGCACAGTCACCGGCCGGCTATAAGATCGAGCGCAACGATCCGGGCACGTCAGTTAGATTCTTGAATGAGATTTTGGGGAAACGTCGCGACTCTTCACAGAATGAACGGATCGATACCAGGAATGATTTAAAAACATTTAGACTTTGGAATGTAGTGGTGGATCCATGTTTCATCCGTTGTCACATACCGCATAAAAATCCTTTTTATTTCGGTTGAACAGCTCCAAACATTGCTCAGAATCATCAATTCGTTATTGTTTTTGGTTTCACTGTGAACAAACGCGATTCTCACTTGGATAGCAATTTAAGCATACCCAAATGTTCATGCAAAATGATGTCTTCGTGGTATCAGCTATCTCCTGCAGCTTTACTTTATGTTTTGTAGTCTGATGTAACCACCTCATTTGGACCTCCAGAGCGTTCAGCATCATCGGTTCTTATTCGGCCAGGTTTGAATTTAAAATTCAATCAATTACGGTTGATTTTTCTCTGGCAGAGTTCGCATACTGTTTATCAAGCCATTGTTTTGCTCCAACGGTATTTTCTTCATTAAAAAAACAATGTTTAATCAACATACAAAATTTGTTGTTTTCATTGTTTTCAAAATAACAAAAGTGGAGTCACTTAAAACACAACAAGTAATAAACATATTGTGAAATTTTAACAGGTTCATTTTTGAAGGTTGGCACAATCAAGCACTGATAAAAAATTTTCGTAAGTGACGCCATATATATGTCAGACTTTTTGACCGATGTGTTATATATATATATATATATATATATATATATATATATATATATATATATATATATATATATATATATATATATATATATATATACATTATCATCCAAAACGAAACAAGATGATTTTATAGTATTTAATGAAAATGAGAATAAATGATAAGATAGCGAAATAAACAAAAATTAAAAAGAAAATCTCGACATGGAAGTCATATTCTCGGTTATTTATGGCTATAATGAACATTCGGGGCATACTCAATATTAACTTTTAAATGTCGTTATGCTCTATTTCATTCCTTTCATTTCAAAAACACCCAAGAGTTATTTTTGCGTATCCTGGGTCCACACCAATAAAAATTTGCGTGTTTGTTAAATTTACTGTGCGGCGAAAATATTTACGACGCAAAATTACCACACACACAGTCAATAAATATTTGTGTTGTGCGTGTTGGTCGTCCCGCTCCGTCTGTGTGTGTGCAGTGGGATGTTGGCAAATTATGCTTGATTGGGTTATTCCAACAAGCGTCAAAAATAAAGTCTATAAGTAAAGTAAAGATGCTTTACGTGACCGTAATATTTCACCAACTACAGATCAAGTAATAGTTACTAACTAGACCAGCAGGACTTGGTTCTTTGGCTACATAAGGCCAGACTCCATGCTCATCTTCATTTCATCCAGAAGAAATCTCGTTAATAGACTTCGGTGGGCTGAAGAACACACGATCTGGCATAGGCACGAGGGAGCCTCTGTTTTTGGTGTCTGATGAGTCTCGATTTGAATTGGCTCTAGATAAACGTTGAACAATACTGTAAAGACGATCTGAAAGCTCCGAACTCTTGATAACTGTTCAGGGATTTCGCAGACAATATAGCGAGAGTGACAAGGTTTGTGGTGACATTTACTCATTTACTCTGAGAATTGTTCTTGAGTCCATTGTACCATTTACACAATGAGTTGTTCCCCAATATCGACATGATGACATGAGATAATAGTTCTATTCAACGCTGGCGGAAAGTGCCTCAAATAAATTGAGTTTTCATAGGTCACCACTCTTCTGCGAAGAATAATATGAAGAAGATGAGAGATAATAACGTACAAAATTTATTTTTCGCAGTGTTTCTAACGAAAGTATATCTTGAACTAATTAATTGAGTTGAACTAAAACATCCATATAGACTTTATCTAAAAATCAGATTATTATAGACAAGACTAGCCTCTAAAAGCGAAATCCCAAAAAAGCACGTCTTTTAGCGATTCGTATCACTCGGAAATAAAAGAATGTCCACTTAGGGCTTTAAGAAATATATCGTCGCCGGTCCCTTAGGCAATTCCCTTATAAGCCATAAATTCAGAATCAAACGGTAAAACAAAAAAGGGAATGACCAATATAGATGGGGATTTAGAGACTGGACCTTTTTGAATTATTTTTTTTTTGTACTAAATATTTACATTTATAGATTATTAAAAGCAGAAACTTAAGCGGAATATTACGAAAAGAACTTGTTCCTCTTAAAATGTTTTAGTTGCCGAAATATTATATTGCCTTATCCGGAAATGTGGTGAAAATGTCAGAAAAACGAAACATAAATGTAACTGCAATGAGGAGCTGCAAGAACTGCACAAATCAAAATTGTTGGATTGAAATTTAATTTTTATTTTTTTTATAAACATTAATTTGATTCATTCTGTTGACCCCCTTCCCTTAACTGAAATTGTCACTGAAAATTTCAGTCAAAATCACTGAAAATTTGTCTCCGTTTTGTTTTTTATCCAGTGATTCTTTTATTTACATAAGAACACATGTTTTTTATTTATTTTTTTATTTTTTTTTTCCTTTATTTGGGTTTTTCGCCACTATCTAAAACTCAAAAAATATAAAAAATACCTGTTCTTATGCAAAGAAAGAATCACTGGGTAAAAACAAAAAACCAAACAGAGACAAATTTCTCAGTGATTCTATTTTGTAATAAATTTGCCTAACGAACAAAATTTTAAAGATATAAAAATGTTATAAAAAGCTTTACAAACTTTTAACTTTGACTTTCTGTCTGTTTACTTCCCTAAAGTTTGTCATTGTTTCTAGGCAAGAGTGTAAAATCCGACTACGAATTACCCCTCAATCACGCCAGTTAAAGGCTGGGTAAGGCCGGATGCCTTCTGAGAAGTGTTCTACGTTAGTCACTCGCTAGTCGGTAGGCTTCCTGATAGACTTATGGGTAGGCACATAACCACAAGGGTTTATAGCCCGAGGGGGGTGCTGGCCTGGGTTTGTCGGAAGCTGATGACCTTAGTTCGGAACCCACGTTAAGCTGTAGGTCCAGTCGCTAAATAGCCTAGTTGCTGATGTGCCTATAACCCTAACACTTTACTTTTTTTTTATCTTATTTGACCCCTCTTCAAACGAATAGCCACTACTGGCTGGTGTTTCGAGCATAAGATACTTCTAGGAACGTAAACTATCGAAATAGCAGAGTTGACTTTAATAATTCGTTAATAGGCGTTTTATTTTTGCTTTTAGAATTTTCTAAATATTTTTTTTTCATTTTCTGCACCCCAAATAACAAAGAAATTGTAATTTTCAGAATTTTCTCCAGGTTTTGGTATAATCTGCTCCACAATGCGACGAATCGAATTCGAAGAAATCTTTCGAATATATCAATCATAAATAGTAGAAAATTTGTTAACTATTTTTCATTAACTAAATTAAAAGGAATCAATCTATTGGAATGTTAGGAACAACGAAAATGTAAAACATAAATTACAAAAACTTTGTTAAAAACAAAAGCCGATATTGTTGATTTATCACTACCGCATCAGATCTTCGTTCTGTGGTTTTGAGAGAATTAGAATTATGGAACTCGACAAGGGTGAATTTAGGCTCGGGAGTGCGTTAATTAGGCAAAAAGTTTTCATAATAAATTAGTGGAAATAAATAATTCTTAAACAGCCTACTATTTGACCTCATTGTGCAAGTTTCAATATAGTTAAACACCCATTTTTGGCCAAGAATGTTAATCTAAATAAAAAATTTTAGAATCTCCAGCCCAAACTTATTTTTACAACTTTCCATTTGTATTTAAAATTATTAATGGCAAATATTTAAGAAAATAATGCTAACAATACGAATCAATGAATTAATGCTACAAATAAAAAAATCTTATAATTAGTACTAATAATTTATTTGAACTCATTAGCTATAAGACGTGAACAAATTGTAATAGTTCACTCTATATCACAGCCTTGAAAAAAGAAACAATACATTTTCGAAAGCTCGGCGTATGTATAAAAAGAGTTTAATTAAAAAATCCATACTGCTACCCCAAGAAAATTGACTTGGATATTGATATATATCATCATCATCATCAGCCTGTATCTTATCAGTTTCGATTAAATCATCTCCTGATGAGGCTAACATGGTTAGCCAAACGTGCGTCGAGAAGTTCCAAAAAGTGATTTGGTGTTTAGTACTAAATCTCTTCGAGTCTAGTATTTCACACCGAACGTTCCAATAGAAGAATAGTCCTGAAAAAGTAAATAAGTCCTTGGAAATTCGAGAAAAGACTATTTCTAAAATTCCTTCTAACCATGTAAAAATACAAATACGGGTGTAACAAAAAATACAAAAAGACAATCGGCAGTTTTTCCGCTCATAAATGGACCAACCATAATGGAAGAAGATTGGTTAAACTATGTTCGCAGTTTAATCCAAAAATAATGCCAACCTATTTTAAGAAGAAAGTAACAAAACAAAAGACCTGGAGATGCCCAACACGGGTGAATTTCAAATTGACCATGTTGCCATTTCGTACCCCAATTATAAAGAGATTTTGAATGTTCAAGTAAAAAAAGGAGCTAACATAGACACGGATCACTACTTGACTTGAATCAAACTTAGATTAAAACCTCGAAATCTTATTCAAAAGAGACTACTAATTCCAAAGTTCAACCCCATGAAAATAAAGCTAACCCCAACAGAAAAGTTTGATAAACAACCAGCACAGAACTGGCAAGAACTGAAAAAGTTGATCCCTTTACATAAACGTAGAAAACATCCGTGGTGGGATGAAGTTTGCAAGCAAGCAGTATTAAGCCGAAGTAAAGCATTCAAAGATTGAAACAGTTAAAAAACAGCAATAAACCATAACATATTTTTGAAAGTAAGAAAAGAAACATCGAAGCTAATTAGACAAACTAAAAGAAAATATGGAAACAAT
This sequence comes from Cosmopolites sordidus, assembly GCA_031761425.1. NCBI lineage: Eukaryota > Metazoa > Arthropoda > Insecta > Coleoptera > Curculionidae > Cosmopolites > Cosmopolites sordidus. The sequence continues at coordinate 290,896 of JARFXV010000581.1, read as the reverse complement.
CAACTTAATGAAATAGAAAAAGATTTCCAAAAAAATAACACCCGAAACTTTTACAAAACATTTAAAACTAAATTAACAGGCTATCAACCCCAAAGTCTTTGCTTTTAAAACCAGTGCGGAGATAATCCGCTCCCTGGATGGAGGCATGCACTCCACCAAGAATATAAAAAGAGGTTCCCTGAAACTCAGCTGTCGGAACAAAACTTAGCCGACCGTAAAAATGTAATTCTAAGGAAAAACTATCTAACCGAATCGGAATTAATGAACATCAAGAGAGAAATCGGTAATGAACTACATCAAAACATTACATATCAACAACATAAAGAAGATACTATAGACGTTCTTAACTCGAATACAGAGGAGAAACAAGTAGAACAAACTCAAAATGTATCACCAGAAGCATCATCGTCTAAAAATGAAGAATCAATCTCGCAACGTAACTTTTCTAACATACGAGAGAAGTTTTACAGCAATTTGGCCAGTTTTACTGGCTCAAACCCATTGAATAGACCAAAAATTCCAGTACTGCGTAATATTGTAAAATCACGTATTACTCTAATGCAGATTAATAGAGTTTTGGAATCACATCTATCTGGGATGACAAATTTAAGCGATATACATCTTGCATTATATTGTGCAGCAGTGACTGTCATCGAAATTTTAGGTCAAAAGACTTACACCCATAATGCGGCTGGTCGTAGTATCCAGAAAAATACACCTGTCTGGAAAACGCGCCTTGAAAACAATATCAATGAGTTCCGGAGGAAAGTTGACATTATCTCAGAGTATCTTTCTGGTAATCAGTCAAATAAAGTAGCGAGAAAAGTAAAAATAATTGCCAATAAATCTGGCATTGACTTCGATGATTCAAACCTGACAGAAAAATTGTTGGATCTAAAAGATCGGTTTAGGCAAAAAGCTAAATCGAAAGGAGCCAGGCTAGCAAGATATAATGAACTAGAAAAGCGAAAACATCAAAATTCAGTATTTGCAAACAGCCAAAAGAAATTTTATAGACAACTCGAAGCAGAAGGTAACAGCAAGTCAGAACTTAAGAATATCGATGTGTCTTCCTTTGCGGAATATTGGAGATCGGCTTGGAAAAAATCAGACGGCTACGAAAAATTGGCTCCTTGGGTTAAAACCATTCAAGAACAGACAAATGCTCTCCCAGATATGGAGTCTAACGATTTCACAGAGATTGACATTTGCACTGCTGTCAGGAAGACTCACAACTGGAAGGCGCCTGGACCAGATGGATTGCATAACTTCTGGATTAAAAGCTTTCCATCCGCCTATCCCGTACTTGCAAATGCATTTAAAGAGGTTTTAATAAATCCAGACACTTTCTCTGACTTTCTAATGGAGGGCAATACATACCTACTGATCAAAAAAGGGGACGTTAAGCAACCCAATAACTACAGACCAATCACATGTCTGTCAGTGTTATATAAACTGTTCACAGCCCTACTCAATGAAAAAATCTACCAACATTGTGATAAAAACAACATTTTTGAAGAAGAACAGAAAGGATGTATAAGAGCAAGTATGGGCTGCAAGGAACAATTGACGATCGATGCTGTAGTTCTTGAGCAAGCGCGAAAAAGAAAACCAAACTTAAATATCTGCTATATAGACTACAAGAAAGCATTCGATAGTGTCCCTCACGATTGGCTGGTTGAGGTTCTGAATTTCTATAAAATTAGCCCCCAGATTATTAATTCTTTAAAGTGCCTGATGGGGAAGTGGAAAACGAATCTTTTTGTCGGCCAACAATGCATTGCTGCTACAAATATCGAGAGGGGAATTTTTCAGGGAGATTCCCTTTCTCCAATTTGGTTCTGTTTAGCATTGAACCCTTTGTCCACACTACTCAACAACAGCAATATTGGATATAAACTTAACATGAGGAATCCAAGAAAGCTCTCTCATCTACTATATATGGATGACCTTAAATTATATGGAGAAATTAGAGAAAAATTAAACTCATTGATAAAAACGGTTGAAACATTCAGTAGGGATATCAGAATGTCATTCGGACTGGACAAATGCTCTGCCATTAGTATACAGAAGGGAAAGGTTCAGAGTCAACATTCAACACTTTGTAACATACAACAACTAGAAACAGAAGAGTCCTACAAATATTTAGGAATACCCCAAAAGCATAAACTTGATCATAACCAGTTAAAGAAGGACTTTTCCACTCTATACCAAAAGAGACTTGCAAAACTTTTAAACACCAAACTGAACGGAGGAAACCTCATTAGAGCGATCAACGGTTGGGCGGCGCCAACTCTGACATATTCTTTTGGCATAGTTAAATGGTCAGAAACTGACCTTGATGAGCTCGATAGGTTGTCGCGCCGAACATTGACAAAGTTCCGATGCCTGCATCCAAACTCGTCTACGAAAAGACTATACATCCCAAGAAAGTTGGGGGGTAGAGGCCTTGTAAACGTAAAAAATCTCTGTCTCAATCAAGAAAATAGAATGAGAAAACACTTCCTTGATTCAAACAGTACGTTGATGAAATTGGTTGCAAATGAGGATCGGGGTTTCACCCCACTGAACCTAAATAAACGGAATCGTATTGATAGCAGAACAACGCTCACGGACTGTGTTCGAGAATGGAAAGGACAAACATTGCACGGAAGGTTTCCTAAGTCACTCGAAGATGACACCATTGACGAACAATTGTCTCTGAAGTGGCTGACCGATGGACTCTTGTACCCAGAAACAGAAGGTTTCGCGATATCTATTCAAGATAGGGTAATAAGAACAAAAAACTATGAAAAGCACATACTGCATTTGGACGTAGTCGATAAGTGCAGGAAATGCGGTACTTTGGGGGAAACAATTGAGCACATTATTGGCGGTTGCCCGGCCCTTGCTCCTAATGCTTATTTAGGACGGCATAATCAGCTGGCAAAAATTATACATCAACAAATTGCAAAAAAATACTCGCTATTAGAAAATGCACCTCCTCCATATTATAAGTACTCGCCTTCTCCTGTACTTGAATCATCCGATACCATTCTTTACTGGGACAGACCAATCACTACTGATCGAACGGTTGATTATAACAGGTCGGATATTGTTCTAATCAACAAAAAGGACAAGAGGGCTTTTATAATTGACATCGCAGTGCCACTATCTCACAACATTAGAAAAACTGAGATAGAAAAATCCACAAAGTATGAAAATCTGGCATACGACTTGAAGAACCAGTGGAAACTGAGTAAGGTAGATGTAGTGCCCTTCGTTATATCCGCCGAAGGCCTGATAAGTAAGAGATTTTCAAAGAACCTCGAGAGCCTCGGGATCTCGAGATCGATTGCCATAGTGGGACAGCGTGCCGTGCTCTTGCAGACGTGCCACATTGTTCGTAAGATATTATGCTAGGGTGAGTATATATATATATATATATATATATATATATATATATATATATATATATATATATATGAAAAACAGAATTTTTTCATCCGTACTTCCACGTACCTCTGCTCGTCTCAAATCAGTCGCCGTCACCATGCCGAGACAAGTACCTCCCAGGACCGGTTTCTAGCCTCACAGCCGTCATCAGCTGGGCTCGAGCTCAACGCAGTGAGACAGCTGAAACGAAACGAACAGAGCAAGACCACGTCAACTGGTCATATCGATGGCAGGTCGCAATCTCAATGAAACTCGCGCCATCCTACGGTGAATGTTCGCGGCAGTCAAAAACTACGCGACACATTCTTCCCACAACCTTGGATGTAGGTATAAGGTTTGCTCAAAAGATAGCGTAGTGGGGCCGTGGAGAGAGATATTTGAAAAACAGAATTTTTTCATCCGTACTTATATATATATATATGTATATATATATATATATATATATATATATATATATATATATATATATATATATATATATATATTATACGTATATATATATATATATATATATATATATATATATATATATATATATATATATATATATATATATATATATATATTATACGTATATATATATATATATATATATATATATATATATATATATATATATATATATATATATATATATATATATATAATATAACAATCCTGTTAATATTTTAATATTCAAGAATAACCCAATAACAATGGCAAAAGCACGAATCTATCTGGTGAATTAGTACGAATCGATCTTCGGGTTACGATTTCCGGTCGTAAAATATCAAATGAAGGGATCTAATTAAGGGCACGAAGGGGCACGCCTCAGAAATCAGCCGCCGTCAGGGCACAATGGCCGAAACGTCGAAACCACAATGCATTATTGCGATCGGAGGCGGCAATTAGGAGACGTGGGAGTATTTCGCGAACAGCTGACAATCGCACGCCACTCTCGGGCGAAGAGAGAAGAGAGTGGGCATGCATGTCATCGAAGAATCGATATTGGTGATATTTTGAATACTTGAAGCCAAATTTTGATCTCCGTATTCAACAGATTCGATCTCTACGACCATTTTTGCACATTTATGAATTGTATATAAAAGTAAGAGTATACAGAGAAAAGTCAGATACTTCTATAGATGACGGTGCGAATGTGCTAGCTTTTCTGTAAAGTAGTTTCGTTTCTAGTAATGCTCTTTAATCTCTGTATGATCTTCAGTTTTACTTTAAATTCAGATATTTTTGCTATTATGGAAAAAAGCGATTTTCTTGTGTTTAATTTAGTTTTTTTGTATGGAAAGACTGTCGCGTAAAACGAAGATTTAGTTTATTTATATTTTTTTCAAGATTCATCACATGACTCAATAAGTTTGTAAGATGACATATAGATTGACAAATCCTTATGATTTTTACGAAGTACGAGCCAGTGTGTCAAAATTTCTTGACAATCTCAGGTTTAGTTCACAAGTTACAGTGTGTTTCAGTTTTGTGTGTTATTCAGACTTTGATTAATCGAGATAAATGGTAGAGAAGTGGTTTGTTGATTTTCTAAGGGGACGTATAAATACTGATGACGCTGAATGCTCTGGTCTTTTAAATTCGGCCGTTATTCCAGAAAACATTAAGAAAACACTCCACAAAATAGTTTTGGCCGATCGTAAATTGAAGTTACGTCAGAGAGCTGATACCTTAATGATATCAGAACACAGTGTATTCATCATTTTGTATGAACATTTGTCGATGGGAATGTTCTGTTCGAAGTGGATACCGCGTTTGGTTACCGTCGATCAAAAACAGCAACGCGTCGACTATTCAATGCGCTGTTTGGAGCCGTTTCAGCGCAATAAAAAGGATTTTTTCATGTGGTATGTGACAATCGATGAAACATGGATCCATCACTATACTTCATACTCTAATCGGCAGTCAGCTGAGTAAACAGCAACTAGTGAATGTCAGCCAAAGCGACTAAAAACACAAATGTCAGTTGGTAAGATTTTGGCATTCGTATTTTGGGACGCGCCAGGTATTTTATTCATTGGTTATCTTGATAAAGAAAGAACCATTACCTACGAATAATATATGACGTTATTGGTGCGTTTGAAGGGAGGAATTGCGAAAAATGACCCCAAATCAAAAAGAAAAAAGTGCTCTTTCATCAGGATAATACACCGTGCCACAAGTCGTTCGCAACAACGGCAAAAGTACATGAATTGCACTTTGAACTGCTTCCTCATCCACCGTATTCTCCCGATCTGGCTCCCAGTGAGTATTACTTGTTTGCAGATCTAAAAATAGAAGGAGATTTGGTTCCAATCAATAAATGATTCCAGAAACTGAAGCCTATTTTGAGGCCAAAAATTGAGGCCTCTTGAAGGAGACTGAAGTCAAATTATGCCTAAAAGTTCTGGTTGTTTTAGTTTTAGTTAGTCATTGTTAGTTTATTACTATTAGTTTTATTAGTCATAGTGATAGTCACCACCATCAAATTGAATCTCTCCTGATGATGGTAATAGTGTTAGCAAAACTTGTGTCGAGAAATGATTTGATGTTTAGTGGTAAATCTCTTCGAGTTTAGTATTTCGCACCGAAGGTTCCAGTGGAAGAATTGATCGAAAAAAAATATTTTACGGAACTTACAGTTCATAGTTCATATGTGATTTAGTGTATTTCGATGTGATGTAACCAGCATAAGTCATGCTCAGCGCACAGGAAACTCCATTGAGGTCACTACTGAGAAAATAGTCAACAAAATCCATGGTATCAAACTCAAGGATTTGGAAAATGGTTAAAATAACACATATCTCGGACGAGCAGAAATTTGTACAGCGATTCGAAATCCTAAATACAGTAATTTACGCAGAAAACAGTATAAACGGTGAACAGTTATATTCGGAATAGGTTATACCAGGTATTATTCTCAGGATATCTGGTGTTGGCCTGTTGCCTACAACGCCTTTGGTTATAACTAAAATAAGGCTGTAGTAGTTCTAGTACGTCAAAATACTAGGTGGGATTGGGCCAACGTTAACAGTTGAAGGTGTGGAAAATTATACCAATTTATAAGCCTGACCTAACGTGAACGGTTTGGAAATTATAAAAATATTATTGATTGATTTGTCCGTTACTTTGTGATAGTTCATTTTTTAAATCGAATAAAACAATTTTATACTTTATTATATATCACTTTTATTTTTAAATTTGGCCGACCGCGGTGGTCTGGTGGGTTAGTCGCCCGCCTGGCAATCCAATGGTCCCGGGTTCGAATCCTGGTGCGCGCATGGATGTTTGTGTGCATATTTGTATGTGTTTGTCGGTGTTGGTAAGTCACTAAATAACGGCTTTGAGCGTTGACGTGACTTAAATTAAAAAAAAAATAATAATTTACGTGACTTTAGTTTCGTAAAACGATTTACAGTACAGCGCCAAAAAGTAAAAAATTAAACAATTTAGAAGCAACTGAAATTTGTAAATATAATAATAATCTCTTAAATGATCAGATAGATCTCCGAAATTCCCTACTATTTAAAATATTGTAAAAAAATTAACCCTAACAAAAGTGTAAACTTAGGTACATAGGAAAAACAGCTGTAATACCTTCGTTTTAAAGTAGTGTTTGAGAATGTAACATCGTTTACGAAACTATACTCACACAATTTAAAAAAGTGATAGATGACAAAGTATAAAATTGTTTTATTCGATTTATAAAAATATTGTTTCATCTAATTAAAATGAAGAAAAACCGGAAAAATAATTTCACGATTGACGAAATTGTTCTGTTAGTCGATTTGGTTGAGGCAAGTAAAGAAATTGTCGGTACATATAAAGTTGTTTTGCCCACTAACAGTGCTAGTGATCCTAGCATTATTCTATTCCAGAGTGCAAGAAAACAGACACCCTTTCCAATAATAGCAAACATATAGAATGGAGACTGATTGAAGAAAGGTTCATTGCAGTTTGTGGTATAGAAAGAACTGTCAAGATATTGCGTAGGAAATGGGATAAACGTAAACAATACATGTACAAAACAGGTGGGGGCCCAATGAGATAAATTTAGTTAGATAGTGTTGGAAATAGGGTACTACTGGCTTTGATTGGTGTTGGTTTAGGTTATTTTATATGTTTTTATTCATTCCGTTTTTTTTGTCTTGTATATATATTTTATAGTAAATACAGATTTGCCAGTTGCAAAAGACACTGCAAGCCCCATCACTGAGGCTTTTGTAGAAGAAAATATAAGGTAGTTGGAGATATTACAAATGAATCTTCTAGCGCCAATATAGAATTTGTATGTATACTCAAATGAAAAATATTGGTAATAAAATAAAAGTAATTAATAATTATAGGCAAATTTTAACTGGAGTTTATGAAATCCAAACCAAAGAGAGACAGCCTAAAAGCAAAGTATTACAAATCTCAAATTATATAGGTAAACATTATTCAAGAAATGATATATATATATATATATATATATATATATATATATATATATATATATATATATATATATATATATATATATATAAGCTGGTGGTCGGACGTTGCATAAAACACTGGCAAAATTATACTCAAAATGCTTCAAATAACAAAAAGTACCTGACTTATAGAAAAATGCAGAAGTGATCCTTTTACATAAAAAAGGAGCACAGGAAGATTTAAAGAACTACCGTCCAATAAGCCTCCTATCAGTGATGTACAAAGTTTTCATTAAGATAATTTCTAAAAGAATATTAAAAAAACTGAAGGACGCACAACCAAGAGAACAAGCAGGATTCAGAAGTGGATTCAGTACAATGGATCAGATCCAGGTTGTACAGCAGGTCATAGAAAGGCACAACGAATACACCATGCCACTGTGCTTGGCTTTTATCTGCTTAGCCAAGGTGTAGAGGGAGCCTATGTAAACCTATTAGAATCGATATATGATGGAGCTACAGCCACAATTCACCTTGATGATCTTGAAGTGGGAATTAATATAGAACGAGGTGTACGGCAGGGTGACGCAATATCGCCTATTCTTTTCTCGGCTGGCCTTGAAGAAGTGTTCCGTAAACTGGATTGGGAACAGGATGGGGTAAAGATCAATGGTGCAAACTTAAACCATCTTAGATTTGCAGATGATATTATTCTCATTTCACAAGACCCAGAGGAGCTGCAAAGACGCATACAAGAACTGCAAAGGGCTGGCGAACCATTTGGCTTGAAAATAAACCTGAAAAAGAGTCAGGTTATGTTCAATAACTTCGCTCAGGACAGAAGAATTTCAGTTTTAGGAAGGGATTTAGAGATTGTGGACAGCTTTGTATATCTTGGGCAGAGGATTTCCATGGAGGGGAATACCGCCCGGGAGGTGGAACGGTGTGTTAAATGTGGCGTATCAGTGCGTTCTACCCGTTATGACATACGGAAGTGAAACCTGGACACTCACATCGCAATCAATTCAAAAACTTCGGGTGGCACAGAGGGGAATGGAAAGATGTATGCTTGGCATTACAAGACGAGACAGAAAGTCCTGCGCATGGATCAGGGAACAAACAAAAGTCTGTGACATCATTGGAAGAGTAAAACAATTGAAATGGAGATGGGCAGGCCATATAGCGAGGCGATGGGACGACAGATGGACCAAGGCAATCCTGGAATGGATACCGCTTGATCGCAAATGTCCGCGAAGAAGACCGAAAGCACGATGGACTGATGACATCGTTAAGTATATTGGACCCGAGTGGCAGAGGAAAGCCCAGGACCGTGAAGGTTGGAAGCATGCTGAAGAGGCTTCATCCTGCAGTGGATCGATACGGGCTGATGATGATGATGATGATATATATATATATATATATATATATATATATATATATATATATATATATATATATATATATATATATATATATATATATATATATATATAAACAAAAACTCAACTCAAAACGAATCAGTTTCATCCAAATTGCATGCAAGGACGCAATGGGAAAGTGTATAAAGAGTTGACCAGAAAAAAAGAGCCGGTCGCGTTGGTGCGGCGGTAAGAGCGCCTGCTTTGCCGAATCCGCGCTGGAGCGATAGCTGGTTCAATTCCAGCGTTCGGATGGTTATTTTTCTTTCTTCTGTTCGTTTATCTTTCCTAAATGTTTGTGATTATTTCTAGGCAAGAGTGTAAAATCCGACTACGAATTACCCCTCAGTCACGCCAGTTAAAGGCTGGTTAAGGCCGGATGCCTTCTGAGAAGTGTTCTACGTTAGTCACTCGCTAGTCGGTAGGCTTCCTGATAGACTTATGCGTAGGCACATAAACACAAGGGTTTATAGCCCGAGGGGGGTGCTGGCCTGGGTTTGTCGGAAGCTGATGACCGTGGTTCGGAAGCCACGTTAAGCTGTAGGTCCAGTCGCTAAATAGCCTAGTTGCTGATGCGCCTCTAACCCAAACACTTTACTTTTACTTTTAGAAAAAAAGATTAAGTTCATTGATTTTCAAATGGCACTTCTGGAGGAATCAGAAAGGAAAGAAAAATGCTTGGAAGAAAAAACATCAGTTGGAAACGAAAATATTGCATTCTTTTTTATAATTATGATTTATTAATAGATGTGAATATTACATAATTAGCTAGCATCATAGGTAACAAAAAAATAGTTTGTCATCAAGGGATTTTATTTATTTTAGAAATTGATGTATTATCGTGAGGCTTAAAATAAAACGTTAAAAAACGTACTTCCGTTTTTATTTTATTTTACGTTTGATGTTTATCAACAACATAATTAGGTAAAAAATTTATTTTAGCAATTTTCCAATTTACCGTTCTTATAGATAAATGTTTATTTGTTGATGCAGTGCAGTCGATAGTATCGATAACATGAGGAAACTTTGTAATAGCATAGAACTATTCCTTTAGATAATGGCGATCTGCTTCTGTTTCTGGAAATGTACCTTCCACATGATGATGCAATCGCTAAAGTTACCTTGGTAACAATCGTACTCGCAGATGTTTTAGTTACTCCTGCGAAATCTCCAGTTGCAAGTAACATACAACCCGTAGCGTAAAAACGCCATATCAAAAACAATTTTCTTGCAGGTTTTATCGCACGATTACGATCTGTTGAAGATTTAATTTCATGTTCAATAAAACTCAGAAACATTGTACAAGTTCGTTTTTGTAAGCGAAAACGTTTAAAAAACTCCAGGTCGTCAAACTCCACGAAATAATCGGGCCTAAAAAATGCATTTTACCTTAAAAATCGTATAACTATATAATATATTTATGTTTTTTCATGTCGATATTCAAATATTTTCGGCCATCGAATTTAAACTACGTCTTTGAAGGTGGTCAATAGAAAGCAAGAATAACTATATTCGGAGTATATCCTGCCAAATTCAAGGGGATAACTTATATCTATCGATTTCTACCAAGAATAGCTTTGTTCGGCGATTGTAGAAAGGGCGTTTCAGACTTTATTCCAAGTATAGGTTATACCAGGTTTATACCTGCATTGTAGAACCGGCCCTTAATGTTCTATGTACAATCCAATGGAAAACTTCAATTTGTTGAGTAACACTTCGAGTACTTCTACTAGAAATATTTTCAGCAACATGTAAAATTTGTTGTTCGACTTTAGTGTCCAAAAGTTTTCGAGGAACTGTTTGCCGATGTAAATACCCTTAGCTCCTTCAGAATTTTGGAAATTTTCCCTGTAATTTAGAAGTCTATCCTGATATTAGAATAGAATATATTTTTGGAATATAAATCGAACCTTAATACACTGCAACATTGAAATAATTTTAAATATAGCGGACATTTTCCTTCGCTTTTTTATTTAGGAACTTTTTTATATCAAATGATATGAAAATGATATCAAAAAAATATATGAAAGAATTGCTGAATTTACGAATGTACTTGCCCTTACACCCCGTATATAACTGTTTGTAAAGTAAAATAAAAGTAAAATATTGTGTAATTGTAAAAAGTTTCGAAATATAATGTATTCATATTTAAATAGGGTTTCTGTAGAGTTCTACAGAAGCAATCCTGTAACCCTAAATTAGTGATTTATTTAAACTTGGGAACTTTTATTTTTTTATGTTACATTTTTTAAAATTTCCCCTAGATCTGATATCGAGATCTATTAGTGTTATTATAAAGGCACCTCGTAGTAAATTTCATTATATATATATATATATATATATATATATATATATATATATATATATATATATATATATATATAATATTTTCGATATTTGCATTTCATCAGCAATATTTTCGATAAAAAATCTACGACATAAAATCAATGTTTCCCTTGTATTATAAATTCAAAAGCATTATGAAAAGCAAAAACATAAGTATAAATACAAGATAGATAAAGAATTAAACAAGGAGATAAAGAATTTAACAAGCTTGGAACAGGAAAACTTAAGAATATTCGAAAGAAATATAGTACGAAGAATATATGGCTTAAAGAAAGTTGCAGAAGGTTAATGAATTTTGAAATAAAAACCATTTTGAAATCAGAAGATACAGTAAAAACCATAAAGACTCCGCTGATTTAGCCATATAAGAAGAATGGAAGACAGCAAAGTAATAAGGAAAATTAAAATGTAGAGACCCGATACTAACAGAAGAAGAGGAAAACTGAAAAGTAGGTGGGAGGATCGGCGGAAAGATATAAGGAAATTGGAAATACAAGCATGGTGGGAAAAGATACTGGACCGAGATGTGTGGAAGAAAATAAAGGAAAGAATAGAGAAACGTGGGCTAACTCACCACAAGAAATGAGTTTCTAGAGCTCAAACGAATCGAGCGGCTATAATTCCTAGTGGAATGTGAATGAAATATGTATATGAATGAAATATATATATATATATATATATATATATATATATATATAGAGGCTGAGAAACAAAAGAACGCAAATATATGCCTTACAGCATGAGGATGGGATAGTGGGCAGGGCAGAAAATTGTATTCCCAGTTATATGAAGATCAGAACCAATCAAAGACAACAATATCCACGAAAGAACAAATACCAGATATCCTAGTGGAGGAAGAAACAAATGCTATAGAATCGATGAAAAACGGCAAGGGTCCAGGAAATGACAGTGTAAGTGTCGAAATGCTAAAAGCTGGTGCTCGAGATTTGTTCTATTAGTGTTATTATAAAGGCACCTCGTAGTAAATTTCATTATATATATATATATATATATATATATATATATATATATATATATATATATATATATATATATATATATATATATATATATATATATATATATATATATATTTTCGATAACAAATGTACGACATAAAATCAATGTTTACCTTCTTCTTTTTTCGTTCCGTGGCATTTGCTCCGATAGAGTTTTTTTTTTAGTTTAGGTAGTCATGTAGGACTAGTCAAATGTTATGATTATTTTTGTTATTACTGTTAAACTGTGCATATGATTAAAAACAATATTTAAATTAGTAATTTCGTGTTAATCATTACCAACTTGATGTGTTGGTTGTCCACAATTATAGGCCGCAACCATTTCGGGATTGAATGAGAGCTCTGTACAGTGAAAAATGCTAAAGGCTAATGTCAGGTGTCAAATGTCAACTGGATATCCTTGTCAAAAAAAATACTGTTGCCAGATATACATTTTCACCTCCAGGTGTGATATGCATTATAAACTTAAAGGCATCGAAGGAGAAAAACAAAACAAATTCAAATATATTTTCCACGTAAATTCTAATTTAACAGCGTAATGACCGAAAACTGCAAAACCGTCGGAAAAAACACTACTTGTAATGCAGGACGGAATACTTCGAAAACGACGAGAAGAAGCGCCAACACAGAGACCACTCGATCTGTGAAACAAAAGACAATAGAGTCAACTAGCCATTGTTTTTTCTCCACCAAGTCTCATTCGCATTTCAATTCGCGACAGTGTTGCCAAATTAAACTACCTCATTAGAGAGTTACTAATATTTCTACAGGGAAATTTAGTGTATTTTGAGAGAGAATATACGAGGTACTTTCGAAAAGGAGGGAAATTTATTTTTAAAGTATAATAATTTATAAATAAAGTATAAAAAACAAAATAAATAACCACATATAGAATAAAGTACCACAAGTACCACACCATAAAGTAACATGGTTAATCCCAGGCCGAACGACAGGAAACCAGATAGACCACATCCTCATAGACAAAAGAAGAAAAATAAATGATACAAGATGTAAGACCGTTCCTATGTGTAGACGTGGGTACTGACCACATTCTAGTAATAGCGAAGCTTAGGTTAGGAATGGCAGGTGGAGTGAATTTACAAACAAACTGAAGGAGATGGAACGTTGAAATGATAACAGGTAAGGAGTCACTATACGAAGAAGAAGTCACTAGGATAGAGTCCAGAAGACGAAAACATAAAACATGAAATAGATAAAACAATGGGGGACCAATCCATAGAAGGAAAGAAGGAATGGTTTGACGAAGAATGCAGAAGAATAATGGAGAGGAAGAGAGACTGCGAAGAGGGAGTGATGTAGATTACAGGGCATATCAAAAAAACAGCACTAAACTAGCAAAAACCAAGAAAACTAGATGAATAGAGAAAATGATGGAGATGATAGAAAAAGATAATAAGAATAACATAAAATAATACAGATATATCAAAAGACAAAATGCCAAAAGAGACACAATAAACATAAGTAGCCCCGAATGGCGAATCATTTTAGGAAAATATTAACAAATAACAGAACGGTGACGGAAAGAGAAAAGGATGGAAACCTGGAAGACAATATGGAAGAAGAAGAACTGGATATAACGACAGAAGAAGAATTTAATGAAGTAATAACTCAACTTAAATTAAATAAAACAGGTGCATTAGATAATATAGTCAATGAGATGATAAGATACGGGGGAGAAGCCTTAGGAAGAAGGATATTTAAGTTGATAACCCATACCTGGAAGAAAGAAAAAATGCCTAATGAGTGGAAACAGGGGATAATAATACCAATTTATTAGAAGGGAGATCCAAAAGATTGTGCAAACTTCAGAGGAATTACCATAATTAGCGTTGTATATAAGATACTGACCAAGATAATAAATAACAGATTGGTATACAGAAGAAAAAAATGGAGACTGTTAATATGGCTTTAGGACAGGCAGATCTACCATACATATAGTAAATCAAACAATCGAAAAATCTCAGGAATATGGAATGGAATTACAAATTGTGAATATTTATTTCAAACCGGCTTTCGATAGTCTGAAATGAGGAAAAATAATGAAAGCTTTGACGGATATGAAAATACCGGGCAAGCTAATAAAACTAACAAAAATGACAATGAAATATTCACAAGCAGTTGTTAGAACAGCGGAAGGAGAAGCAGAGGATTATGAGATCAATATAGAAGTGAGACAAGACGATGGGCTATCAACAACATTGTTTATATTAATACTGGATGTACTCATCAAAGAGTGTAATGTCACGGGAACAATCACCAATAAAGCGGCCCAAGCAGTTGCATACGCAGATGATCTTGCTGTGCTAGCTAGAGACAGAATAAGCCTGCAATCCAAAAAATTGGACAAGAAGCAAAGAAAAGTGACCTACAATAAATCAAGAAAAAAGCAAATATATGGAAATAAGGAAAGAAAATAGAAAATTTACAACCAAATCAGTAAAAATACAAATCAAACAACATACAATACAATATACAATACAATAAATTATACAAATCATACAATACAATAAATTATAAATTTGAAGTAGTGGAAAACTTTAAATATTTGGGAATAATAATAAATAGCAAAAGCGACAGAAATATAGAGATTGATCACAGAGTAGAGGCGGGACACAGAGCGTATTATAAATTCAAAAGCATTATGAAAAGCAAAAACATAAGTATAAATACAAGATAGATAAAGAATTAAACAAGGAGATAAAGAATTTAACAAGCTTGGAACAGGAAAACTTAAGAATATTCGAAAGAAATATAGTACGAAGAATATATGGCTTAAAGAAAGTTGCAGAAGGTTAATGAATTTTGAAATAAAAACCATTTTGAAATCAGAAGATACAGTGAAAACCATAAAGACTCCGCTGATTTAGCCATATAAGAAGAATGGAAGACAGCAAAGTAATAAGGAAAATTAAAATGTAGAGACCCGATACTAACAGAAGAAGAGGAAAACTGAAAAGTAGGTGGGAGGATCGGCGGAAAGACATAAGGAAATTGGAAATACAAGCATGGTGGGAAAAGATACTGGACCGAGATGCGTGGAAGAAAATAAAGGAAAGAATAGAGAAACGTGGGCTAACTCACCACAAGAAATGAGTTTCTAGAACTCAAACGAATCGAGCGGCTATAATTCCTAGTGGAATGTATATATATATATATATATATATATATATATATATATATATATATATATATATATATATATATAGAGGCTGAGAAACAAAAGAACGCAAATATATGCCTTACAGCATGAGGATGGCATAGTGTGCAGGGCAGAAAATTTTATTCCCAGTTATATGAAGATCAGAACCAATCAAAGACAACAATATCCACGAAAGAACAAATACCAGATATCCTAGTGGAGGAAGAAACAAATGCTATAGAATCGATGAAAAACGGCAAGGGTCCAGGAAATGACAGTGTAAGTGTCGAAATGCTAAAAGCTGGTGCTCGGACGTTACATAAAACACTGGCAAAATTATACTCAAAATGCCTCAAAGAACAAAAAATACCTGACTTAAGGAAAAATGCAGAAGTGATCCTTTTACATAAAAAAGAAGTACGGGAAGATTTAAAGAACTACCGTCCAATAAGCCTCCTATCAGTAATGTACAAAGTTTTCACTAAGATAATTTCTAAAAGAATATTAAAAAAACTAAATGACGCACAACCAAGAGAACAAGCAGGATTCAGAAGTTGATTCAGTACAATGGTTGGTTGTACATCCAGTTGTACAGCAGGACATAGAAAGGTACAACGACTACACCATGCCACTGTCTTTGGCTTTTATCAGCTACGAAAAAGCATTTGACTCCATCTCAAAGAATGCAATAATGGATGCACTGCTTAGCCAAAGGGTAGATAAAGCATAGTAAGCCTATTAGGATCGATATATGATGGAGCTACAGCTACATCCACAATTCACCTTGATGATCTTGAAGTGGGAATTAATGTAGAACGAGGTGTACGGCAGGGTAACGCAACATCGGCTATTCTTTTCTCGGCTGGCTTTAAAGAAGTATTCCGTAAACTGAATTGGGAATAGGATAGTGTAAAGATCAATGGTGCAAACTTAAACCATCTTAGATTTGCAGATGATATCGTTCTCCTTTCACAAGACCCAGAGGAGCTGCAAAGACGCATACAAGAATTGCAAAGGGCTGGCGAACCATTTGGCTTGAAAATAAACCTAAAAAAGAGTCAGGTTATGTTCAATAACTTTGCACAGGACAGAAGAATTTCAGTTTTAGGAAGGGATTTGGAAATTGTGGATAGCTTTATATATCTTGGGCAGAGGATTTCAATGGAGGGGAATACCATCCGGGAGGTGGAACGACGTGTTAAATGTGACTGGCAGACATTTGGTAGGTTCAATATAGTGTTTAAGAGCAGACTTCCATTTTGACTGAAAAGAAAAGTCTTCGATCAGTGCTTTCTACCCGTTATGACATACGGAAGTGAAACCTGGACACTCACATCGCAAACAATTCAAAAACTTCGGGTAGCACAGAGGGAAGAATGTATGCTTGGCATTACAAGACGAGATAGAAAGTGCTGCGCATGGATCAGGAAACAAACGAAAATTTGTGACATCATTGGAAGAGTAAAGCAATTGAAATAGAGATGGGCAGGTCATATAGTGGGCGATGCGACGATAGATGGACCAAGACAATCCTGGAGTGGATACCGCTTGATCGCAAACGTCCACGAAGAAGACCGAAAGCACGATGGATTGATGACATCGCTAAGTATATTGGACCCGAGTGGCAGAGAAATGCCCAGGACCGTGAAAGTTGGAAGCATGCTGAAAAGGCCTTCATCTTGCAGTGGATCGACACGGGATGATGATGATAATTATATTATGTACGAAGGTGAATCGTACAAATTTTACTTATTTATTATTTGTTAATACAAAAAACTATTGACCATTTTTCGATATATCCTCCTCCACGCTCTACACATTTTTCGCAGTGGTTTGGAAGCTTGTGAATTCCTTGCTGGCAGAAACTTTTTTGCAAAATGATGATTTATAAACTTATATTATTCTATTTCATCATTAAACTTTTACAAAAAAGTATTGTAATATAGTTAGTTAGTTTTTCTAAATGTCAATTTTCTAATGTTATTTAGATCATCGATCCTATGTGAAAAAAAATTATACGTTTATAGAATAATTAAACAATTAAAAGTTAAAAAAAAACACAGTTATTCCAAAGTTTCTAGTTTTTCCTTCTGTCGGCAGTCCCCATGACTGCCTATCATTTTTTTATTCAAACTTTTTTGTAGTATTTACTTTGGTCTATTGGTCGTTTGCTCAGTTAAAATTTGTTTGAATGCATAAAAAATTTATTTTATTAATTACGCCAAACAAGTATAACTTCTCACGTGCGTACGTAAGTACACACATGCTCTTTTTCCTCTAGTATATTTAAGTTTTTCCAAACGGAAAAAATAACCGAATCTTAATTCTTACCTATTTGATCAGCCCCAATTCAATCTGGCAACACCGAAAACCCAATCGAATCAACAAACTTTATTTGTTTCAGTCAAAATCATTAGCAGCCTTGCTTTTTCCCGTTGAAGAGATCAGTAAGGGGTACAGAGGGCGACTAGGAGGGTAACGGGGAGGCTAAAATATAGTTGCATCGTTTGTCTTTCGTCTTAATGGCGCTGCAATAAAAGTTTCCCGTCTGTTTAATTATGAAAAGGTCTAAATCTTTTGTTTTAGTTTTCTTGGTCGCGATCGCTTTTTCGAAAAGGGTTTTTGTTTGTAAAGGAGTCGAACAAAAGCGACGAAAGGAAATCAGGATCTGGCGATCTGATTTGAACGATTTGAACGAACGATATTTATATCTTTCGAAAAGAGAAAAGCTATGATTTTCATTTCGTTGTGTACGGATAAAACAATAGTCTTTAGAATTTTCGGAATAAATGAATAATTTACGAGAAAAAAATCAATTATGTAGATAAGATTAAGGGTGGTGCAAAATATGTACATTACTTTACTTAGTCTTCACCTCTTCTACCCTACTGGGTGTAGAGGTTTGGGCTATCCATCAGCCTCCTTGGTGGAATCCTATGTCCCTCTGTCTCTGACCATCACCATTGCTCCTTCCCAATTAATTCCCCGCCACACCCGGCTTTCGCAATCGACTTGTTCCAAGTTTTCCTCGGTCTCTCCCTCCATACACACCCATGGCCCACATTATCTTCACCTCCCGCTCGAGGTGCCCGAATCATTGCATTTGGTTTTTCGCAATTACCTCTAATATCCCTCTAACGCCCAATCTCTCCCTTATATCGGTATTTTTCGGTCTACCACACCGTGTCACCCCTTCAATCCTTCACAACGCTCTCATCTGGAATACTTGTAGTTTTGCTTTTTGATGTTCAAACCACACCCATGATTCACTACCGTAAGTCACTATAGGCACTATCACCGAGCGATAAACTTTAACTTTGGTTTCCTTAATGATTTCCCTTCTACAGAAAAAGGGTTTGTACGTCGCATAATAAGCTCTAGTCACATTATCTATTATGTTTGTTAGATCGCATTATCCATTTCCATTCTGCTCCAAAGTGATCCATAGATATTTAATTTTATCAACCAGCTTCACATTTACGTTGTTCAGCCTTATATGAAAATCCTCCAAGCAATCTGAAACCACCATCACATCTGTCTTATCCTCATTTATTGTTAGACTATTTCTAGTACTTGTTACACGCATCCAAAGACTTCTGCAGTTGCGCTTCTCTAGACCATCCACTTAAATCAGTTCCTTTATTTCAACCGTTGCAAACTTGAGCACACCTATTCTAGCTCGTCGAATATTTAGATCCACTTCCTTGGTCAATTCATCGATAAGGATGATAAATAATAGCGATCTCGAAATACCATCATGTCTAATGCCTCTATTTGCTCTGTTCTATTTGCTCTATTTGTTCTGACATCATTTTTACAGTTTGAGTACAGAGATTGAATTGCCTTTATCAGGTGTTCATTCACTCCTTTATTACGTAGGGCCTGTCATATTCGTATCATGGGAACACTGTTGAATATCCCATGAAGATCCACAAAACACAAATATAACTTATTTCTTCTTTCCAAGGTATTTATTGTAAGTTGTCCCAATTTAAAAATAAAATAAGATCTTGTGTACGCTTGCCTGCTGTAAATTCATGCTGACTATCATCAATTTTATTTTTCAGCTCTTCTCTTAATCTTCGTTTTAATATGCGTTCATATATATTACTCGTTGCGTTCAATAGAAAAATTCCTCTGTAATTATGACACATTGAGCGATCTCCTTTTTTAAAAATTGGCAAAATGATTGCTGCTTCCTAGTCCCTCGGTATATCTCTGTTCTTCCATGTAACATTTAGTACTTTAAAGAGAAGATCTCTTCCCATACTTCTGCGCAATTTCAGTTCAACCTCATCATTCCGTCCGATTTTTACACATATGATTAAACTATTAACTTTTTGAACTATTACCTTTGTATTCCTATTGGTTTTTCTTTGGTCACTTCTCATTTACTCTGATGTACTCACCTTTTGAGTGTTCCAGTTAAAGTCTCAATGCAGTTTCCATTTTTTGACATCTACCCTTATTGGCCGATTTTTCCAACCCGTTTTCCATCATTATTTCACCCAACTATTTAATACTTGATGTTACCATATTTTGTTTTTAGAAATGGTGTTCTTAGTCTGTTGCAGGTCATGAATTGTGTCTCTTTAAAGGAAATTTGGAGTCCTACCTTTTCTGCTGTTTCTTTTAGGATTTCAATCTGTTTTTGTGCCGTATATATCTTAGCCATATATATATATATATATATATATATATATATATATATATATATATATATATATATATATATATATATATATATATATATATATAATAATAATAATAATAATAATTTATTGAATCCTCAAGACAATACAAATATATATGGATCAAGTCAAAACAAGAGCATGCACATTGCCACACTTCTGTGCATACAAAGAATATATAACATTTAAATCTACATATAAATATTTTATTCTTGATAAGGTATATAATTTAATAATAAAGTATTTATTCAATCCCCACAACAATAAAAATATCCACGATTAAGTCGGATTGACAGAATTGACAGAATGTTCAGTGACACGACCTCAGAAATAATACATGAAATGATAATCTTGCACAAATAAACATTGTATACATAAATAAGCATTGAATCTAATTATTGATGCGACATATATTTTTCTAAACTATAAAAACTTTGATTTATAAGAAATTCGCGGACTAATTTTTTAAATTCGTTGTCATTCTGAACATGCTTAAATCATTGTGGCAACCCTATAGTAAACATTATGTTCAACTATCTTACATGAATGTATTGGTAAAACAAGTTCATCAGAACCTCATGTGTCATAGTGATGAAAATCACTATTTTTTACGAATGCTACAAAATTTGGCCTAACAAAGATGATAATCTCCAAAATATATAGTGATAGTAGAGTCAAAATCCTGCATTGTTTAAAAATTGGTCGACATGTTACCAGTAGTGACACTCCACCCATCATTCGAATTATCTTTTTTCGTATTTTGAAAACACGCATCAGATGAGGCGACTCACCCCAAAATATCAAACCGTACCTAGCGCGACTGTAAAACTCTGCATAGTAATATGAATGCACAATATCCGTGGTACCCACCCGTTTCAACTTATAAACAGGATATGAGACAGCAGCTAATTTATTGCATAGTTCAACTATGTGTTCATCTCAGCAAAGTCTGTTATCGAGATGAACATCCAGAAATCTAGTACAAGATGTTTGCTGTATAGACTTACCGTTAATTTTTAGTAAATATGACTCCGTTATAGTGTGTGTTCGAGGAATAAGAGCAATAAAACTGGTTTTGTCCACGTTAAGTGATAACGTATTATTCGTCAACCAACTATAAAATTTATTGAGTATTTCCTGTACCGTTTCAATGGCTCCTTGCATGTTTCTATTTCCTGTTAAATAGCTGCTATCATCAGCAAACATTACCATATTTCCGCTACTGCAAACATCTGGCAGATCATTAACAAAAATTAAAAATAATAGTGGACCCAAAACACATCCTTGGGGCACTCCAGAAATAATCCTTAATCTTTCAGATGTTGCATCATCAATCTGTACAACCTGGTGTCGGTCAAACAAGTAAGGTTGCAACCACTCTCTCACCCGACCCCTCAAGCCATAGTGATGAAGTTCGTCCAGCAGTATTGCGTGATCCACCAGATCGAAAGCCTTACTTAGATCCATAAATAGACCAACACATTTGCAATTATCGTTTATGTTTTCATATATCTTGTTATATATAACATTTTTTTTTTATTTATGGAAATGTCTGCTCAACAATTACAATTGTTCTACAAGACAGTGTTGTAATGAAAGTTTTAACATTAACATCACAAATCTATTCTAAATACATATCTTGAGGTAGTTTCCTCTTCAGTCTTGTATGTATGTTTCTGCGTCCTAGTAGATAATGTTCAGTGCTGGGAGATTGCTCTAGCCTCTGATGAAAGATGATCGTTCGCTTTTTAATATACTCTGACACTGTTAGTAGACCGAGTTCTTGGTGCAGTTGTCGATTAGTTACGTACCATTCGGCATTCACAGCTATTCGTAATATTTTGTTTTGAAGAACCTGCATTTTATGTACATTGGTAGGCGATGCGTTGCCCCAGATAACGCATGCATAAAGGATTAAAGGCCGAATTAGTGATTTGTGTAGCAATAAGGTACATTCTGTTTTTAATGAGGATCTCCTATTGATAAGCGGGTAGAGTTGAGAGAGTCTGGCATACCCTTCGTTGAGTTTGCGAATTATGTGTATTCTCCACGTTAATCTGGTATCCAGGTGTACACCCAGATATTTAACATATTCTTCGTTTGTTTTCCAAGCGACTGGGTGTTGATTTATGTGAATAATCGGAGGGTTATTGATTCTCCTTAAAGTAAAAATTTTTGCTGCGCACTTTTCTGTATTGATTTTTAAATTCCATTTATGGAGCCATTTTACAATGGTATTTGTTTGTAGCTTCTTGAATTTTGGTTACCCCAAGTTCAAGATTCTGTTCCTTGATTAGAATAGCTGTGTCATCTGCAAACATTAGAAGAGAGGCTTCTGTTTCTGGTATGTCGTGTGTATATAGGTTAAAAAGAATTGGGCCAAGTATACTCCCCTGTGGCACGCCGGTTTTAATTTTTCTAATAGTTGATGTTGCGTTGTGTATGGATGTTTGGAAGGATCTGTCGTTTATATATGAAAAAAGGATGGCTTTTAAATATTCTGGAATCTTAGCTGATGTTATTTTATGTTTTAGTCCGTCATGCCATACACTATCAAAGGCTTGGGCCAAATCTAAGAATATGGTTAGAGTGTATTCCTTGTTCTCAAACCCCTCTTCTATAGTTTCTGTTAAGCGTTGAAGTTGATGACACGTAGAATGCCCTTGTTTGAAACCAAATTGGAAGGCTGGAATTATGTTCTCGTTGACAATCGCTTGGTTTAATCTGTCGTATATAATTTTTTCAAAGAGTTTAGCCATTGTAGATAGGAGGCTTATTGGCCTATAACTTGAAATAAGGTTGTGATCTTTTCCTGGCTTTGGGAAAAGCAAAATGTATGTGCTTCCATGTTTGTGGAAAATATCCCAATTTTAGACAAGAGTTAAAAAGTGAACTTAGGTAGGCAATCAGCTTTTTGCTTGCATTTTTGAGTATTAAATTCGGTATTTGGTCATGGCCCGGTGCTATTTTAATCGATAGGGTTTTAATTACTGACATTATCTCCTGTGGCGATGTAGGTTTGATGTCTACACCAGCTAGTGGTCTGTGGGTTTTCACTTCATTTTGTACCAAATTTGCAAAGGCCTGTTGTGTATGCTGTTGATCAAACAGTGTTTCCAAGTGGCCACCAAAAGCAGTACATTTCTCTTCATCGCTATGTAGTAATGTATTATTAACCAGAAGAGATGGGATTTCTTCCGATTTTCGTAGGATTTTCTTAGTAGATCTCCACAATCCTGGATCTTGCGGCTCTAGATCACTTATACGTTTTTGGTATTCAATTATTCTAAGAGTATCTAGTTCTCGCTTAATGCGATGCGACAAGTTATTAACTAGATTTTTGGTTGCAGGATCCCTTGTTCTCTGCCATTCTCGTCTGGCCCGATTCTTTTGCTTAATTAGTTGATTTGTAGAGGTAGGAGGGGTATTGTTTTTAAATGTTTTTCTTGTTTTTGGTGGCGTTGTTGAGAGGCGTATGCTTTCTTGAATTGTTGTTGTAATATGTGTAACTTGTTTATCGATATTTGTTTTCGTTGTGAGAGGTATTTGTACCAGTTTGGAGTCCATTCTGTTCTTGAAGAATTCCCAGTTTACCTTGCCATTGATGAGTTTTGCCTTAGGAGAATTTTTAACAGGTTCGGCTTGAAATGTAATTATAACTGGCAGATGATCTGAATCGAGCTCTATATGCACTGTTTGATGTAGTTCTTTTCTTACATTTTTTTGCACGATTATGTCCAAAATATCAGGTTTGTGATCTTTCCTGTATGGGTAATATGTGTGATCATCCGGTGCGAGTACCTGTAGGTTGTACTTTGCTACAATTTCATTTAGCTTTACCCCATTTGGGTTGGTTTGGCGACAGGCCCACACAGTGTTTTTGGAGTTAAGATCTCCAATTAACAATGTTGCCTCTGTGGTATTAAAAATTGCCTGTAAGTCGTTGTTCATTAATTTTTTGTTGGGTTGTTTGTAGACAGTGTATAACTGGATGCTGGTGCTATTGAGAAAGTTTACTTTGATTGATACAATTTCTAAGCTTGTAACTTTTGGCATATCGACTGGTGTGTGAGATATTTTGTTTTTGATTAAAATGGCGACTCCGCCCGAGGCTACCCTAGCTTCTCTATCGGTTCGATAGATTTTATAACCTGGTATTTTCAATTTCTCTTTATTAGCAAGATGGGTTTCGCTGATGCAGGCTATGTCAATGTTGTGACGGGCCAAGAAGGCTATAAAGATGGATCGTTGAGCCTGAATTCCATTGGCATTCCAATTGAGTATTTTAGGACCGTTGAAGGTTTGTTAATAATTCTTAATTAGTTTTTGATTATGGGCCATTTAACTGTATTGGGAAAAGGTTTGTTAAAAGGAAATTTTTAATTTGTGTGATATACGGTTTCAGAAGGTCAAGGAGAGTCGAGAGAATATTGTTGAGGAATGATGGAGAGAGATTTTCTTGTGAAGGGCGTGTTAGGGTTTCTGTATAGGTTTTCTTTTGACTTGAACTTGCTGTCTGAGTGGTGTAAGTATTGTGGGTTGATGTATAGTGTTGATTTATTCTTGGGGTTCTTCTGAATCCAGTACTTTCGAGGTAATAGCTGCATCCCTTATAGTTTGCGGGGTGTTCACCGTTACAGTTTACACAAGTTGGCGGGTCTGCTATTTTTTTAGCACAGTCGGTATAATAGTGATCACCTGCACTTTTAACACATTTTGGATCACGCTTACAGTAATTTTTAGTATGCCCTGTCTATTGACACCGGTGGCATTGAAGAATGTTTTTGGCTAGTCTTCTTGATTCAACTGTGATTACAGAGTTTTCCAGTCTGTTTACTTTATAAATCTCTTCAGCTTTCTCATTTGCTGTTAATTCGACAATAACTACCGGCATTGGAGTTCTGTCTTTGTAGTAGAGTCTATTAATTTTTAATATAGGCAGATCATATTGTTTTAAAAGTGCTTTAATATCCTCTGTAGTTAGAGAGAGAGGAACATTTTTTAATGCTACTGCTAGTGGTTTAGTTTTTGGATCCTGATATGTGTGAAATTGAATTTTATTGTCTAAATAATGTTTAGCTAAAGCACGATAATCATTGTCAGAGGTTAAATTGATCTTTAACGACTTAATTGTGGTTACTGTTGTAAATTCACTGCTGGTTATTTTTTTTTATATCGCTTACAACTTCTTTGTGATTGTGTTGACCGTGTAGAAAAATTGGAGGGATTTTCGGTATTTTTACTTTAGTATAAGAAGTTCCTGGCTGGCTGCTATCATCTGATGGTTCTAGCTCTGGTGATAAATAATATCTATTTTGGGTTAACATATTTTTAGGATCCCACTGGTATCGTTTTTGTACATCGTTTATCGGTGGAGATAAGTGGTCACTGTTACGTTTTTGAGATGTCATTGTTCCATTTGCCAGCCCCGACGGGCAGGCAATATTAAAATGTTAATTTGTACCGCACTTGTGATTTTAAATATTGTCCCGTTCAACGTTAGTTTCAATTTTTATTCATAGAATTTTATCGCACTCTTTTTGCCGCTGTAAAACCGATAACGGAGCGAAGGAATACGTCCGCACTGTTTCACTGCTCGCAGAGTTCTATATAAAACATAAATATATATATTTCATATATATATATATATATATATATATATATATATATATATATATATATATATATATATATATATATTTAATAATAAATTTTGCAACATTATAGATTACAGATCATCAGCTGCTGTCTGTGTTTTGAAAATCAACATGTCTAAACATTTCTGTGTATATATTTTCTATAGCAAATAGATGTCATTTTGATATATTATCCAGTAATTCTTATCAATACCTTCCAATTAGTTCTGCGTCCTTTATCTTAACTGACCAACCATCCCTCCTTTAAATTCTGACCTGGCGATAAGACCTGACCGACATAGATAATCAATTAAGCGAAAATCATCTTATGTGGCGCAGCTGGATCGAGAAACCTGAACAATTAAAACGCAAAGAAAACAATCCATTAATAAATTAAATATCATCCCGGGGCGCGATTAACGGTTGACGGATAAAACAAATAGACGAACGAGAGAATGGGAAAGATGAGAAATATATGTTCGTGATTGGGTCCGGAGATCAATCTTGGAGTCTACTTTGATTTGTCTATATCGCAGAGTTATACTGACTGACGTAAAAAGATTAAGACTCAGTATATTTCAGAATATTGAAGTATCGTATTACATTTATGAAACCGGCTGTGAACATGGCATGTTAAACAGACAGTTACTTTATTATTTAGTCATTTTTTCATTGTATTGGTGCAACAGTTCGTCCCGTTTTTGGTCCTATTTACTAAAAACGTAAAATGGTGATGTTCCATTTCACCAAAACTGTTCAATACATGTGCAACACACGCGATGGGGCGGCTTAGGAGTGGACATAAACGGTGAAAAACTCAATCACTTGATATTCGCTTGAAAGTCGTAATAGTCGACCATCTGAATGATGTTATTGTGATGTTAAAAGATCCCCACGAAGTCTCAAAGAAGGGGGGACTCAAATCAACCTCACTGAAAGTCAAATTATGACAAACCAGGTACTCGAAACCAGGTACTAGGAAACTACATGTTTTAAGTACTTGAGTCACAAGATTAGCATCAGCAGAGACAATCAGATTCGTGATATTTCTAGAAGAATCGGACTTGCGTGGACTGTTTTCGGAAATCTGAGATATATACTAAAGTTAGAGAAAAAATGAAAAAACAAAAGAGACAATTAGAAAGATACGAGTGACACAACTAGCAATGGATCGGACAATGCAGGGAGTTTCTATCAGAGACCGAATACAAAACACAGAAATACGCAAATGTTTAAGTGAAACTGTTGATGACAGGTAGATAAAACGAATTCTCGGCTCAGAATCGAACACAGTAGAAGTTGAATTTAACTGAGCTAACCGATAATTGATAGAAATGCATTTTAAATAAATATGCAAAGATTAATATCTAAAAATTTCCACTATATTTAAAATTGTATATAAACTATGCTAAAGTAACAGTGAAAAATGTTTAGACGCCTCATTAAAAACAATAAAAATCAAACAAATAAAATCTATAAATCAGGAGTTTATTTAATTGCGTGGGGGTCGTGTCCAAAAGTTTATGTTGGGCAAAGAGGAAGATCTTTCTCTACTAGGCTCAACGAACATAAAAGAAGTTACACTAAACAACAAAATAATTCTCATTATGCTAACAACTTAATGTTAGAAAATCATACTCATTTCAATGATAATTTTAATATGTTACATAATGAGAATAAATCTCAAAAAATTTAATCTTTTAGAGAGCCTAGAAATTAATAAAAGAAAAATTATTGGATATTTTATAAATGACCAGCTATACTTGAATGGTTCACCGTTATTAAACTTATATTGCTCTCCTAGACGTTGACAAAAAATTGATTTCCCCACTATCATGTTTTATGGAATTATTAGGTCGATGGATACTTGAGGTTGTAATTATTTTTCTCACTGTTAATTTAGCATAGTTTGTATTTGACAAAGGCACTGTGAGTCGAAACAATTGTTATACAAAAAAAATAACATCAATCCAATTATTGAGCAAGATATTTTAGAACTCTTCAACTAATGCATTAATGAAAATTGTTTTCAATTTAATAACGTTTTTTACAAACAAAAGGATGGTCTAGCAATGGGTTCCCCATTAAGCTCTTTATTATCAGAACTGTTTATGTCAAACTTGGAACATAATTTTTTAAAAACAGATAAAGCAAAAAATATATTGTTGTGGTTTAGATATGTAGACGACGTTTTGGTTTATTATACTGGAAATGACCGACAAATAGAAGGAACATAAAAGCATTTAAATATTATCCATCCAAAAATAAAATTTACACTAGAAAAAGAACAAAATCAAACCATACATTTTCTGGACCTTTCAATATCCAAACAAAATAATAAACTAGAACTTAATATCTATAGAAAACCCACATATTCAATCCACCTCATTACACATAAATATGCTGCATATAAGTCTATGATCCACCGACCTTTCACAATTCCACTATCTGAAAATAATAGAAAAATAGAACGGCAAAAAATAAAACTAATATCACAAAATAACTGTTTCAAAGAAAAAGAAAATTTAGTTACTTAATAAATAAAAAACAATTACTATTCATCAAGTATATTCAAAAGTAAAACAAACAAATGATAAAAAGTACTGTAAAATTTCATATGTCCGTCCTATTTCTGAACAAATAGCTCGCTCTTTGAGGAAACACAATTTGCAAATAGCGTTTAAAACCATCCAGTCAACCAGTAAATTGATTTTTAATACCAAAGATAAAACATCAGCAAATACAAAATCTGGAGTTTATATGTTAAGTTGCAACGAGTGCAATAGCTGCTATGTTGGACAAACCGGCAGAAATTTTCAGACCAGATACAGAGAACATAAATCTATATACATATTAAAGAAACAACACTCTAATTTTGCGAACCATATCATGGATACCGGACATATATTTTCGGAGATTACAAATTTGAAAATTTTACATACAGCGCCCAAAAGCAAAAACTTAAATATTTTAGAAGCTATTGAAATTTATAAATATAATAAAAATCTCTCTAGACAGCTATTAAACCATCAGATAGATCTCCGAAATTCCGCACTATTTAAAATATTGTGAAAAAATTAACCCCAATAAAAGATTAGGTACATAGAATAGATAAACAGCTGTAAAACCTTAGTTTTAAAGTAGAGTGTGAGAATGAAAAGACGTTTTAAGAAACTATGGTTACACATATTTTGTTTAAAAATAAAACTGATAGATAACAAAGGAAAAAATTGTTTTATTCCTTTTTAAAAAATAAACTATAACAAAGTAACAATATACAATTTTAAATATAGTGGATATTTTCAGATATTAAGCTTGCTCGATAAAATAATGCTCCAAATATTTGAGTTCTATGAACACTAATTTTGATTGTAAATGTCGACAATCTGCAAGCGTTGAACTGATGCTAAACGTTCAATGTTGAAGAGCGTTCCTGTTCTTTTTGGAATAAAAACGCACTATAAATCGCATAAATACATTATTGTATTATCAAAAAAGATTCATTAACTGTTCTATGTCACCAAACGAGATTAATGGAAAAGTTTAATAGTTTTTTTTTTAATTTAGACAGATTTTGACGAATAATGTAGACGAATCATTTCGTTTATATCGAAACGCTGACATTTCACATCATCGTTTTTTCCACTTTTTTTTTCGTGTTTCTGCAGAGGATTATCGATAATTTCAGAGTATCAATCATGAAAGTTTTGAAAGCTTTTACGATATATAAAATTTACAAAGCTCGTTGCTAAAACGGGGCCGTGCCGGGAGAGGTGGAGGTTAATTTAGATGGAGGGTTTTTGTTTTGTTTTTGTCAAATTAATGTAAACGGAATAGCAGAATATTGAAATTTAATTATCTCTGATGCAATTATCAATAATTCGTTCGGCAAATATTTCCCATTATTCGTTAATTAATTAACAAAATCAATAGTGCCAATAGTTTTAGGAACTTTCAATCGTATAAACAAGATTATTGTGATTTAATGTAAAAATTCTAAACAAACGATAACAATACTAGTTTATTTACAAATTTTAATGAAATACATATTAACATTGTAGATGTAACGAGATTTAGCAATCCTATTTTACTAGTATTATACCATAAATATTTTATTTTGATAATTAATAACGTATAAAAATGAATAAAGGGTCTGTTAAATTGAATTGTTTATTGTTTTAATTCCTGAATAAAAATACAGAATTTGCTATGATTTTAAAAAACTTTTTACTGATAATTAAGGAATAGTGTATGACATTTAAACACGAAAAATAATATCTGCCAAATGACCACCTCTTGTACCTCCATATACCTCTATCCACTCTTTTGACAACATTTTGGAATGGCTCAGTGACAACAGTGGCTCTATCTCACCAATGACTCGAATAATTTCATCCTTTAATTCAGGAATCGATTGTGAATTGTTTTTATAAATAAC
The DNA here is from genome assembly GCA_031761425.1 of Cosmopolites sordidus. Lineage (NCBI taxonomy): Eukaryota > Metazoa > Arthropoda > Insecta > Coleoptera > Curculionidae > Cosmopolites > Cosmopolites sordidus. The sequence continues at coordinate 260,356 of JARFXV010000581.1, read as the reverse complement.
ATACACTTTATTTAGCATATGTAGCTAATAATAACAAAACCAAAGTAATAACAAGAAAAATTAAAGTAAGTCTATTGGTTCAAATAACAATTCAATAGTTTATTAAATACATGCACATTAGGAGCGCTCTCTAGTAGCATATGTAGCTAATAATAACAAAACAAAAGTAATAACAAGAAAAATTAAAGTAAGTCTATTGGTTCAAATAACAATTCAATAGTTTATTAAATACATGCACATTAGGAGCGCTCTCTAGTAGCATATGTAGCTAATAATAACAAAACAAAAGTAATAACAAGAAAAATTAAAGTAAGTCTATTGGTTCAAATAACAATTCAATAGTTTATTAAATACATGCACATTAGGAGCGCTCTCTAGTAGCATATGTAGCTAATAATAACAAAACAAAAGTAATAACAAGAAAAATTAAAGTAAGTCTATTGGTTCAAATAACAATTCAATAGTTTATTAAATACATGCACATTAGGAGCGCTCTCTAGTAGCATATGTAGCTAATAATAACAAAACAAAAGTAATAACAAGAAAAATTAAAGTAAGTCTATTGGTTCAAATAACAATTCAATAGTTTATTAAATACATGCACATTAGGAGCGCTCTCTAGTAGCATATGTAGCTAATAATAACAAAACAAAAGTAATAACAAGAAAAATTAAAGTAAGTCTATTAGTTCAAATAACAATTCAATAGTTTATTAAATACATGCACATTAGGAGCGCTCTCTAGTAGCATATGTAGCTAATAATAACAAAACAAAAGTAATAACCAGAAAAATTAAAGTAAGTCTATTGGTTCAAATAACAATTCAATAGTTTATTAAATACATGCACATTAGGAGCGCTCTCTAGTAGCATATGTAGCTAATAATAACAAAACAAAAGTAATAACAAGAAAAATTAAAGTAAGTCTATTGGTTCAAATAACAATTCAATAGTTTATTAAATACATGCACATTAGGAGCGCTCTCTAGTAGCATATGTAGCTAATAATAACAAAACAAAAGTAATAACAAGAAAAATTAAAGTAAGTCTATTGGTTCAAATAACAATTCAATAGTTTATTAAATACATGCACATTAGGAGCGCTCTCTAGTAGCATATGTAGCTAATAATAACAAAACAAAAGTAATAACAAGAAAAATTAAAGTAAGTCTATTGGTTCAAATAACAATTCAATAGTTTATTAAATACATGCACATTAGGAGCGCTCTCTAGTAGCATATGTAGCTAATAATAACAAAACAAAAGTAATAACAAGAAAAATTAAAGTAAGTCTATTGGTTCAAATAACAATTCAATAGTTTATTAAATACATGCACATTAGGAGCGCTCTCTAGTAGCATATGTAGCTAATAATAACAAAACAAAAGTAATAACAAGAAAAATTAAAGTAAGTCTATTGGTTCAAATAACAATTCAATAGTTTATTAAATACATGCACATTAGGAGCGCTCTCTAGTAGCATATGTAGCTAATAATAACAAAACAAAAGTAATAACAAGAAAAATTAAAGTAAGTCTATTGGTTCAAATAACAATTCAATAGTTTATTAAATACATGCACATTAGGAGCGCTCTCTAGTAGCATATGTAGCTAATAATAACAGAACAAAAGTAATAACAAGAAAAATTAAAGTAAGTCTATTGGTTCAAATAACAATTCAATAGTTTATTAAATACATGCACATTAGGAGCGCTCTCTAGTAGCATATGTAGCTAATAATAACAAAACAAAAGTAATAACAAGAAAAATTAAAGTAAGTCTATTGGTTCAAATAACAATTCAATAGTTTATTAAATACATGCACATTAGGAGCGCTCTCTAGTAGCATATGTAGCTAATAATAACAAAACAAAAGTAATAACAAGAAAAATTAAAGTAAGTCTATTGGTTCAAATAACAATTCAATAGTTTATTAAATACATGCACATTAGGAGCGCTCTCTAGTAGCATATGTAGCTAATAATAACAAAACAAAAGTAATAACAAGAAAAATTAAAGTAAGTCTATTGGTTCAAATAACAATTCAATAGTTTATTAAATACATGCACATTAGGAGCGCTCTCTAGTAGCATATGTAGCTAATAATAACAAAACAAAAGTAATAACAAGAAAAATTAAAGTAAGTCTATTGGTTCAAATAACAATTCAATAGTTTATTAAATACATGCACATTAGGAGCGCTCTCTAGTAGCATATGTAGCTAATAAAAACAAAACAAAAGTAATAACAAGAAAAATTAAAGTAAGTCTATTAGTTCAAATAACAATTCAATAGTTTATTAAATACATGCACATTAGGAGCGCTCTCTAGTAGCATATGTAGCTAATAATAACAAAACAAAAGTAATAACCAGAAAAATTAAAGTAAGTCTATTGGTTCAAATAACAATTCAATAGTTTATTAAATACATGCACATTAGGAGCGCTCTCTAGTAGCATATGTAGCTAATAATAACAAAACAAAAGTAATAACAAGAAAAATTAAAGTAAGTCTATTGGTTCAAATAACAATTCAATAGTTTATTAAATACATGCACATTAGGAGCGCTCTCTAGTAGCATATGTAGCTAATAATAACAAAACAAAAGTAATAACAAGAAAAATTAAAGTAAGTCTATTGGTTCAAATAACAATTCAATAGTTTATTAAATACATGCACATTAGGAGCGCTCTCTAGTAGCATATGTAGCTAATAATAACAAAACAAAAGTAATAACAAGAAAAATTAAAGTAAGTCTATTGGTTCAAATAACAATTCAATAGTTTATTAAATACATGCACATTAGGAGCGCTCTCTAGTAGCATATGTAGCTAATAATAACAAAACAAAAGTAATAACAAGAAAAATTAAAGTAAGTCTATTGGTTCAAATAACAATTCAATAGTTTATTAAATACATGCACATTAGGAGCGCTCTCTAGTAGCATATGTAGCTAATAATAACAAAACAAAAGTAATAACAAGAAAAATTAAAGTAAGTCTATTGGTTCAAATAACAATTCAATAGTTTATTAAATACATGCACATTAGGAGCGCTCTCTAGTAGCATATGTAGCTAATAATAACAAAACAAAAGTAATAACAAGAAAAATTAAAGTAAGTCTATTGGTTCAAATAACAATTCAATAGTTTATTAAATACATGCACATTAGGAGCGCTCTCTAGTAGCATATGCAGCTAATAATAACAAAACAAAAGTAATAACAAGAAAAATTAAAGTAAGTCTATTGGTTCAAATAACAATTCAATAGTTTATTAAATACATGCACATTAGGAGCGCTCTCTAGTAGCATATGTAGCTAATAATAACAAAACAAAAGTAATAACAAGAAAAATTAAAGTAAGTCTATTAGTTCAAATAACAATTCAATAGTTTATTAAATACATGCACATTAGGAGCGCTCTCTAGTAGCATATGTAGCTAATAATAACAAAACAAAAGTAATAACAAGAAAAATTAAAGTAAGTCTATTAGTTCAAATAACAATTCAATAGTTTATTAAATACATGCACATTAGGAGCGCTCTCTCGTAGCATATGTAGCTAATAATAACAAAACAAAAGTAATAACAAGAAAAATTAAAGTAAGTCTATTAGTTCAAATAACAATTCAATAGTTTATTAAATACATGCACATTAGGAGCGCTCTCTAGTAGCATATGTAGCTAATAATAACAAAACAAAAGTAATAACAAGAAAAATTAAAGTAAGTCTATTGGTTCAAATAACAATTCAATAGTTTATTAAATACATGCACATTAGGAGCGCTCTCTAGTAGCATATGTAGCTAATAATAACAAAACAAAAGTAATAACAAGAAAAATTAAAGTAAGTCTATTAGTTCAAATAACAATTCAATAGTTTATTAAATACATGCACATTAGGAGCGCTCTCTAGTAGCATATGTAGCTAATAATAACAAAACAAAAGTAATAACAAGAAAAATTAAAGTAAGTCTATTGGTTCAAATAACAATTCAATATTTTATTAAATACATGTACATTAGGAGCGCTCTCTAGTAGCATATGTAGCTAATAATAACAAAACAAAAGTAATAACAAGAAAAATTAAAGTAAGTCTATTGGTTCAAATAACAATTCAATAGTTTATTAAATACATGCACATTAGGAGCGCTCTCTAGTAGCATATGTAGCTAATAATAACAAAACAAAAGTAATAACAAGAAAAATTAAAGTAAGTCTATTAGTTCAAATAACAATTCAATAGTTTATTAAATACATGCACATTAGGAGCGCTCTCTAGTAGCATATGTAGCTAATAATAACAAAACAAAAGTAATAACAAGAAAAATTAAAGTAAGTCTATTGGTTCAAATAACAATTCAATATTTTATTAAATACATGTACATTAGGAGCGCTCTCTAGTAGCATATGTAGCTAATAATAACAAAACAAAAGTAATAACAAGAAAAATTAAAGTAAGTCTATTGGTTCAAATAACAATTCAATAGTTTATTAAATACATGCACATTAGGAGCGCTCTCTATGTGGGCGAGTAAAGCATTGAAGAAGCAAACACCTTCCCAAAACAATGTCTTCTGGAGACCAGTAGTTTAAATAATTGGTAAAACACAACTGTTCTTAGAACAGATGTTTGCTCTTTGCAACAAAAAAGTATTCAAATAATGGGACAAAACAAATTATGTTTTATTTTATACATCAATCCCCTTAGCCCCTTCAATGGCCCGCGCAACACAAAACCAGTATAATGACCACAAAATTACCTCTATAAGTGTATATCTATTACAGTTCGACCCATAGCCTTGTTCTGATGTATTTGGAGTCATACAATAAGGAAAATGGGGCAAAACTATAGTATTGTGTAAAAGCCTCTTCGACCAGGGTAATAAATATAACAATATACGACTAAAGAACTCGTATTTTTTTCCCAATTGTTCTAAACAGATAACTGACATGATGATTACAAAATGTTAGCTGAGGATCCAACTTACAATTTTAATATCACAATTGTTTATATTTATTTTAAACCCTAACTCATTAAATCTTTTGAAGTTTGCTTTGGATCCTATCACCCTGCACCTTGTTTTCAGTTCGTTTAGTTTCAATTTATTTTCACGTAGCCATCTCAATAGTATTGCCAGTTTACTATTCAATGATTCAACCATTTCAGGCAAATTATATCCTACACGGATATGAGAGTATCATCCGCGAAAAGACTAATAAATCACTTATAGAGTATTGTGGAAATATCGTTGACATAGACCAAAAATAGCAACGGGCCCAAAACACTACCCTGGGGAACTCCCCAAACACTTTCCCTCTTGCTGACACTTTTCCCTCAACCTCGGTTTTTGGTTTTCTTATCAGAGAACTTCAAAGTTCTGATCAGCAACATCATGATTAACCTGTGCCTGGAACACCCATTCGACAAGCTCAAATAGACCGTTGTCGAATATCGGTCCCTTGAACGAAGTACTAAACAGATTATATGTATGAATCAGTTATAAATCATATATAAATTATTACCAATTATAACAACCACAATAATAGTTGCCATTTGATAGACATTACTATACCTATTATTAATATTCTTATTGATAATAATATTGGAGATAGGACCAATAAAAGGATTGCTATTTATATATCCGGAATAATAAATAAAAACAAATATTTATCATCAAAAATGGTTTTATTGCTTTTCAAAATATTCTCCGCGATGATCCATACACTTTTGCATACGTTTGAACCAATTTTCATAGCACTTTTCCCATTTCGATTGAAGTATCTGTAAAACACGTACTTTGAACGCGTAAAGAAACGCGTATGAAACTATATAACCATATAGTTTATTCTGCGTTATGAAACTATATAAGGGCAGTTTTAGAGTCGTTGAATCCCGGATGGACATATTTACGTTGAGGAATAATAGTTATACCACAACAGTTAAATACAATCACTCAAAGCTCGATCAATAAAATCAAGTGAAGTGTTGATAAATTACGCTCCCTTGACCGGCTTTCTAGACATGTCATATGTATAAATCGGTGTCTGCATCTCAGATTATCAATATAATTAGGAGAGGACGAGTCTGCATATGCAGATCAATGCAACAACAAACGAAACAGGGCTAGAACAGAGTCTACATGCACTATATTCTCTACAGTTTTCCTGAAAATATATTGACAAAGTCAAAGGATGATTGAAATATTCATTATGTCTATTCTAGGTAAAGTTAACTACAAGAAACATGTTTTCTAGAACAACATATTGAAGAAAACCATCAAACACATTACATATAAATGGTCTGCTTTAGGTAAATAGTAATAAAAATAATCAAATGAACAAAAATAAACATATTGCTAAAATGCTCTATGATCCGATCAGACCTAAAATGTCTACCCCTTAAAGAGACAATGCTTTGTTATCAATGGTTACATGAAGCAATTCTGGAGCCTTGAAAGTGTCTTCTTTTGAAACCCCCAATTTATTTAACAATATTTTTGTAAATTCTTTCTGTAAAAACTAATTTCTCCTCAACTCCCAAAAAAATAAGCAAAAATCACTTTATCTCAGACAATAAATTTAATTTGGTATGCATTTAAATTCCCCGGCAAAAGCCCCACGTCCAATATATTCAAGCATACTAGTTCAAGCTTGTTTACGCCAATCTATTACGCTGATCTTCGCAGATATAAATCTAGCTCCAAAGTATCTATTAATGGATTAGCTTTCGACCTTAACCACACTATAAAATGGCATTAACTGTCACCCTTTTGGTTCGAATTTACAATTAGTTTCTTCGACGGAATTAGTTTTAGTGCTAAAACTAAACCTTCTAACGCTTTGCAGCTTGTTTTCGAATATAAAACACAAAATATCTAGAAATATTTTAATAAAGTTTGCGCAACGTTTGGGTTTTGTTTATGATTGAAACGCAACGATTATTCAATTATCACTTTAATATCGGATATAATATCGAGATTATAATTTACCTATCGGAAACGCTAAAGCGAATAACAAGCTACTAGGGTAGATGTACCGTTTGTGGCCACTTTATGCAATTTCGTATCTTTCATCAGGAATTAAATCAATTTAAATAAAATATATAATAAGAAGATATTAATTAATCAAATCTTTTATGTTTCAGTAATAAAATTATTAAAGCGAAAACTTTAAAAACTTTCATAAGAAAAATTAATTATATTTTATGATACCACCTGTTTCTTTTTTTCCTTTATTTGGGTTTTTCGCCACGATCTTAAACTCAAAGAATATCAAAAATACCTGTTCTTATGTAAAGAAAGAATCACTGGGTGAACACAAAAAAACTAAACGGAGACAAATTTCTCAGTGATTCTTTTTTGCAATAAATTTTGCCTAACGAACAAAATTTTAAAGATATAACAATGTTATAAAAAAATTTACAAACTTTCAACGTTAACGTTTCGGAGGGTCCTCTCCCCCCGTTTTCAAAACTAAACTAAAAAATAAATTATATTAATTTATAATATATAAAGTAAAGAGTGAAAGTAAATATATTTTTTTGTGTATGTCAACGATACTTACATTGACAACAATAGATTTTCATGACAGTGACATACTATCAAATATATATATATATATATATATATATATATATATATATATATATATATATATATATATATATATATATATATATATATATATATATATATATATATATATATATATATATAGGTAATGTTTACTGTGTGACTGTTTATTGTACTGATTGTGTATTCAAATATTTAAATGTGTTTAATTGTATTCTTTAGAATCGGGAACCATATCGAATTAAAATTCAACAAGAAGAAATAGAAAGAATAATACAAGACTTGCATCGATATAAAGCCGCAGGATTTGACAAAATAACAAATGACGTGATCAAGAATAATAAGAAAACCTTGATACTAATTTTTACAAAGCTAATAAATAAAATGTTAGACACAAGAATATATCCACAATACCTAAAACAATCCATAATAGTCCCCATATACAAAAAAGGAAAAAAGAATGAAACACAAAATTACAGACCAATTACTTTAGTATCAGCACTGAATAAAATAACAGAAAAAATCTTACACAACAGAATGATAGAGCATATATCACAAAGCAACATCATAAATATAGCACAATATGCCTTCCAAAAGAAATCGAGCACGACTTCAGCTGTTTATGATTTGATAGAAAATATTAAAAAATGCATAGAAAAGAAACACACGATCGTAGTAATATCTTTCGACATGAAAAAAGCATTCGACACAATCAATAAAGAAAAATTACTAGAAAAACTGGATTTGATAATTACATAAGAATAATTGAAAGCTACTTGATGAACAGACCCCAAAAGACTAAAGTAGGAGAGACAGAAAGCAACACTAATACAGCTGCGTACGACTTGCCGCAAGGAGGTAACCTGCCACCATTGCATATATACTCTATACAAACGATTTATTCGAAAAAAACTTCACTGGAAAAATGTATGCTTACGTTGATGACTTATGCATGTTGTATTCTGACAATGATTACAACAGATTACAACATAATATATATAACGATATGAAAAAGTACAAACTATGGTGTTTTAACAACTCACTCACGATAAACGAAACAAAAACAGAATACATAATATTTAACAAGAAGAAACAAGCAAGAGACCTAAACATAACGATAAGAAACCAAAAACTATAGGAAATTTCCGAAATTAACTACCTAGGAATTAAAATACACACTACCTTAAAATGGAATAAGCATATAAATAAAATAAAAAAAGAAAATGCCAAAACAATTGCTTTGCTCTTAAAAATGAAGCACATCATACCAACAAAAATGAAGAAACCACTGTACCATGCACTATTCTCATCTAAAAATACTTATATGATTAATACATGGAGCAATACTCCAGAAAAAAACTTAAACATACTACAAAGACAACAAAATAAGACATTGAAAATATTATATAATCTCAACAGACTAACGCCAACCGAAGAACTATACAAAAAAAACAAAAGAACTAAACATCAGACAACTAATACAATATCACAATATACTGCTGCTATACAGAATTCAAAATAAATTAATAAAGACAACTATCACATTCACAACAAACACAAATACATACATACGAAACCAGAAGAAAATCAGACATTAGAGTTCATAAAAATACACAAGTAAGACTCACACAAAAACTCACAACTGAAATCGTAGCAAAATTCAACAAGATACCGAAAGACATAATAAAATTAAACCTAAAAATATTTAAAAAGAAGCTTAAATACTTACTACTAGAACACAAGATCTGAGCGACATCGACTAACAGTTGAAAAAAAAAACCATGACGCCTTCGATACCATCTGCCCAGAGAGAGACCTAGAAGACTTCAAACTGTTGCAGATGAAGAAGGATACAACCCACAACTGCATGAATCCACTAACAATAACAAATATATTTATGTTGTAATATAATATACAGTTGTATATGTTAATAAATTATTATTATTAAAAAAATCTACGGAAGGCATAGCAATACAGTTATTTTTATTTAAATTAATTACAGCTGTTTCTTTTAATCTTCTGTATTTTGTTACCGATTCTTATAATACCGTTTTGGAATTATTCCAATTGATTTTATGACCAGATTGCCATGCGTGTTAACAAATTCTAGATTTATTAAAATCGCCCTTTCTAAGAAGGTTTTGTTCTAATATCTAACGGTCTAGATGTCTCACCTATATAAAATTTGCCACATTCGCAGGGATTTTTTTAACCACATTTTTGGTATTTTGTTGTATACTGTTTGGTTTAGTATTTGTTAATAGAGATCTAAGAGTATTTTTTTATTTTAAATGTCGTTCTTATGTTGTATTTATTTCCTACTCTTTTAATTGTGTCAGAAATACCGCGGATATAAGGAATTATGAGGTTAATTGTTTGAGAGTTTTTATTATTGTTATTAATAACTTGTCTGTTTTGTCTAGTATCAAAATTTTTAAACGATTTATCTATAAAATTTTTTGGGTAATTGTTTATTATTAAAATTTCTTTTATGTGATTTGTTTCTTTTTGTAGTGTATCACTGTCGGTACAAACAAGTTTTGCTCTGTCATATAAACTTTTAATTACTCCTATTTTAACCGAGTTTGAATGATTTGAAAAGAAATTGAGATACCTATCTGTGTTTGTCGATTTTCTGTAAACTGTAGTTACTGAAGTAAACTGAAATTTATGTTTAAACACAATTTTAAAATGTAATGGTTAGTTTTGACGTGGTGAGTTTATTTACTAACGCACCAGTTGATAAATCACTTTTAATAGTTAGAAAGAGTTTAGAACATGACACAACATTAAAAGACCGCACTAAACTAAACATAAATACAATTTTGGAATTATTAACTCTGTGCTTAAAAACCACATATTTTCAATTAGAAAATGATTATTATCAACAAAATTTCGAAATGGCAATGGGTTCTTCTCTTTCTCCTTTGATGAGTAATATCTTTATGGAGGAACTCGGGAATGACATATTAAATCCATCTCTTAAAAAGCCATTAATATAGCTTAGATATGTTGATGATATTTTTGCGATATGGCAACATAGCATTGACGATCTAAATATGTTTTTACAAGATATAAATTCTCGAGAGCCTACAATTAAGTTTACTTTAGAGATGCAGAAGGAGAATAAATTGCCATTCCTCGACACTTTAATATTAAAACAAAACAACACATTAAAAACTACAGTTTACAGAAAACCGACAAACACAGATAGGTATCTCAATTTCTTTTCAAATCACTCAAAATCGGTCAAAATAGAAGTAATTAAAAGTTGATATGACAGAGCAAAACTTGTTTGTACCGACAGTGATACACTACAAAAAGAAACAAATCACATAAAAGACATTTTAATAAAAACAATTACCCAAAAAATGTTATAGATAAATCGTTTAAAAAATTTGATACTAGACAAAACAGACAAGTTATTAATAACAATAATAATAACTCTCAAACAATTAACCTTACAATTCCTTATATCCGCGGTATTTTTAACACAATTAAAAGAGTAGGAAATAAATACAACATAAGAACATTTAAAACAAAAAATACTCTTAGATCTCTATTAACAAAGACTAAACCAAACAGTAAAAACAAAATACCAAAAATGTGGTTTATAAAATTCCCTGCAAATGTGGCAAATTCTATATAGGTGAGACATCTAGACCGTTACTCTATAATTAATTTAAATAAAAATAACTGTATTGCTATGCCTTCGGTAGATTTAAATTCAATATGGTTCCCGTTTCTTAAGAATACAATTAAACACATTTAAATATTTGAATACACAATCAGTACAATAAACAATCACACAGTAAACATTACCTATATATATTTTTTGGTACTATGTCACTGTCATGAAAATCCATTGTTGTCAATGTAAGTATCGTTGACATACACAAAAAAATATATTTACTTTCACTCGTTACTTTATATATTACAAATTAATATAATTTATTTTTCAGTTTAGTTTTGAAAACGGGGGGAAAGGACCCTCCGAAACGATAACGTTGAAAGTTTGTAAAATTTTTTATAACATTTTTATATCTTTAAAATTTTGTTCGTTAGGCAAATTTATTACAAAAAAGAATCACTGAGAAATTTGTCTCCGTTTGGTTTTTTATTTTTACCCAGTAATTCTTTCTTTATATAAGAACAGGTATTTTTGATATTTTTTGAGTTTTAGATAGTGGCGAAAAACCGAAATAAAGGAAAAAAAATATATGAACGCGCCACAATCATTCAGGCATTACTTATATCACCTGTTTCGCCCGTAGTGGCTATAGAAGCACTATTTTTGGCCATTCGCTCTACAACTTTTGGTCATAGTAATTAATATTTTTTGCTGAAGGGAATATCATTAATATTTACTCAATCAATAACAAAAATATTAATTTATTATTAGTATAGTTGAACAAAATATAATATAATTGTTATACATATGAAAGTTTAGCTTATTTTTTATAATTTTTTCTTCCAATTTCTCTTGTTTTATTTTTTTCTTTTTCTCAATTCTCACTTCTCTTTCATTTTTTTTAAGTCTTTTTTCTTCTTCTTTATCACTTTTCTCTTTTTCTTTCGCTTCCATGATTTCTATCCATTTATTAGCTGTTATTACTGAAGATAATTGTTCAATCTGACGTTTTCACTTAGCATTCTCCTTTTTAAGTCACATAACAATTTCATCCATTATTTCATGTAGTGAGGCCGGTCGCGTTGGTGCGGCGGTAAGAGCGTCTGCTTTGCCGAATCCGCGCTGAAGCGGTAGCTGGTTCGATTCCAGCGCTCGGATGGTTATTTTTCTTTCTTCTGTCCGTTTATCTTTCCTAAATGTTTGTGATTGTTTCTAGGCAAGAGTGTAAAATCCGACTACGAATTACCCCTCAGTCACGCTAGTTAAAGGCTGAGTAAGGCCGGATGCCTTCTGAGAAGTGTTCTACGTTGGTCACTCGCCAGTCGGTAGGTTTCCTGATAGACTTTATGGGTAGGCACATAACCAAGGGTTTATAGCCCGAGGGGGGTGCTGGCCTGGGTTTGTCGGAAGCTGATGACCGTGGTTCGGAACCCACCTTAAGCTGTAGGTCCAGTCGCTAAATAGCCTAGTTGCTGATGCGCCTCTAACCCAAACACTTTACTTTTCATCTAGTGATTTTTCACGCATCGTAATAGTTTTGAAACTAGAAACATTTTCTGTACTAACGTTAGTGACTACAGGTTCTATTACTTCAATAACAACAGGCGATTGGATAGTTGTATCACTCAAAGGAATAACTGTTCTAACAGCGTTTGGATTTTTATTGTTATCTACAAGGGATAGGATATTCATTCAAAAAAAAGGTACTCCACAATCGGAATTTCGATCAGGAATATGAAACTTAGAAGGTTTCAATTGTTTTTCGACTAAAAAAGGGCAAAAAAATAAATCAAATTAAAACATAATTCAAAAATTGATTAAACAACCGAAAAATAGATAACTGAAAAAAATCTATATTAAGAGATTATATTTGAACCATTTTTTTTTCAATCGTACTCACGTTCCTTAAGATTAGGCGTAAGAAACTCAGGAAACGAAAATTCAATAACATTATAATTGTAACAAATTAAAGGAAAATGATCTTCAGATTCTAGAGGAAGACAAGATGAAGATTGCAATTTATTTTCCGCGTCTGCATTATCTTTTACAGCCTCGATCCAAAAATCATACAAAATCTCGTATACATCATCAGTTTCCCAACCAATACAATAGCTCTTGCATCATTGAAACGTTGTATAAGATCATCATCTATTTTGTTCTCAAAGTATTCTCGATGAGATAAAACTTGTGCCGGTTTTTGTCAATCAGGTTCGTTAGATATACTTTGATGGTTCTGAGAATCTTTTATTTCAATGCACTTACTATAATGAACTATAATAAGCTTTGACAAAAAAGCTGGAATGTTATGCTTTCGGACGTCACCATCGTTGTTTTGTATGCGCCAATTACGAATTAAAATCTCGCATCTTTGTTTCAGAGGAAAAACAAAAGATACGTCCAGTGGTTGTAAAATATGCGTCGAGTGGGGCGGGAAACAGCACAGGATGATCTCTTTTTCTTTGCAGAATTTACTCAGATGGATAAACATGAGAGAAACATGGACATCTAAGAAAACAATCACAGGTAGGTTCATTTGACTTTTCTGAAGAAATGGATAAAAAATATTGCTAAAATATTCATAAAAAGATTCGCTTGTCATCCACCCATTCTCTGATTTTCCTATTCCCCAATCGTTTGGGGCAGAGTCAACACAAATTTCATTGTGGTGGTGCGAATTCCCCAGCAGCGTTCGCAGTAAACAGTGTAGTAACATTTTCTTTTTCATTACCAATTACACCATAAACAGCTTTTCTTCTTTCTGCCAAGACAAGACCACCCTTTGGTGGAAAATGTATCGCCGTTTTACCCATGTCAAAAACCCGTTGGAGATCTTCAAGGATCTTGATATTTTCACCAAGCTCTTCTGCCACATGAAGAAACCAAGACCGCATGCCATTTTCAGTGACGATTGCAAAGTTGTTCAGCTCTTTTTTGTGCCACACGTAGATGACGCATGAGAAAACCTTCAAGCCACTTTCTTCCCGAAACAATATTTTTAAAGAGATTACTAAAACCTTCTGCTTACACTAATTGCTTGATAGCGTGTATCAAAAAATCTTTATTTATTGGAAAATTCATTTTACTAGTTCCTAATAACCACTCCTTCAATTTATCTTCGATATTGCCACCAAGTACAGATTTGGGACCAACACAACCTGAAGTTTCTGGTACTTTTCCTCGGATTTTATTACATAACGTAGTTCTTGGAATTTTGTATCGCTTACTAGTCGCAGCGATAGCAAATTAAGGAATTTTATGAGTTAATTAAATAATTAACTCATATAAAACAACATTTTGTGTAGTATCAGAAAACGACATTTCTTATGGTTTCCCTTAATACGTTAAAAACCTTTTTTACAAAAAATTATAGAAGTCCAGCTTCGAAAAACGTCGATTTCCCATGGACTATTTTGTTAAACTATCGAATATGGTGCAAGAATCGCAATTTTTCCACTCTTATATATCGAAGGCCAACTGAAAATAACTTGAGAGTGTATAACGAAGAAGAACCCTTTCGCAAATCAACTAATTTTCTTACACAACTTCCGAATTAAAACGGAATTCTTTTCCTTTTCCGTCTCTACCCCTCACTACGACGGATAACTTGGAATCGTCAAGGGCGACCGACAACCTTTCCTTATCCCCTCGCCAAATTAGATCTTCTCATTAGACGTTTATCCGGACCAAAGCGAATTTTCTCCGAAATATTCTCTATTTTCCCGGTTTTCCGCGCAGGTTCGTTTATTATTCGCGCATTTTGCAAATATATATCGTGGTTTTTCTTTAATTTGGGCCTGCATGATGCTGCAAAATTCCAGATATGTATATATGTGCGGTTTTGAATGGGAACTATTGAAGCACTAAATTATAGATCACGAAATATTTCAAATTATAGTGTTATATACGGACACGGCCATTAATTGTTGCACTTCAATATTAGTGAATCAAAAAACATCGCCAGTATAACGAGATTTATTAAAATCTGCTAAATAAGCGGTAGTTTTTATTTAGACCTCATCATTTGAAGTAAATCTAGGCATTTATTCAGGTTTAAAAAGGGAAAATAATCGCTGGGTGTCAAATCTGGTAAATACAGGCTATGTGGAAGTACTTTGGACGGTAGGTCATGGAGTTTTTGTAACAGAAACCTAAGGCGCATAGTCGTAGTGAAGAAGGAGCTTGCAACAGACATCTGACCACTCTCCTTACGACCCTGTTTAATATCCATCATGCCTCTGTAGACTCGAGAAGACCACATGTTTCCTTGCGATACGTTTGTCAACAGTCACATCTCCATGATATAAAAAGCAACGACTCTTCGGGAATCACTTCAACATTAGATGTAGTGTGGAGATTTTCATCTGCAATATCATTCTCAGATGGGTAGCTGCACTTCGAAATGAAAGGTTCATTAATGAAAACAAAACCATCTGGTCCATCTCGATGTTAAATGTATGGAATGTGGATAGAGTTATAGAGGCGATTCTGAAGCAAAGCGCATATTTCATAAGGATTTGGTCTTTCACCCATATAAATTGATAATTACTCAACATTGCATCACATCTGCTCAAGAAATATTTCAAACTAGTGCGTTATATACTGATAGGGCCATTATATGTGGCACTTTTCAACATTAATCATTCGAAAAACATGCTCAGTATAACGAGATTTGTAAAAATCTGCTAAATAAGCAGCTGTGTTTATTTAGGCCTCATCATTTGAAGCAAATCTAGTGATTTATTCCAGTTTAAGAAGAGGAAATAATCGTTGCGTGTCAACTCTGGTGAATACAGCCCACGTGGAAGCACTTTGAACGTAGATCATGGAGCCTGCACATGAGATCGTGCTGGCATTTTTAGCACACTTTTGCCTACTTTCATCCACTATTTCGGAACTGGCGCTTCATCTCTGGCTTATAATGGTGTCATCATGGGTAAGAAATCAGTCCTGGAGATTGAAAACCGCAGACCGAAAGCTATAAACGTGTATCATTTCATTAACTGTCACAATAAGAAGCAGATGGATATACGAACAACATTTCTACAGTAATATAGCTTTCAATATGTCGAATTATGTACCAGACAGGGACGTTTCGCGGAGAAGTTTAATAACCTTCTTTCATTTGAAGAAAACAGCTGCTGAAAGTTATAGATTCTGGGTTGAAGCTTATTGTGAACACGCTCTACAATGACGGTCCGTCTTTCGGCGTGTAATCACTTGTTGGTTTGACTCACACCAATAATGACAATTTTGCTTATTGACGTAGCTGTTTAACTAAAAATGGGCCCCATCGGGGAGATGATTTTGCGATGAAATTCGAGATCGTTTTCCATTGCTTTCAACACCCAATCTGCGAGCTTGTATGAGTGTAAACCGAGATCCAAATGCAACATATGTAAAATTCTCAGCAACCCTTTCACGAACAGCCACGATATTTTCTTCACTATGGGCAAGACGAAGTCGTGACGATGGCTTTTGGTCATGAAGACTAAACTCACATTCAAAATTATCAATTACACGGGGATGACTTACTAAGGACCAGAATGAGGACCATGTTTTGAACGAAATGTTCTTTGAGTTGTAACAAAAGTTCTAGAATTTTGATAAAATGTTTCGATAATTTCCAAACGTTGTGGCAAAACTTGTTCATTTGACTTCTTTGGACTGCGTCCAATGAGACAACGGTAGTCAGGAGTTATACACCCCCGACCGTTGGGTTCCACAATCTCATATGGAACGCACCCCAACCTGTGTCTCCGCCATAATGAGCATTGGGTAGTTGCTTACTACTTGTGCTTAAAACGGCGGCTTCAATAGCACCAGAAAATTTCAAAGAGTCAAAAATATCCAATGAGACCATTAATTAAATGAAAAAACGCCGGACAATCAAGAATGCAGACACTCCTTTTGGCAAGGTCGAGTACGTTGAGCTTTGCAAAACTATAAGAAAACGTATTCGAGAGAAAACACGCTGATTCAACATGCAGCTTGTGCAAATGACTTTGGAAAAAAACAGAGGAATTAACAAATCTAAGCAGATGCTAAGAAAGAAAAGGACACAAATGTTTTCCTTAATGCGTGAGGATGGTACAATATGCAGGGAACGGACGGAAATGTTAGAGGTTGTCCGAAGATTTTATTCAAAGTTATATGAGGACCAGAAACAAGCAAGAACAGCAATGCTCACTGTAGAACAAGTACCGGATATTTTGGTGGAGGAAGTGATATAGGCTATATATATAGTGATATAGGCTCCAGGAAAGGATAGTATAACTGAGGAGATGTTAAAAGCTGGTGATCGGACTTTACATAAAACACTAGCAGAATTATACTCCAATGTCTCAAACAACAAGAAGTACCCAGCTTATGGAAAAATACAGAAGTGCACCGGAAGATTTAAAGAACTACCATCCAATAAGCCTCCTATCAGTGGTGTACAAAGTTTTCACCAAGATAATATCCACAAGAATAATAAGAAAACTTAAGGACACACAACCACGGAAGCAAGCAGGATTCAGAAGTGAATTCAGTTCAATGGATCTCATCCAGATGATACAGCAGGTCATAGAAAGACACATAGATTATACTATGCCACTGTGCTTGGCTTTTATCGATTATGAAAAATCACTTGATTCAATTTCAAAGCAGGCCATAATGGATGCATTGCTTAATCAAGGTATAGAGAAAGCCTATGTAAATCTACTAGGACAGATATATGATAAAGCTACGGCGACAGTCCACCTTGACGATCTTGAGATTGAAATAAATGTAGAGCGTGGCGTACGGTAAGGTGACGCAATATCGCCTCTTCTTTTCTTAGCCTGCCTGGAAGAAGTGTTCCATAATCTGGATTGGTAACAGGATGGACTAAGGTCATATAAGGACAATGGTGCATACTTAAATCATCTTAGAATCGCAGATGAAATCGTTCTTCTTTCACAAGACCCAGAGGAGCTGCAAAGACACGTACAAGAGCTGCAAAGGGCTGAGAAACCATTTAGCTTAAAAATAAACCAGAAGAAGGGTCAGGTCATGTTCAATAAATTTGCTGAGGATAAAAGGATTTCTATTTTAGAAACGGATTTGGAAGTTGTGGATCACTATATATATATCTGGGGCAGAAGATTTCAATGAAAGGGGATACCGTCCGGGAGAGGGAACGACGCGATAAATGTGGCTGGCAAGCATTTGGCAGGCTCACCATAGTGTTTAAGAGCAAACTACTACTTTGCCTGAAAAGAAAAGTCTTTGATCAGTGTGTCCTGCCCGTTATGACATACGAAAGTGAGACCTGGACACTCACATCACAGTCAGTGCAAAAACTTCGAGTAGCACAGAGGGGAATGGAAAAATGTATGCTTGGCATTACTAGACCGGTTAGAAAGATGCACATTGATCGGAGAACAAACGAAAGTGAGTGACATCATTGGAAGAATAAAGCGATTGAAATGGAAGTGGGAAGGTCATGTTGCGAGGCGATGAGATGAAAGATGGACCAGAGCGGACCTGGACTGGATACCGCTTGATCGCAAACGTCCACGGAGAAGACCGAAAACACGATGGACTGATGACATTATTAAGTATATTGGACCCGAATGGCAGAGGAGCGCTCAGGACCGCGAGAGTTGGAAGCATGCTGAAGAGGCCTTCATCCTGCAGTGGATTGATACGGGTTGATGGTGATGATGATGATGATGCTATATGTATATATTCAGAGTAAATTAATTAAATTAAGATATGATAAGAAAAATAAGACTGGACAGGCTAAAACTGAAGTATATTTTTTAATAATATATTCAATATATTTGTGCCTAAAGTAATTTTAATACAAAAGTTACCTCATCCTAATCGGATCGACCAACTTTACGATCCAAAAGCATCATAACTTATTCTAAACACCACGATTCATCAAACTAAATCGAATATTGCGCTTGGCTAATCTTCCTAATTTGATACAATATGTTTTAATATCAACTATTTGAATCATCCGAATGAATCTTTAACTACAGGTTAAATAAATCAAAAATAGCTGTCAATAATTATTAGCGTACTGTCTGATATTATGTCGTTATCTCAATGTTAATAAATCGATGGAAACATGTATTTAGACGCAGAGCCCCTACGTATACAGAACAGTAATTTGTCCCTGTTTAATCATCCGCAAAGGCAGAGACGTCTAAATAGAGATCAAGAGAAATGAATGGACAAAGGCGGCATCCGCAAGGTAAACTTATTGGTTACGGTAGGCACTAATTAGATGGATATAATATGTGCATTCTAACCACAATGGAACTCTACATAATTATTGCAACGTGAAGATGTTGTAATAATTAAGATAAAATATACGTTTAATGAAACATAAATTGAATATCTAAGCTCCATTGTTATTTATTATTTGTTCACAAAGTTTCGAACAGTTTCACCTCTATTTCAACAGTCATTGTCGTATTTGTCGTGTATAGTGGACGTATTGTTTTGGAATTGCTTCCCTACATTTTGACAACACGACTGACTGGCAGGTCTAAATGTCTGCTTTTGCCCACTGTTATCAAGTAGTCAAGTTTACAATAAATCTGTACATTCTATTTCATTCATTCGTAAAAAGAAGAAAGCATCACGTATGGTGCAATATGTTATAGGCTAAAACTAAAATACCCCAAAATCAATTTTAAAGAAAAGACCGTACCTATTGCCGAACAGAATCTAAAAAGAAAATTTCAAAACATACGTTGCATATATTCTTACATACGTAGGAACGAAAGCAGACAAGCTGTAGTACTCACTTTGCTTGGTCCTGACCGTCCCCTTCAGGCCCCCCTTCAGAAAAATATCCGTTCTTCTTCGGGTACCATACCTAAGGTTGCGGGCAGGATGCTTCACACAGTCTTGATTGCTGCCAGTACGATAGGATGACGTGAGTTGTATAAGATTACAATCCGCCATTATCAGTACTTTAAGCACTTTCATTTTGTACAACCCGAGTCCAGCTAATGACGGCTTTTAGACTAGAAATCTAGCCCTAGAGACATTTGGTGATCCTATAATGGCGATGGAAATGGAAACGGTACCTCTCTTCACTGACATGTAAGTTTTCACAAATGGGGTAAATATCGCGATTATTCTTCTGGGTTTCAATCCGATCGTTCCGATCCGATGAATTTTAATATTCTTGACGATGTCTCGCCAAAATCTTAGTTCGTATTTTCAAATATTTGCTCCCTTGTTAGACAGTTTCAAACTCAGTTCAGTTTGGCGAAACGTCATCAAGAATGTGAAAATTCACCAAACCAATGCATTAACATCATCATCATCATAATCACCACTCAGCAATTGTCGATCTACTGTAGGATGAAGACGTCTCCAGCATGTCTCTGACTGGCACTGTCCATCATTCGGACCCAATATGTTCCCACTTCCTAAAGCTCCAACCCTTTTATTTATTTCGGGAACGGAGGCTAACAGGGCTCTGGCAGAAAAAAAAACCAGGTCGCGTCTGCTGTGGCAACCACCGGCAACCTGGTAGGCATCTGTTCACCCAGAGGGTGCGGTCGTACACCACGCTCCAGGAACTAACAATCCCTGGTTCTAAACTCCCAGTAGAAACACTGGACCTATAAGCTTATAAGCAACCATGACTCATGCAACTAGTAACCCGAAGACGGCAACCGGGTGTTTGGATTCTGGGGAACCTGGACTTCCACGTTCTCAAAAAAAAGTCGGAGTTGTCCGACAAATTTCCACACAAAACTCCTACATTGGCTCCTTCATCATCAATTGGAAAATCTGACGGAATTGGAAAATCCTGTATAATATAACTAACTAGCCTAATACTGAGGTACAATATGGAGGAAAATTCAAAATAAAGCAGGATTTAGATGACATACCTTGTATAGTGATAGAGTATTCTTAAATAAAATAAATATTGTGACACTGAAAATAATTAAAAATGTCCACATTTTTTTTTCCACGACTATATTTAAGGCCTGAAAAAATTCCCATAAAAAGGTCCATTTTATTTATTGATACCGCTGGAATCGACCCATTCGTCATTTTTAATAGTCGAAATATGGAGCTTTGGAAAAATTAAAATTTAACCCAAAAAATAGAAAAGGTAATATCACAAAAAACCCGAATCGAAAAACGATATATTTTTTAAAATTTATACCGATATATAAATTGAAATTTACTTGGAGGTGGGAATTCTATTTTGGAAACGTCATTTTCAATAAATAATATGTATAATAAAATGCATAAAACATATAGGGCTATTAGATTTTATAAATATGCATATGTTTTTATGGGTGATGCTTTTGTTTTGTATATAAACTCGTAAACTAATATAATCCATTGTTTTTTATAATTAAATTACCTAGCGGTTTAAAAATGACAAGGCTTCTGGTGAAGATGGAATCACTGCTGAACTTTTGAAATTCGCTGGTCTAGGTACAATCAAGGAAATAACCAAAATTCTACAAGAAGTTTGGCGAACCGAACGGATTCCGGAAGATTGGAAAGATGCTCTAATCTATCCACTACATAGAAAGGAGATAGAACGGATGTAAACAACTATAGAGGGATATCTCTTCTCCCAGTTTCTTACAAGATTCTATCTCAATGTCTACTAGACAGAGTACAGGGACACTTAGAACCTAACATTGGTGAATATCAAGCACGTTTTCGACCGGGCAGATCCTGCCCTGAACAGATCCTGAATCTAAAGTTGATTCTAAGACATCAAAAACTGTACAATAAAAATCTCGTCTGTACATTTGTGGATTTCAAAAAAGCATATGATTGAAATAGTGCGCATTTAATAGAACTTAAAAATGTATGTTATGTAGGAATTTTAAATGGAACAATCTGCATTTTATTTTTAGCGGTTTTCGACTTATAAGCAAAAAACCAAAATAATGTAATTAATGCAAAGATAATGGTTTATTGTAGTAGTGGACTGGCTAGGGTGACATTACTTCTAAACAAATATTATAAAAATGTATCTATTTAACATTATTAGGTTGATAATTCATAATTAGCGTTTTTAAGTAAGTAATTGACACAGTAAAGAATGGAATGGAAGGAAGAAAATCATTGATGTTATATGGACAGTGTGACAAAAGTAACGACCGTAACTGCAGACAATTCAAGGCAATATATCCTAATTTAGCACGAACGGATAAAAAAAAATTAAATCGATTCAAACAAATTTTACAAATTTTGGTTTTTCGAATATACCCCGGAATTTGAGCAAGTCAGTAATATCTGATGAGGATAACGAGATTAACATTCTGGCTTATTTCCATGCATAACCACAATCTTGTATTAGAAGAGCTGAAGACGAGCTACATATAACATTCTCCTTAATACAAAGAACAATTTTTCTAAATTTCAGTTTCTCAAGCCATACGACTGCCCTCAAAGCGAGAAATTTTGTGAAAATTTACTAGTTCATTTCGAGGAAGATCCACAGTTTTTACAAAAAAATAATTGGACTTAACTTTTAACAAACGAAATTGTCACTTCTGGCCCAATAAAGATTTTTTTTATCAAATATTTTTTGTTCAATCATGGAAAAACAAATTCGATACTTTATTTACGATGAACAGTTAATTTTACGAAAGAATCTAGAAATAGTAACAACAGTGGTAGAGGATTTGACAGAAAACCTTCCATTCGCAGAGTATCGAAGCAGCTGGTACCAGCTTGATGGTGCTTTGGCACACTGTACAGAAGAAGTAAGCAGGCAACTCTATGAACTATTCCAAGATAGATGGTTTAGACGTTTGGGTCCGTGGAATTGACCCTTGAGATCACCCAATTTAACTTCCCTTGATTTCTATCTTTCGGGTACTGTAAAATTTTAGCGTAGGTCCAGTCGCTAAATAGCCTAGTTGCTGATGCGCCTCTAACCCAAACACTTTACTTTACTTTACTAAATAAAGGTAATAATATTTTACAGGCACATTTACATTGCAAAATTTACAAATTAGCATAACATGTATTATTTTCAATAGTTACGTTTCGAACGTTCGTCATCAATTCCTCTATTGTACAAAGAAGTCATCCCGATGTTTAGTCACCTGATTAAAATTAAAATTCACATTTTTTTGGCGTCTTATTCTTTCATTTGGGCCCAAACCAACATTGTTGTCATTGTTCTGACAGGTTGAATGATATGAAAACACCAAAGTGCAGTTATTTAAATACTTCGAAGTTGATTATATAGTTTTTGATAAATTTTGTGATATTTAGAAGGACATTTTAAAAATGTATGTTATTTGTTCCAAAAATATTGTGTTTAAATTATGTTATTTAAAAATTTGTTGTAAAAATATTGTTATTTAAAAATTAAATAAGTTTACAAGCTCCGCAAACCTGCGCTTTACGCCACATTAAGGTAAGGTATTTTTTGTCGTAAAATTTGGTTATTTTTCTAAATATTTAATATGTGTTTTAGGCACCCCTAGCCGCCTCTTTTAAAAATATGATTTTTACAAAGTTTTATTTAGCTTCACGTTATTGTTTTGTTAGTCTATTTTTATGTTAGGGACAAAACAGTTTTCGTTTTTGATACCCAATCAGCTTTAAATTTGATATACGTTTACAGTACCAGTGATATAATAATGTAACATTACAAAATGTACAGCTTCCCCTCTTTAGGGGGGGGTCGGGGGGCGGAGAAGGGTGCCATCTAAATGACTATGTTTGATTTTGTTTAAAATGGAGTTTTTCTAGTTGAAAATTTTTGCATTTTAAGTTTACCTTTGTAGTTGTATTTCTTATAAAAAAAAACCCTGGGTGGTTGAAAGGGGTGGGTTTTCATATCTCGAGAACGATAAAAGGTAGAGCCTTGTGGTTTTTACGATAAGTAAGCTATCAAAAAATAAAAAGCTTCTGTTTAAAAAATAATAATAAAATCAACCCTTGACGGTTGAAAGGGCTGGTTTTTCATATCTCCAGAACAGTAAAATAATTCTTCCTTTAAACTGACATATCAAGACGTAGAATAATAATATGAATCCTGGGATTTCTTTTAGGTCCCGGAGGTGCTGTATGGGCAGAATTGGTCACGGACGCTTGACCTTGTTGAAGTCTTCCAGATAGTTTCTTTGGCTGATGTAATCGCTTGCGTAGCTGTTCCGGAGGATGATCTAATGTTGATATTGCTTAGGTTTATCAGGTTTCGCGAGAATTGCAGATTAAGGGTATCTTGTTACTAGGAAAACCTTGAAGATTGCGTACTGGTTGGCGTCGCGTAGTAGCTAGAGGTGGCCTAGAGGTCGAGAAGTTGATATAACATACATATACATTTTCGTTCGCACCTATCGTTCTTAATATTTTATCACAAAGCTAAAAATGTATTTTTAATTTTTAAATGCGTTTTAAAATACCTTATTTCTAAAAACTACTTTTTATTTAGACATGTTGTCAATACAAAATAGAGAATTGTATGAAGTATGGGTCACAGAACGCGATCAAAATAGGAAAAATAAGGTAGTGTTAGAGCATGTGTGTCAAGGTTATTAGGTGAGGATTTTAAATGGAACAAAAATACAATAGCAGCTCAGAGTAAAATATTTGGAAAAAACGAAAAACACATTAGGTGGTACATACATATTTCCTAAATTTTAATTTAAAAAAAATGTTATCAGACTACAGATCTTCTTAAAATTATAAACCTTCTTGACCTTGACTTTTTATTTTAATTTAAGAATTTTAAGATATATGTATGTATAACAACTTTTCGAAAGGCAATTCCCTGTTGGATAAAATTTTAAAAATAGTTACTTCTAGGTCATTTTCTTTTAAAAATTGTCTTTCCAACATCCAAATATAAACTAAGTGAAATTTTTGTAGAAATTTTCCCAAATTTTTTAAAATGTTAAAGTCCTTAATGTACATATGTTTTTTACTATAGAATATAAATATTTTTACTTTTAAACTGACTAGAAATACTTAATACATATTACTATCTGAAAGTTCTTTTTTTTTTTCAAAAATATTTTTTAAATATATTCCTAAATATTTAAATAATTAAAAAGTAAATATTAAAGCAGTGTAATAGTATAGAAGTATAATAATACTTATTACAATATTTAGGTCATTTTCTATTGTTGCAAAAACTTAGTAAAGGAGTAGGTATTTATTTCACCGATTTATTTATATTTATTTTAATTTAAGTTTGTATAAATTGTAAAATAAATATGTCTATAGGTGATTAATTAGCAAACATTAATCATTATTACAATATTAAAGAATTTTTCAAAACAAAAAAATATTAAAATTTTGTTTTAAAAAACATTTTTAATTTATATCGCCTAAACTGCTGTTATTTCGTCGAAACCCACTTTTTGTAATTGTCGTAATTCATGTCATGATGGTAGTCGCTACTTGTGCTGCTTCACTTCCCTCAAATATAGGCATTAGGAACAAACCCATTTTCACCACCAGCATGTACTATGATCAGACGCGGTCTCTTTCCTATTAGTATTGGTCCATATACACTATAGGGCGAACTTCTGTCCGGTGCTGACGCATTCTTCTAAGAAATTCAATTCTAAGAAGTCAGATTGGCTGACATTCCATTAGTATCCGTCGATTATTACTAAATTTTCTCCATCTAAAATCAATCTAGTGAATTTCTTTAGGTAAAGATTCTCAACAACTTTGGTAGCTAATATCATCTACAATTTTTTATGGACTGTCTATAATGTAAGGACCGGCTTTTTCATTATGTGGAGATTAATAATCGTTCTTCGCAAAATTGCCAAATCACCGTCGTCAAGATTTTTTTTTCTTAACTCGTTTTTTATTGGGAGTTGAAAATTTTGTCACATGGCCTGATTCAACTTCTTTCGCTTCACTGTTAATTCGTCGAATAATTCTAGTGGAAACACCCGTTGTTACCGCGACACCTTGAATCTACAAATAAAATTCTAATATCACCACATTTATACACATCACCCGGAATTTTAAATTGATTTGAAGCCTGCCACTGCTTGTGCTTGCAGAAAATTTAATTAAGTTGCTAACTACCTCACGACTTTGTCCACTTAATACTTTGTTTTTTACTTTAGTTGTAAACGACAGTTTAAAAATGACAACTTTTAGTAACACATAAAATATCAAAGTTTTAATTTTTCTGAGCGGACTGTACTTAACACATGTTAACACCATAAATGCACTGCTTCGAATAAGCTATCGGGTATTAGGGTATTGCGCATCCAAACCTCAGAGACCAACTTATGTTAGTTGTGCCGTAATTATATAAACGGTCTTTCAAATGGAGCGTTTCTTTTTTAATTCTTCAATAAAACATTGAATTTGCATTGAAACTTTTTATTGATAATTGAACCATAATATAGAACTTTTAAACTCGAAAAACTATAGATGCCAAATGACCACGTCTTGTAGCTCTACTGACGTCCACTTTTTTGTCGAAACTTTGGATGACATTTTAGCATAACCGTTGCTCTCGAATAATTTCATTCTTTAGTTCAGGAATCGATTATCTAATTGGAAAATAATCGTAACGGTGTCAAATAATATGATCTTCCTGGCCAAATAACATCACCGTTTCTTGCAGTAACTCTTCCAGGAAATTGTTTTCTCAATAAATCAATTGTTTCATTAGCAGAGTGAGGTGTAGCGCCATCCTGTTGGAGGCACATATCCTCCAGATCAATATTATTCAATTCAGCCCATAAAAATCCAATTATCACAACCCTATTCACAGTTACAGCTTCAACATCGGCATTTTGAAAGAAATACGGCTCAATTGCACCTTCTGGCCATAATGCACATCAAACGGTGACTCGTTTAGGATGTAAAAGTTTCTCATAAATCAATCGTGAATTTTCCAAATGCGGCAATTTTGTTTATTAACAAAGACACCAGTTTCAAATTTTCATTTAAATTTTTTGAGAAAAATCATCTGTTTGTTCTTTGATCCAGTTGACAAATACAGGACGTTTTGAATGCTCCTGAGGCTTTAGTTCCTGTATTATTTAAACCTTATATGCCTTCAGATATAAATCCTTTCGTAAAATACGCCATGTTCTGGATTTAATTAAAACATGTTTAATTTAAAATCCGCATATTAATATTTCAAATTTATTTAGTTTTAATGTTAATATTCTGTTATTAAATGATCCAACCATTATACCCAATAAAAACAATTTCTAAATATAAATCCCTCGCAAGAGACAAGCGAGAGCCAAAACAAAAATAACATCAAAAATAAAGCGATCTTTGCAAAATGTCATTAAGGATACACAAATAAACCAGACCATGCCTAACATCTGCTGAACATACAAGATACACCATGAGATCTAATTATTTAAGCTGGAAGGAGCCTGTGTACAAAGCAGGAATTTGCAGCTTTTATTTCGCGTGATGACAAATAGCGTGTTAAGCATTCGGATGGCAGAAGATTATATTCAAACTCGTACGATAACGAAAATTAACAAGTGTCACGTAAATAAGTAAAATAATTATATCTTCAACAGATCTATTCAAAACATTTGTTGTTCTATAAGTTTGGTTTACAAATTTTTCCCGCCATCGTTTGGTTTACAAATTTTAAAGAAAAAAGCATAATTACAACAACAAATAAATCAATGATGTAGGTTCTCCGTCATTGTTCACGACCTCTCGATTAAATTATTAATGCCCTTTCGTCAGAAACCACCGAGCCTAAACTCGAAGAAATTGTTAAACTAGTTTTTGAAGTCCGCATCATTGGCGAAGATTACAACCTTCATTTACTAAACCTGAAGAGATTTACCACTAAACATCAAATCACTTTTTTTGAACTTCCCGACGGTTGATCCCTAAGGAGATGATTTAATCTCCTTAGATTAAACCATCTCCTGATGATGCTAGTATAGTTAGCGACACGTTTAGTGGTAAATCTATTCAAGTTTAGTGT
Organism: Cosmopolites sordidus; assembly: GCA_031761425.1. Classification (NCBI taxonomy): domain Eukaryota; kingdom Metazoa; phylum Arthropoda; class Insecta; order Coleoptera; family Curculionidae; genus Cosmopolites; species Cosmopolites sordidus. The sequence goes on along the minus strand of JARFXV010000581.1, from coordinate 232,224 downwards.
TTCACACCAAAGGTTCCAATAGAAGAAGTGACCCCTCATTTAGTTGGATAGCGAGTGCAAAATCTGGATACTACGGAGGATGCGGACGAACCTCCCATTCAAGATCATCGAAAGAGGTCTCTTTGAAGAAATTTAATGTACGAGGTCGTGCAGGGTCGTGGAGCAAGGGTCTCATTGTATCTAATTATCCTTATAGCTCTGAATCAAATTTCGACCATTCACCACCAGGGAATTCAAACTCAAAGAACAATAGAAGATCAAGAACCAAATACACAAAAGATCCTGCTGGTATATATAAAAGGGGTACATCACGAACACGATAAGTAGACTATTACGAAAACAAAAAATCAGTTTACAAGCCGCACGAGACTGTCGCAAATATCCTGAAAACTCCCAAAAAACAGTCAGACCTATATATATATATATATATATATATATATATATATATATATATATATATATATATATATATATATATATATATATATATACATACCTATATATATATATATATATATATATATATATATATATATATATATATATATATATATATATATATATATATATATATATACATACCTATATATATATATATATATATATATATATATATATATATATATATATATATATATATATATATATATATATATATATATATATATTATAATTATTCACGTATGGACCCTGGTGGACCACGCGAAGTACAATTAGAGGCGTTTGTTGTTGTTAGCCTTCCTTTGCGTCCATACAAATTTCATTCTGTCGCTATGAGTTTTTTCCTTTCGTCAGACCGACCTTTCGTCAGTCCATGATTATTTCACCCAAATATTTGAGTTGAAAGACTCGTCTGATGTTGCCATACTTTGTTTTTAGAAATGGTGTTCTTAGTCTGTTGCAGATCATGTATAGTGTCTTTTCAAAGGAAATTTGGAGTCCTACCTATTCTGCTGTTTCCTTTAGGATTTCAATCTGTTTTTGTGCCGTTAATATATCTTGAGCCAACATTGCTATATATATATATATATATATATATATATATATATATATATATATATATATATATATATATATATATATATATATATATATATATATATATATATATTATAATTATTCACGTATGGACCCTGGTGGACCACGCGAAGTACAATTAGAGGCGTTTGTTGTTGTTAGCCTTCCTTTGCGTCCATACAAATTTCATTCTGTCGCTATGAGTTTTTTCCTTTCGTCAGACCAAGTTGTTCCAGTCTTCCTACAATTTTCTCTCTGGCCAACCTTCCAAACGTCAACCTTGTGTCTGAAACAGCCTCTATCCTGAATTTCACTTTGTGTAATATTTACTGATTTTAGATCCTCTTTCATTGCAGCAATCCATTTAATTATTTCTACTTTAGCTCTACTTCTATTCTCATAAAATTCGACTATTTATCTAGTTAGCCTATTTGTCTAGTTAGCTAGCCTCGGATTTATCCGGTTTTATGTGTCCGTAAAACTTAAGTCTTCTTTTTCTCATATCGCTATGTATATCTGTATATTGTTTGATTTCTTGGTTTTCTCGAAGTAGGTATGTGTTGCTATTTATTTGTTTGAGGCCTAAGATTTTTCTAATAATTTTTCTTTCCTTATTTTCAATCTCCTCGATATCTCTCTTTCTATTCAAAATGAGCGTTTCTGCCCCATATAAACATTCTGGCTTAATAACTGTATTGTAATGTCTCAGTTTTATGTTTTTAGATATGCATTTTTTGTTGTAAATATTTTGTGTAAGTCTCAATGCAGTTTCTATTTTTTGACACCTACCCTTATTGGACGCTTTTTCCAACCCGGTTTCCATGATTATTTCACCCAAATATTTGAGTTGAAAGACTCGTCTGATATTGCCATACTTTGTTTTTAGAAATGGTGTTCTTAGTCTGTTGCAGATCATGTATAGTGTCTTTTCAAAGGAAATTTGGAGTCCTACCTATTCTGCTGTTTCCTTTAGGATTTCAATCTGTTTTTGTGCCGTTAATATATCTTGAGCCAACATTGCTAGATCATCAGCAAACGCCAGACAATCAACTTTGATGTTGGTTCTCCCCAGTTTAATGGGCTGGTCAATATTCAGGACCGACTTTTCTTTCACGCCACTCCTGTATTATATTTTCTAGAACACAGTTAAATAAGAGTGGCAAGAATCCATCCCCTTGTCTCAGTCCAGTTTTTATTTCAAAGGGCTCTGAGATGTCACCCATAAATTTAACTTTTGACCTTGTGTTAGTTAATGTTGCTTTAATAATTGCCAACGTTTTCAGATCTAGTCCTTGTTCTTTCAAGATTCGGAATAAAGATTCGCGGTCTATAGAATCATATGCTTTTTTGAAATCCACAAATGTACAGACGAGATTTTTATTGTACAGTTTTTGATGTCTTAGGATCAGCTTTAGATTCAGGATCTGTTCAGGGCAGGATCTGCCCGGTCGAAAACCTGCTTGATATTCACCAATTTTAGGTTCCAACTGTCCTTGTGCTCGGTCTAGTAGACATTGAGATAGAATCTTGTAACAAACTGGGAGAAGAGATATCCCTCTATACTTGTTTACATCCGTTCTATCTCCTTTCTTGTGTAGTGGATGGATTAGAGCATCTTTCCAATCTTCCGGAATCCGTTCGGTTCGCCAAACTTCTTGTAGAATTTTGGATATTTCTTTGATTGTACCTGGACCAGCGGATTTCAAAAGTTCAGCAGTGATTCCATCTTCACCAGAAGCTTTGTTATTTTAAGCCACTTGATTTGCGTAATTATTTCATCTTCATTCGGTGGTAATGAATCTGGGTTTGTTTGTTTAGGGTTTAGTGTTGGTAATTTGTTTAAAGGCTCAGGACAGTTTAGTATTTGTTCAAAATATTTCGCTTTCTTTCTTTTTTCTTTGTAATTCTTTGCAATTGTCTTTGTTATTTAGAGCTAGTTGTCCGTTTACCTTTTGAAAGCATAGGCTCTGCGGTTGATAGCCTGTTAATTTAGTTTAAAATGTTTTGTAAAAGTTTCGGGTGTTATTTTTTTGGAAATCTTTTTCTATTTCATTATGTTGATTGTTTTCATATTTTCTTTTTGTTTGTCTAATTAGCTTCAATATTTCTTTTCTTACTTCCAAAAAGATGTTATAATTTAATGCTGTTTTTGGCTGTTCCAATCTTTGAATGCTTTACTTCGGCTTAATACTGCTTGCTCGCAAACTTCATCCCACCACGGATGTTTTCTACGTTTTTGTAAAGGGACCAACTTTATGGCTGTTTTAATAATTTCTTGTTTCAATTCTTGCCAGTTCTGTGCTGGTTGTTTATCAAGCTCTTCTGTTAGGGCAGGTTTTATTTTCCTTGGGTCGAACTTTAGTATTACTAGTCTCTTTTGAATAAGTTTTCGAGGTTTTAAGCTAAGTTTAATTCTAGTCAAGTAGTGATCCATGTCTATGTTAGCTCCTTTTCTGACTTGAACATTCAAAATCTCTTTATAATTGGGGTACGAAATGGCAACATGGTCAATTTGAAATTCACCCATGTACGTGTTTGGGCACCTCGAGGTCTTTTGTTTCGTTATTTTCTTCTTAAAATGAGTTGACATTATTTTTAGATTAAACTGCGAACATAGTTCAACCAATCTTCTACCATTATGGTTAGTCCATTTATGAGCGGGAAAACTGCCGACTGTTTTCCTGTACTTTTTTTCTTTCCCTAGCTGGGCGTTGAAATCACCCAATAGGATTTTTACATGGTTAGAGGGAATTTTAGAGATAGTGTTTTCCAAAATACCCAAGGACTTATTTACTTTTTCTGGATTAGATTTATTTTCTTCGTTAACTGGGAGGTGTGCATTGATTAATGTATAGTTCTTGTTAGCACACTTGAGGGATAGTGTCATAAGTCGATTATTTACTGGCTGGACATTAGTGTGAATGAGTATGAATATGAGTGAGTCGTATGAATGTCTATGACTATGAAAAGAATGACTATGAAAGAATAAAAATATGAATGACTATGACAGCTGAAATATTAATTTCACTTCAACAAAACGCCCACACACGAATCTTGTGCGCCGCATATTCCTTTGACGTTCGCGAGAAAACCGAGAACAGATGGTTCGTGTGCGTGCGGTGCGGAGAAAATATTTGTATGTAACCTTGTATGTCAGAGCGTCTACATTGCCAAGCAGCACACTCCATACAACACATACAGCCCGCACAACGCAAATTTTTATTGATATGGACCCCGCTTAATAATTGCTACAAATGACTAATGGACAGGATAACGAAGGGCATTTATGGCTTATATGTAAACTATTGCCTTAGATAAAATTCTTTATAAGCTCTCCTCGGATTTTCCAGACATTGTAATAGTTTTCCGACATTCTTATAGTGTTTCTTATACAATCGCATTGTAGGCATGAAGAAATGAGTTGTAAAAGTAATAAATTATATATAAAATTTACAACATTTTCCATCTGAAACTTGGAAACAAAGGCACGGAAAACTTTAAAAACCAAGACTTGCGGATTTTCCCTTATACATAAATACCCATCAGAATAGTTACTATGACGAATCGCTTGCGCGGAAATCTCTTTTTTACTCATTCCTAAGTGCGTCATCTATCCCACTTTCTAACCACGCCATCCTGCCAACATTAAAACTGACATACTGCTTCCAATCCACAGTCTGGAGAAACATAGTTGTTTCGAGAGAAAACCACCATTTTCCGACAGAATTTTCTCGTCCGCCGTACCGTTCGTTTTGTTTATGGAACTCCAGCTTGTCCTGGCCATTTTTCTTAGGAAGAAAAATAAATGTTCGCCATTTTTCAAGCGAGAAACGCCCGAGGACCATGCCGATTTGTCTTTTGTCGAGTTTTCGGGCTTCTCGGACGAAGCAGCAGCAAGAGAGAGAGGCCGTGACGGCGAAGACCATGGTGATACGTCACTTTTAATATTTATAAATGATTGGATGAATCGGTTTAATAAAAGAGCGGGAAAATATCGTCTGAAGAATATATTTCCGTCTTTTAGAGAATGATTTTGGCTATTTTTTAGCGCTAGAACACGTCGAATGGATAAGTATCCTTGACTGCACCGGGAAATGGCACATAAATATCTGCCACGTAGATTAGGATCTTTTTTAGGCCCAAAAAGGTTTACTAAAATATTATCTTATTGATTAATTATACTCTATAAGCCTGTATCAATTATAAAAAACCATACAAATCTGATGATCTCACATAATCATCATATCGCCGTTAAAACTTAATTTTATTTAACAGGATAAGCAAAGTTCTGTCTACTTGATCATATTAATTATCAATATAAAATATTTGACTGTATTTTTAAATCCAACCACTAGGTGGCGCTCCCGGATAACGTTTACCTATATTGTGCGTGTTTCAGAATTAAAGACGACTGGGCCTGTTTCGATTATTTCGGGAGAAGGGCATCCGAATTTAACAGCTGAGTTCCTAAAGAACGAAAATGATGGATGAATAAGATGTGGATGAATTATTCCGCCTACTAATCGAACGTGACATAGTTTGTCTATTACTGCTACCTGTATTTAAAAAGTCAGTTATTTATTATGTATTAACTTTATTTAATTAACTTTCAGGCTTTTGAAATGGGAATTCCTATCGCTAAAAGAACTTTTTTTGACACTGTGAAGTATCCAATTTTTAAAAAACTGTTTTTTCATTTCGACACTTATCGGTTGCTTTAGAGGCCTTGTGCACAATGGTACAAGAGCAAATGTGTTTCTTTTTAGAAAGTCCTAAATCACAATTGTAAAGTATTGAATAAGATGCCCTGTAATGTCTGAATGACTATGAGGTGTTCATATATTTTTTGGGGTTTTTTTTGCCACGATATAAGACTCAAAAAAATATCATAAATATATATTCTTATGTAAATAAAGAATCACTGGGTAAAAAATAAAAAACCAAACGGAGACAAATTTCTTCAAGTGATTCTTTTCTGTAATGAATTTGCCTAACGAACAAAATTTTAAAAAATATCAAAACTTTCTAAAATAAATATAAACTTTTGAACGTTAACAACCCTTGAAAAAATAACAAATTTGTTTTAGTAACCGTCAACTAAACAAACTAAAGAAAGTTTCGGCTCAACTTCTCAAAATTTTTAGTGAAAATATTCATGGAAAGAATTCGAAAACTTTAAATAGCTATGTCTCGTTGCATGTACATGTACCCTGTTGTATCCCATGTTGTCCACCAGCCATGTTGTCCAGCAGCCGTTTTAATACAAAATTATGTAAACAGTAAACTAATTTTTAAATTATTAAAAAATTCAAACGGTATTAAAAGAATCGGTAATAAAATACAGAAGATAAAAAAACCGCTATAATAATTCAAATAAAAATAACTGTATTGCTATGCCTTCGGTAGATTTAAATTCAATATGGTTCCCGATTTTAAAGAATACAATTAAAAATGTTTAAGTTTTTTTAATACACAATAATCACACAGTAAACCTCACCTATATATATTTTTTGGTAGTATGTCATTGTTATTAAAAATTATTATTGTCAATGTAAGTATCATTGACATACACAAAATATATTTACTTCTTATCTTTGCATTATATATAGAAATTAATATAATTAATTTTTTTTAGATTCGTTTTGAAAACGGGGGGAGAAGACCTCCCAAAACGTTAACGTTCAAAAGTTTGTATTTACTTCAGAAAATTTTTATATTTATTAAAATTTTGTTCGTTAGGCAAATTTATTATAGAAAAGAATCACTGAGAAATTTGTTTCCGTTCGGTTTTCTTACCCAGTGATTCTTTATTTAAATAACAAGAGATATTTTTGATATTTTTTGAGTTTTAGATCGTGGCAAAAAACCCAAAAAAAAGATGCCCTGTGACAATAATAAAACATCGAAAGGACCCTTTTGAAATATACATGAACTATGTAATGCTTGAATGATTGTGGCGTGTTCATATTTTTTTTCCGTTTATTTGGGTTTTTCCATTTTTTTAGTTTGGTTTTATTGTTGTCAATGTAAGTATCGTTGACATATACAAAAAATATATTTACTTTCACTCGTTACTTTATATATATCAAATTAATATATTTTTTTTTTAGTTTAGTTTTGAAAACGGGGGGAGAGTACCCTCGGAAACGTTAACGTTAAACGTTTGTAAAACCCACCCAGTTACCCAGTGATTCTTTCTTTAAATAAGAACAGGTATTTTTGATATTTTTTGAGTTTTAGATAGTGGCGAAAAACCCAAATAAAGGAAAAAATATACATGAACTATTTTATGAGTTTTCATGTGATTCTTGTGGTAAAGGGACGAAAAAGGCATATTCGTTATTTTAATAGGGATTACGTATTCATTACACTCTAAACTGGCGAATCTACCAATTTAAACACCTGCGAAGTGTTAAATGGTACAACTGATATCTCCAAAGAGGAAATTATAGAATATTACGTTCCACGGACGAATAATTCTGAGAATCTAAACCCTTACGATCGACGTTTTGTCCTTCTTAAGCCCGTATTCCCTCGCATTTCTTTCCATCGATTCTTTAACGTTCGTTTTTATTTTTTAGTCCCATTGTTGTTTTCGTATTGAAATCGAAATTTTGAATGGTGAAGACATCAAAATACATTAAAAATAATAGGAATTAGCGCGAAAAAGAAGAGTTAAAGATAAGAAGATGGCATAAAAACAGGACACAGCACTGGTATTTAATTTTGACGTGCAATCTACCCTTTCAGCTCCAAAATGAACCGACGGGCCACTTTTACTATGTTTTCTATGTATTTCTATGTTCTGCATTTCCGCCTTTATCAGACTTATTCCTTCCAGGTATTAATAGCTCGGGCATTTCGTCACACTACATCCGTTTTGTAAGTTTAAGTTTCTTCCATCCCCAACAACCACCATGTATTCGGTTTTCTTATGTATTTGGTTTACCCAGTGATTCTTTATTTAAATAACCAGAGATATTTTTGATATTTTTTGAGTTTTAGATCGTGGCGAAAAACCCAAAAAAAGATGCCCTGACTTAAAGAACTTTTTCGGCAGACTTTGTTTTTTAAAAACTTTATTTCGAAAATGGTTTACAAAATAGGTTTTTTAAACTCAACAGCTTAACTAAGAATTGACAATATTAAATTTGGAGGTAATATTTATACTTAAAAATACGTTTAGGTTGCGTTTCTCACGGGACCATCTGGTGGCGTGATGACTCCCAAGGTGATGCTGACATCGTGGTTCTCATGCGAACGAAATATGTAACTCTACTCTTGAGGTGATGCTGACATCGAGGTTTTCATGTGAGCGGAATACGTAACTCCTCCCTCCTTAAGATTCGAAAACAACGGTACGTTTTTCCGAATCCACTTTACTCTGGGGGTGGCTTTTCTTGGACCTTCTTCTGACAGCTTGCCAATAGGGATACAACTTTTCCCTTTGCATCATCACTACAAGTATGGTTAGGACAATGCAAATACCTAAAACAATATAATTTGTGGTTTGTCGATGATTAGTGTTATCGAGGTTTATCGGCTTCAATTGATTTGCCATATTCTTCAGATGGTATATTTCGTCAATATTGATTTTGGTAATGTTCGAGGTAATCGAAGTTTTCGTTCCATCTAACTTTGACCATTTTATTTCGGGTAGGATAATTGGTTTTCCTCTCTGAATCTTTAAGTCATTTAGAAATTTCTTTTCCTTAATTTGAACTTCGCAATCTTCTGGGATTTTAATTAGTGAAGATTTCGATATTTCGAAATATTGATCGGTGTTGCATTTGGCAATCATTGTTTCTGGTTTGGTGGGTAAGATTAAAACTAGTTCTCTGGTAATCTGCTCTGTCACTGGTTCCTCAATACTAATTTCGATTGTCGGACAATTTCCAGTTTGATGTCCTGCTATTAGACTGTTCACACATTGGTCATCGGGTAGGAATTCTTCCATGCAGAAATGTATTTTCTCGATAATTGGACATGAATTAGCAATAAATTGTCTTCTCATAGGGGTTTGTGCCAAATAAGGGTATTTTGGTATAAAGATGGTTCGATTTTGGATAATTGGGTAGATGTGATAGAAGGTAAGGGTTTCAGGCCTCAGTATCGGTACATGTATGGCAAATATTACTTTGCTTTCTAAAAATTCTACTTGAATTCCAAAAAATTGATAGTATGACAATAAATTTTTGAATGTTGGAATTTCCGAATTGTTATAGATATTCTTTAAATAGTTTAACATATTTTTTAATTCTAAACTTGACAGTATGCTGCTATGTAGAGCGTTTACTTTGGCAAACATAATAGCGTCTTCCAAATTATCAAGAAACATTATTAGATTTTGACAATCTAAATTTAATTGCGTTGTAATTCCTTGGAAACTTAGATAATCTTGTATGTTATTGATAGTTTGTTGAACTGGTGAGAGTAATGTATATAAACTTGATTGCAGTGACTCTTGATTTTTACTTAGAGTTGCCACAGTTTCGTTGTAATTATCGATTAGATTTTTTGATAATGAAATCTGTAATTTTAATTCGTCAACTATGGTTTTCTGATTGGACTCTAAAATTGCTATTGCTTCATCATATCGTTTACCGTCATCTGAATCTAGGGTTCCGAATAACCATTTATTAATCTTTCCAATTCCATCAATAAAACCTCGTTTATTTCTAATGTGAGGGTGTAAATTTTCGATTTTATTTGTTGCAATTTCTATTAAGTATTCGGTTCTGAGGAGTAGGTTTTGCGCTAGTGCATGATAAGAGATATTATTCGATGCATTTACTGGTAATAAACTTTCCTTGAGTTTAAGAAAATAAGCCTTAATATTACTTAGTTTATCGATTAAATGTCTTAAATCTACGTAATGAATAAATGTATGTCTATTATAAATAAGTCTGGAATTTCCCAGTTGGATAGGTAATATGGGGTTCTCCAGCGTGGTGATTTGAATGTCAGACCCGTTTGTCAGGTGGATCTGCAGGACCAGGTATAACAGGATCGTCGCTGTTTCCTGCTTCATCCTGAAAAGATTTTCCTCCATTAGGTTTAGGTTTTCTGAGGGTACTTTTATGATATGAAGTTTTGTCTGTTATTATTTTGGTATCAGTTTCATCAATTATTGGTACCTTTTTAAATTTTGGTTTGTCTTTGCTTCTATATTTCGTTTTCACGTAGGCGATCTTTTGATCTTGAAAGTCAGGAGGTTCTTGTCTAGTTTCGTTTATTTTCAATATTACATTTTGTTTGGTTTCTTCATTTATTCTCTTTACTTTCTCATATAGCTTGTTCGATGTTTCTTTATGTGATTGTACATAGCTAGATATGATAGCGTTGTCGTTTAGATCAAAAGGGTTTATAGTATTTACGTGTCCTGTTGTTATTTCGAAGGGCGTAAGTTTGGTCACGCTTTGTATTGAATTATTATAACCCATTACAGCTCTTCTCATCAACTGCTGTATTGTCATGTCTTTGTTTTCTTCTCGTAAACAACGAAAACTTTCAATTATGGTCGAATGAAAACGTTCAACGGGTGAGTTCGAATTACTGTTTTTCGCGGTTGTATAGTGTAGTTCAATTCTATACAATTTACAGAAATCTTCGAGGTCTTTATTTTTGAATTCTGTTCCTTGATCTGCGGTTATTTTTAATGGAAGACCGTGATGTGTTACGAATGTATACAAATTTTCTACTACTTCGGTACCTGTAATACTACGGAGTGGGTAGGCTTGTCCATATCTTGAGAATGAATCTAAAATTGTTACAAAGGCGTCGTAATTTATTCTAAAAGTATCCACGTGTATGTGCTCGAAAGGTCTTGATGCTGTAGGTGTTAAATTAAATTTAATTACGGGTGGATTTCGATCATATTTGTTTCTTTGGCATATCTCGCAATTATTAATGAAATTTTCAATATCATCTGACATCTTTGGCCAATAAAATCTTGTACTGAATGCTGCTTTCATTTCATTCATACCTCTGTGGCATGTTTTGGTGGTGTGGTGTAGAGTAAGTTTTTCCTGTTGCTCATCTCTTGTTCGTATATCTTCTAAGAACGTTGAGCATTGTAATATCTTGTAAGATGAGTTTTTAAAAAGGTTTTGCAAAGTGATTGCAAACTGACGTGCGCATTCTTGGTTATTAAAGTATATAGCGTATAATTGTTTCGGTTTTACATATTCTTTAAGGAATGTGACTATACTGAATGTTGGATCTCTACTTGAAATAGTTAAGTAAAATCTGCTGTTTTCGAACACTCGTTCTTGTCTTAGTTGAAATTTGGTTATATCTCCACTTGTGACAATTATTTGATTTTTATACATGTTTATGGCTCTTTCAGTTATTGGCATTCCGCAAATGGGATCTTCAGCTGAAGAGTGTACTGTTTCAACTCCTTCTTTATTATTCTCATGAATAGTTGGTGGTTTAATTTGAATGTCCGAAATAATATTTATTTTCGGTGGAATAACTTCATCAATTGTAACTTGATCTACGTTTGGTAATTCGCTAGGTGTTAATAGAAATTCTTTTATTATATCATCAGCGTCGCCTGCATTATTACAAACTGATTCGGTTTCTGCTGCATTGACTTCTGCTACATTCCTGGATAGAGCATCAGCTGCTTGGTTGTTTTTCCCTTTTTTATATCTAATTTCGTATTCAAATTCTGCTAATTTTAGTCGCCATCGTACTAAACGAGAATTTGGTTCTTTTAGCGACATTAACCATTGTAAAGGTTTGTGATCGGTGTATATCACAAATTTTGCGCCATATAAATAGGGTCTGTAATATTTACAACTCCACACAATAGCCAATAATTCTTTTTCTGTTGTTGAATAATTGATTTCGGCGGGGTTTAGAGTTCTGGATGCATAGCAAATTGGGTGACCATCTTGAGATAAAATTCCCGAAATTGCATAATTCGATGCATCCGTAGTCAGTTCGAAGGTTTTAGAGAAATCCGGATATGCTAAGACTGGTTCTGAAATTAATAGATTCTTACAGGTGTTAAAACATTCTACGAATTCTTGTGTGTGTTCGACTTTATTTCCTTTCTTTAAACATAGAGTCATCGGTTTAGTGATTTTGGCAAAATTCTTAATAAACCTACGGTAATAGCCTAACAAGCCTAAAAATGCTTTGATTTCCTTTTGCGTTCTTGGAATGGGATATTTTTGTATAGCAACTATTTTCTTTTTATTAGGTCGGACTCCTTCAGGTGTCACAATATGACCTAGAAATTCAACTTCCTTTCGTAGAAATTCACACTTGTCAATTTGTATTTTTAAATTAGCTTCTCGCAATTTCTTAAAGATGAGTTTAAGGTTCTGAATATGTTCCGTTAAGCCTGTGCTCACTACTATTATGTCGTCCATAAATACCATACAAATCTTGTTCTGTAGCTCTTTTAAGACTTCGTCCATTATTCTTTGGAACGTAGATGGAGCATTTTTCAGACCGAATGGCATCCTTAAAAATTCATAATGTCCATTTTCAACTGTGAACGCCGTTTTTTCTATGGAGTCTTTTTCTACCTCAATCTGGTGAAAACCAGACGCTAGGTCCAATGTTGAAAAGTACTGGGCTCGTCCTAATTTGTCCAATATATCGGTTATATTTGGAATAGGGTAGCGGTCCGAAATTGTCTTTTCATTGATTTTTCTATAATCAACTACTACTCTCCATTTTTGTCTTTCCGAAGCGTCCATCTTCTTAGGGACGATCCATATCGGTGATGACCATGGACTGGATGATGGTCGTATTATTCCCTTTTCTAACATTTCGCTGATTTGTTTGCACACTTCATTCTTGTGAATGTATGGGTATCTGTATGTCTTTGTGTACACTGGTATATTATCTGTGGTTTTTATTTCGTGTTTAATTTTCGATGTAAATGTTAATTTGTCTCCTGGTTGGTAAAATATATCTTCAAATTCTCTGCACAATGCCGTAATTGCTTTTCCTTCTTCTTTGTTCATATGTTCGGTGCGTATTAGATGATTTAACTGTGCCTTTTTGCTTGGTATTTGTTGAGAACATTTATGATTTACTTGTTCGAAAGTCATACATTCGAATTCTTGCGGTTTAAATAATTGACAAGGAAATGGTTCAGTGAGAGTCAATGTTATATAGTTATTTGTTGGGTTATGAATTTCGATTATAGCATAACCATCGTGAGCATAAGAGAGAATGGATGGAAAGTTCAATTCATCTATTTTTTCGCTGTTGGTGATGATTTCTCCTTCTCGTATATTAACTGGAATTTTCTTTAAAGTTTTTTCTTTGGGATTTATGGTAATAGAAAAATTTGTTTCGGAAGGTCTTCGGTATTTAAAAGGAATTTCGATTTGTTGTCCAATTAGTTTTTTATTTAAAAGATCTATATTCAATCCCATATTAATTAAATCTGTTAGACCGATTACTCCATCAAAATAGTCGTGAAAATCAAAAAGAATAAAATCTATCTCATAATCTAGTTTAAATTCTGAAAATGCTGGAATTTTTGCCTGAAATTGTGTGTTTTCACTACCTATTGCTGTTTTGATGATGTTATTCGCTCGATAGATACAGTTTGGATAACATTTTTCTGCGACAGTTGGTCTTAAAATTGATCTTGAGCTCCCGGTATCTATTAAGAGTTTAATTTTAGGATAGCCAATTTCGATATATGGTAAAGCGTTATTAGAGGAAATGTTTATTTCCGTCAAGGTTGGCCTTCGTTCTGGGCTTGTTCCGTAAAATTTCCAATTTCTTTAAGGTTTTCATTCTCTGAAAATTCTTCGTTTTTTTGTTGTTCATCTTCACCATAGTTATTCACATGATAATCAAGGTGAGTTTCTTCATTCGGTTCGTAGTACGAGTAATCTTGATAATCTTCAACCGGATATCCTTCACACTCGTTGTTGTGAAGTTCTTCGAAAGTAAAATTCGGTTTTTGATTGGGGTATGTGTTTTGGAAATGGTTGAATTGATTACGGATTGGCTGTCTGCTAAATCCGTTACTGTTTCGTACACTAATCGACATGGGTGTTGGTTTACTCATTTGACTAGGTGGAATATTCTTGGGCTTAAACACATTTTTTGGAGGTCCAAAAACTTCCCGGTTTGTAAAGAATTTTTGAGGTGCGAATTGTCTGGGCTGCACATTTATTGGTTGTGATGGCCATTGAAATGGTTTTGCCATTGTCGAATATTGTTGTTGATTAAAATTTGGGTTTCGGTTAAAAGCATTCTGATTAAATTGATTTTGATTGAAAGGGTTTTGATTAGAATAATTTTGATTGTTTGAGAATTTTGGATAATTTGAAAAATTTGTTGGTTTCGGTGCAAATTGATTATTACTGTATTTTTCAGTTGCGTTTAGGTTCCCATATAATTTTTCGAAATTTTCAAATTCAACGACATAAGCCATTGCATCTTCCAATGTGTCGAGTTTTTTCAAATGCATGTTATTTTTCAGGGTTCCCGTACAACCTGCTATGAATGTATTTAACGCCGTTTTCTCATAGTAAGTAATGTGGCAAATTTTCTGTTGTTCACTCAAATTTAAATCGTTACTAATTCTCTGAGCAACATTACTTCGAAGAAGTTGAAGTCTGGTTCCGAAACTTATTAAGTGTTCACCTTTGAATGGTCTGGCTCGTGTTAATTCTTGGACTAAATTGTCCGTATTGCGTCTATCAGAAAAACATTGTTGTAACGCGGCTTTCAGAGCGTCCCAATTTGTCAGCTCTGTTCTATTCCCAACCATTACTTCTGCTTTCTCGATTAATTTTTCCTGAATACAATCGAAAATGTGGGCATCTAATTCCTCACTTTGTAATTGCCTATATATATTTACGAGTTTATCGCATTTGGTAACAAATTTATTTAAAACGTTACTGTCACCATTAAAAGGTTTAATATTTTCTAATCTAGATTTGAATAAATCCCAGTCAATGGGGGTTTGTTTACTTTGTTTCTGCATTTTAGAATCGTTATCGTTAAATGCTAATGCTAATGATGCTACTAAATCGTCAATTTCTGTCATATATTTTTGTTCCTCTTTCTTAACCTAATTTCTAACCCTAATGTGTTCAATACACTGGTTTTTTGTGTGAAATACACTTCCCTAACTATTCCAACTGAGTACCTTAATCAGAGGGTCAGGAGGGTAAAAGGAATTGGCACTAACCTTTGTTGATCTGCTTCTTCCTTCCCGAATTCTCGGCTGTGCTGCTGTCTGCTTCTGGTTCTGTTGATTGCACTGCTGGATTGGCTCCAACTGTTGTGTCTCTTGGTGTCGTCCTCAATTGGCTCGTTCGTGAAACACTTGTGCAATCCTACCGACTGCGCCACTTAAAGAACTTTTTCGGCAGACTTTGTTTTTTAAAAACTTTATTTCGAAAATGGTTTACAAAATAGGTTTTTTAAACTCAACAGCTTAACTAAGAATTGACAATATTAAATTTGGAGGTAATATTTATACTTAAAAATACGTTTAGGTTGCGTTTCTCACGGGACCATCTGGTGGCGTGATGACTCCCAAGGTGATGCTGACATCGTGGTTCTCATGCGAACGAAATATGTAACTCTACTCTTGAGGTGATGCTGACATCGAGGTTTTCATGTGAGCGGAATACGTAACTCCTGTGACAATAATAAAACATCGAAAGTACCCTTTTGAAATATACATGAACTATGTAATGTCTGAATGAGTGTGGCGTGTTCATATTTTTTTCCCTTTATTTGGGTTTTTCCATTTTTTTAGTTTGGTTTTATTGTTGTCAATGTAAGTATCGTTGACATATACAAAAAAAAATTACCTTCACTCGTTATTTAATATATTACAAATTAATATAATTTTTTTTAGTTTAGTTTTGAAAACGGGGGGGAGTACCCTCGGAAACGTTAACGTTAAACGTTTGTAAAACCCACCCAGTTACCCAGTGATTCTTTCTTTAAATAAGAACAGGTATTTTTGATATTTTTTGAGTTTTAGATAGTGGCGAAAAACCCAAATAAAGGAAAAAATATACATGAACTATTTTATGAGTTTTCATTTGATTCTTGTGGTAAAGGGACGAAAAAGGCATATTCGTTATTTTAATAGGGATTACGTATTCATTACTCTCTAAACTGGCGAATCTACCAATTAAAACACCTGCGAAGTGTTAAATGGTACAACTGATATCTCCAAAGAGGAAATTATCGAATGTTACGTTCCACGGACGAATAATTCTGAGAATCTAAACCCTTACGATCGACGTTTTGTCCTTCTTAAGCCCGTATTCCCTCGCATTTCTTTCCATCGATTATTTAACGTTCGTTTTTATTTTTTAGTCCCATTGTTGTTTTCGTATTGAAATCGAGTTTTTGAATGGTGAAGACAACAAAATACATTAAAAATAATAGGAATTAGCGCGAAAAAGAAGAGTTAAAGATAAGAAGACGGCATAAAAACAGGACACAGCACTGGTATTTAATTTTGACGTGCAATCTACCCTTTCAGCTCCAAAATGAACCGACGGGCCACTTTTACTATGTTTTCTATGTGTTTCTATGTTCTGCATTTCCGCCTTTAGCAGATTTATTCCTTCCAGGTATTAATAGCTTGGGCATTTCGTCACACTACATCCGTTTTGTAAGTTTAAGTTTCTTCCATCCCCAACAACCACCATGTATTCGGTTTTCTTATGTATTTGGTTTACCCAGTGATTCTTTATTTAAATAACCAGAGATATTTTTGATATTTTTTGAGTTTTAGATCGTGGCGAAAAACCCAAAAAAAAGATGCACTGTGACAATAATAAAACATCGAAAGGACCCTTTTGAAATATACATGAACTATGTAATGTCTGAATGAGTGTGGCGTGTTCATATTTTTTTTTTCCTTTATTTGGGTTTTTCCATTTTTTTAGTTTGGTTTTATTGTTGTCAATGTAAGTATCGTTGACATATACAAAAAAAAATTACCTTCACTCGTTATTTAATATATTACAAATTAATATAATTTTTTTTAGTTTAGTTTTGAAAACGGGGGGGAGTACCCTCGGAAACGTTAACGTTAAACGTTTGTAAAACCCACCCAGTTACCCGGTGATTCTTTCTTTAAATAAGAACAGGTATTTTTGATATTTTTTGAGTGTTAGATAATGGCGAAAAACCCAAATAAAGGAAAAAATATACATGAACTATTTTATGAGTTTTCATGTGATTCTTGTGGTAAAGGGACGAAAAAGGCATATTCGTTATTTTAATAGGGATTACGTATTCATTACACTCTAAACTGGTGAATCTACCAATTAAAACACCTGCGAAGTGTTAAATGGTACAAGTGATATCTCCAAAGAGGAAATTATTGAATGTTACGCTCCACGGACGAATAATTCTGAGAATCTAAACCCTTACGATCGACGTTTTGTCCTTCTTAAGCTCGTATTGCCTTGCATTTCTTTCCATCGATTCTTTAACGTTCGTTTTTATTTTTTAGTCCCATTGTTGTTTTCGTATTGAAATCGAGATTTTGAATGGTGAAGACATCAAAATACATTAAAAATAATAGAAATTAGCGCGAAAAAGAAGAGCTAAAGCTAAGAAGACGGCATAAAAACAGGACACAGCACTGGTATATAATTTTGACGTGCAATCTACCATTTCAGCTCCAAAATGAACCGACGTGCCACTTTTACTATGTTTTCTATGTGTTTCTATGTTCTGCATTTCCGCCTTTATCAGACTTATTCCTTCCAGGTATTAATAGCTTGGGCATTTCGTCACACTACATCCGTTTTGTAAGTTTAAGTTTCTTCCATCCCCAACAACCACCATGTATTCGGTTTTCTTAAAATTAATTCAAGATTGTGACCAAGCAAAAAATCATTTTTGTGTCAATTGTAAACAGTTTTACGAAAATATGTCTTGTTATTTAACATAACATCCACAAGATTAACAATCTGGCATGTCAGAAACCACGTTTTGAAAACCGTTCTTGAAAGCGTCGAAAGAATATCCAAAACGATCATCGCATGATATAAGCTATAATCCATCCTGTTCCTTAAAAGAAATCTCCGTCGTCACCAAAGAAAATTCACACTATTAAAACAACTAGATCTAATCCGAAAACAACTCTATTTGTGGCCGGCGTGACAAACTGCATTCTACAACGGCTCCTCATCTCCTGAACGTGCCGTTTTTTCTTCGTCTTGGCTGTTGCCCAGTTCGTTTACGTTCGAAATGTCAACAGGAATTGAAAGTCGACAGTCTAACTATGCGAAGTAACTCCACTGAATAAAAACCATTCGAATTGAGAAGTATCGAGATTCGTTTATTTCAATAAAGGCTTTTATTGTTATTTATTATTATTATTCACGTATGGGCCCTGGTGGATCACGCGAAGTACAATTAGAGGCGTTTGTTGTTGTTAGCCTTCCTTTGCACCCATACTAATTTCATTCTGTCGCTATGAGCTTTTTTTCCTTTCGTCAGACCAAGTTGTTCCAGTCTTCCTACATTTTTCTCTCTGGCCAACCTCCCAAACGTCAACCTTGTGTTTGAAACAGCCCCTATCCTGAATTTCACTTTGTGTAATATTTGCTGATCTTATGTCCTCTTTAATTCCAGCGATCCATTTAATTATTTCTACTTTAGCTCTACTCCTATTTTTATAAAATTCGACTATTTGTCTAGTTAGCCTACTCGGATTAATCCGTTTTATGTGACCGTAAAACCTAAGCCTTTTTTTCTCATATCGCTATGTATATCTGTGTATTGTTTAATTTCTTGATTTTCTCGAAGTCGGTATGTTGTGCTATTTATTTGTTTGGGGCCTAAGATTTTTCTTATGAGTTTTCTTTCCTTCTTTTCAATGTCCTCGATGTCTCTCTTTCTACTCATAATGAACGTTTCTGCCCCATATAGACATTCTGGCTTTAAAACTGTATTGTAATGTCTCAGTTTGGTGTTTTTAGATGTGAATTTTTTGTTATAAATATTTTGCGTAAGTCTCAATGCAGTTTCTATTTTTTGACATCTACCCTTATTGGCCACTTTTTCTAACCCGTTTTCCGTGATTACTTCACCCAAATATTTGAATTGAGGGACTCGTCTGATGTTACCATATTTTGTTTTTAGAGATGGTGTTCTGAGACTGTTGCAGGTTATGTACTGTGTCTTTTCAAAGGGCATTTAGAATCCTACCTTTTCTGCTGTTTCTTTTAGGATTTCAATCTGTGCTCGTTTCTTCTGTGCCGTTAATACATCTTGAGCCAAAATTGCTAGATCATCAGTGAACGCCAGACAATCAATTTTGATGTTTGTTCTCACCAGTTTAATGGGCTGGTCAATATTCAGGGCCGACTTTTTTCACGCCACTCCTGTATTACTTTTTCTAGAACACAGTTAAATTAGAGTGACGAGAGTCCATCCCTTTGCCTCACTCCAGTTTTAATTTCGAAGGGCTCTGAGATGTCACCCATGAATTTAACTTTTGACCTTGCGTTAGTTAATGTTGCTTTAATAATTTCTAGCGTTTTCAGATCTAGTCTTTGTTCTTTCAAGATTCGTAATAAAGATTCAATAGAAAAGCGGTCAATAGAATCATATGCTTTTTTGAAATCCACGGCTTTTAATTATATTGAAAAGCTTTTAATTATATTGAAAGCTCACTTTAGTTTAGTAATAGCTTAAGAAGCTTGCATTTACTGCAATCAGTGTGTAAAAATATATTTTAGATATTATTATAATTTATTTAATATATATTTTTTCAAATTTTGATGGTATTTAACATTTTAACAGTATATATATATATATATATATATATATATATATATATATATATATATATATATATATATATATATATATATATATATATATACATACATCCATATATATGTCCAACAGACGATAGAAAGGCACAATGAATATACCATGCCACTATGCTTGGCTTTTATTGACTATGAAAAGGCATTTGATTCAGTATCAACGCAGGCTATAATGAATGAATTGCTTAACCAAGGGATAGACAGAGCCTATGTGAACCTACTGAGATCCATGTATGAGAAAGCTACAGCTACAGATCACATGGATAACTTTGAATTTAAAATCAACGTTGAACGTGGTGTACGGCAGGGTGACTCAATATCGCCTGTTCTTTTCTCAGCCTGCCTTGAAGAGGTATTTCGTAATCTGGATTGGGAACAGCAGGGAATAAAAATCAATGGTGCATATCTAAGAAATCTTAGATTCGCGGATGATATCGTTCTCCTTTCACAAGACCCAGATGAGCTACAAGAACACATACGAGAGCTGCAAAGGGCGGGAGAACCATTTGGTTTGAAAATAAACCTAAAAAAGAGTCAGGTTATGTTTAACAAATTTGCTGTCAACAGAAGAATTTCTATTCTAGGAACTGATTTGGAGGTTGTGGACCACTACATATATCTTGGGCAAAGGATATCAATAGAGGGTGATACTGCCCCGGAGATGGAACGGCGGGGTAAGTGTGGCTGGCAGGCGCTTGGCCAGCCTAATATATTATTTACAAACAAACTCCTGCTTTGTCTGAAGAGAAAGGTTTTTAATCAGTGCGTGCTGCCTATTTTGACATAGGGAAGTGAAACATCGACACTCACACCACAGTCAGTTCAAAAGCTTCGGGTTGCACAGAGTGGAATGGAAAGGTGTGTGCTTGGCATTACAAAGAGGGACAAAAAAACCTGCATATGGATCAGGGAACAAACGAAGGTATGCGACATAGTATGTGGATAGGCGAAAGAATTGAAATGGAAGTGGGCGGGTCATATAGCGGACGATGCGACGACAGATGGATCAATGTTACCATTGATTATCTAATATTTTCACGGATGGTAGATAATGTTTCTAAATCGTTCCAGGTGTCGATCAGTTGATTCTGTGAGAGTCATGATGTTTCGCCAAAATCTCATTTGGCATTTTCATGTGTGCACGGGTCGTTTTGCTCGCTTTTATAGCCGGCCGGCCACTGCGCCGAACTATCAGGGTAGTTCGGGACTATTTGCGGCGCTCGGCAACGCTGTCGCAAACATCCTAAAAAAACCCCAAGGACAAAGTTAGACTGGAAAATCATGGAGTATACAGTATATCTTGTTCCGACTGCAACAGAGCAAACATAGGACCAACAAACAGACAAATATCAGCCAGAATACAAGAACATAAAAGCAACTTAAACAACAAACAAACCACTTCCGCTCTGTTCCAGCACCATCTACAAACAGGACATAAAATCCATTTTGAAGGAGCGAAGGAAAGAAATATATTATATATATATATATATATATATATATATATATATATATATATATATATATATATATATATATATATATATATAGTATATATATATATATATATATATATAATATATATAGTATATATATATATATATATATATATATATATATATATATATATATATATATATATAATATAATATATATATATATATTATATATTATATATATATATATATATATATATATATATATATATATATTATGTATATATATTATAATATATATATATATATATATATATATATATATATTATATATATATATATATATATTTATATATATATATATATATATATATATTATAATTTAACACGTTGCTTAAAAAACGTTTTTAAGAATGTCAGTCTAAAACTGGTATATAGTGCTGGTTTAAACTTACCACATTTATTAGGTAATTCTAAAAATAAAACTCCTCCAATGGAAAGGTC
Source organism: Cosmopolites sordidus (assembly GCA_031761425.1). Taxonomy (NCBI): domain Eukaryota; kingdom Metazoa; phylum Arthropoda; class Insecta; order Coleoptera; family Curculionidae; genus Cosmopolites; species Cosmopolites sordidus. The sequence goes on along the minus strand of JARFXV010000581.1, from coordinate 210,458 downwards.
GGGTATTTATGAAATTTCTTGTAAGGATTGCGATTAAAGGTATGTTGGGCAAACGAGAAGATTAATATATTATAACGAATATATATTATAACGAATATATATTATAACGAGAAGAACAAGGTTCAAAGAACACATACCTCAATTAAGATACAATAGGCCCGATAAATCTTGTGTTGCTCAACATATTTTTTCAACATATTTTTGAGAATGATCATTGCATAGATATCAGTAATTTAAGATTAATAAAACATGTAACAAATAATAGACAATTAGACGCTTATGAGAGTATAAAAATCAGTAAATGTACCAGTAGTATGAACATATACAATGGTCGTATTCCTTCGAGTTCTCTGTTCCTACTGCTTAGCATTGTCGCCCACAATGCTAAGCGAGCATTATATAAAGTAAGGAGTGTTTTTTTTTTAGAATAAGAATTTAGTTTTAATCATTTGCCGATGATGCATGCCACGAACATGGTTAGCGAAACGTGCGTCCAGAATATAAAAATAGTATTTTGGTGTATTGTGAAAACATTGTTGTAATAAAAGTTTGTTATATATATATATATATATATATATATATATATATATATAATATATATATATATTATATATATATTATATATATATATATATATATATATATATATATATATATATATATATATATATATATATATATATATATATATATATAATATATATATATATATATATATATATATATATATATATATATATATATATATAATATATATATATATATATATATATATATATATATATATATATATATATATATATATATATATATATATATATATAACGTTTCTGTTGGTTGCTTGACCAGGAAGGAGCTGCACCTATTCCTTCAACTGGATGACATATGTTTCGACTCTCGAGGTTTAGACTCATCAGGGCGCCGACATATACCAACAGAACCAACAGAAACGATCATTTAGGCGGAGACGCAGGTTGTTGTGTGTTCCATATGAGATTGTGGAACCCAATGGATGGGTGTGTGATGACACTCAGCTACTGCTGTCTCATTGGACGCAGTCCAAGAAAATCTAACACTACATATATACGCCATCCGACGGGAAGTCGGCGAAAACATGGGTTGTTGGCTGTGGATAGGGTCTCCCTATTATTGATGGTATGGTATATGTCGGCGCCCTGATGAGTCTAAACCTTGAGAGACGAAACATATGTCATTCAGTTGAAGGAATAGGTGGGCCTCCTTCCTGGTCAAGCAACCAACAGAAACGTTCATATATATATATATATATATATATATATATATATATATATATATATATATATATATATATATATATATCAGTCAGTAGTAGTAAAGGTATTAAACCCTGTACTTTTTTATTTAAGGCCCAATACTTTTTGATTCGAGTATACAATCTGACATGAAAGCGCACTAAACAAACATAGAAATAAAGTGAGTTTTTTCTATTTTGGGTCTTTTGATACTGAAACAGAAATTAGATGGATTGTTGGACCAGGGCCAATGCGTTCGTTTCTGCAGAAGCCATTGTTTTGTCAGACGGAGGGATAATGCAGTCGGAGAGAATTGAACATTGTTATTATATGGAAATATGGATGCGAAATAACCGGCTATATGGAATTTTTACATTTCTATACGAAAGGGACGTGAAAAATGATCTGGCAGAGTCTAGTTTCGCTATAGGGATGACATATCGTCATCTGAAAAGCGAGTGTGTCTTTAGATATATGAAACGTATTTTCGGCATAAAGAAACCGCACTTTCAACCAGCGAATTCGTTAGCATAAAAAAAGCAATATCATAGGGCTTCAAAATAAATGGTTTCACTGGAAAAAACTTACAATAATTTGATGAACAACTTTTCTATCTGGAAAATTATATTCAAATGCGGGTATTAGCAGGATTTGAGCCTCCACCTGTGTAAATTGATGGCTATTCAAGATATGAGTGAAGGAGGATATCAAAAACGTCTCATATTTGCCCATACAATACTTAACATTTTTAAACATACAAATATTTGACCATTATTCTGAGTGAAGTTAATTTCCATTTAAGAAAATTAAAGAAAATCCCCGTGAATTGCATCAGATACCACTAGACAGTAGAAAAACAGTAGTGTTTTTGAAGAAAAGTACGATGGAGCCACAGTAGTCTTTAATTCAGATGAATACGTAACTATGTTTAAAAACTTTTCAAACCAGAACTTCGGAGAGGGGAAATCAATAGGAAGGATGTTGCTTTCAACATGATCGGTGGTTACTTTTGGTACGTCCAAAGCTTTGTTATTCGAGCCCCATTTTCTAATTATGCAATACCTGACTTTTGCGATCTCGTGGCCTCGTCAGTCACCAAATCTATCCATGTATTATGGAAAGGAATAAATACATTTGATCACCGCTATATGTAACTCAATTAAAGAAATTGATGAAGAAACGTTGAGAAAAGTAGAGGCAAACTTTCGATAATGGCGCCAAATGTATGTTCGTGAAAATGACCGTCCCTTAAATAATATTATTTTCCTCCAGGGACTGTCTCCTTAAAAAAAAGAGCCACATCAGCTGTGGTGTCTAAGACGTCAGCCTTACGCTACGTCAGTTAATGTGGAGCGGGTTCGAATTCCGTACTAGGCAAAACAGTTTTTCTAAAATTCTTGTGAATGTTTCTAGGTAAGAGTGCAAAATATGACAAAGAATCATCCCTCAGTCACGACAGTTCGAGGCTGAGTAAAGCCGGATGCCTTCTGAGAGGTTTTCTACGTTGGTCACTCGCCAGTCGGTAAGCTTCTCGAGATACTTTCGATAAGCACAAAACCAAGGGTTGATAGACCGATTGGGGTGCTAACCGGGGTTTTCGGTAGCTGATGACCGTGTTTTGGAACCCACGTTAAGCTGAGAAAATGACCGTCCCTTGAATAACATTATTTTCCGCGCAATTAAAGATTAGGGACTGTCTCCTTAAAAAAAGGAGCCACATTAGCTGTGGTGTCTAAGCCATCAGCCTTACGTTACGGAAGTTAATGTGGAGCCAGTTCGAATCCTGTACTAGGCAAAAAAGTTTTTTCTAAAATTCTTGTGAATATTTCTAGGTAAGAGTGTAAAATCTGACAAAGAATCACCCCTCAGTCAAGCCAGTTCGAGGCTGGGTAAAGCCGCATACCTTCTGAGGGGTTTTCTAAGTTGGTCACTCGCTAATCGGTAGGCTTCTCGAGATACTTTCGATTAAGCACAAAACCAAGGGTTGATAGCCCGATGGGGGTGCTGACAGGGGTTTTCGGTAGCTGATGACCGTGTTTCGGAACCCACGTTAAGCTGTAAAAATGACCGTCCCTTGAATAACATTATTTTCCGCGCGATTAGAGATTAGGGACTGTCTCCTTAAAAAAAGGAGCCACATTAGCTGTGGTGTCTAAAGCATCAGCCTTACGTTACGGAAGTTAATGTGGAGCCAGTTCGAATTCCGCACTAGGCAAAAAAGTTTTCCTAAAATTCTTGTGAATGTTTCTAGGTAAGAGTGTAAAATATGACAAAGAATCACCCCTCAGTCACGCCAGTTCGAGGCTGGGTAAGGCCGGATACCTTCTGAGAGGTTTTCTACGTTGGTCACTCGCCAGTCGGTAGGCTTTTCGAGATACTTTCGGTTAAGCACAAAACCAAGGATTGATAGCCCGACGGGGGTGCTGACCGAGGTTTTCGGTAGCTGATGACCGTGTTTCAGAACCCACGTTAAGCTAAGAAAATGACCGTCCCTTGAATAACATTATTTTCCGCGCGATTAGAGATTAGGGACTGTCTCCTTAAAAAAAGGAGCCACATTAGCTGTGGTGTCTAAGGCATCAGCCTTACGTTACGGAAGTTAATGTGGAGCCAGTTCGAATTCCGTACTAGGCAAAACAGTTTTTCTAAAATTCTTGTGAATGTTTCTAGGTAAGAGTGTAAAATATGACAAAGAATCATCCCTCAGTCACGACAGTTTGAGGCTGAGTATAGCCGGATGCCTTCTGAGAGGTTTTCTACGTTGGTCACTCGCCAGTCGGTAAGCTTCTCGAGATACTTTCGGTTAAGCACAAAACCAAGGGTTGATAGCCCGACGGGGGTGCTGACCGAGGTTTTCGGTAGCTGATGACCGTGTTTCAGAACCCACGTTAAGCTGAGAAAATGACCGTCCCTTGAATAACATTATTTTCCGCGCAATTAAAGATTAGGGACTGTCTCCTTAAAAAAAGGAGCCACATTAGCTGTGGTGTCTAAGCCATCAGCCTTACGTTACGGAAGTTAATGTGGAGCCAGTTCGAATCCTGTACTAGGCAAAAAAGTTTTTCTAAAATTCTTGTGAATATTTCTAGGTAAGAGTGTAAAATCTGACAAAGAATCACCCCTCAGTCAAGCCAGTTTGAGGCTGGGTAAGGCCGGATACCTTCTGAGGGGTTTTCTAAGTTGGTCACTCGCTAATCGGTAGGCTTCTCGAGATACTTTCGATTAAGCACAAAACCAAGGGTTGATATCCCGATGGGGGTGCTGACAGGGGTTTTCGGTAGCTGATGACCGTGTTTCGGAACCCACGTTAAGCTGTAAAAATAACCGTCCCTTGAATAACATTATTTTCCGCGCGATTAGAGATTTGGGACTGTCTCCTTAAAAAAAGGAGCCACATTAGCTGTGGTGTCTAAGGCATCAGCCTTACGTTACGGAAGTTAATGTGAAGCCAGTTCGAATTCCGTACTAGGCAAAAAAGTTTTCCTAAAATTCTTGTGAATGTTTCTAGGTAAGAGTGTAAAATATGACAAAGAATCACCCCTCAGTCACGCCAGTTCGAGGCTGGGTAAGGCCGGATACCTTCTGAGAGGTTTTCTACGTTGGTCACTCGCCAGTCGGTAGGCTTTTCGAGATACTTTCGGTTAAGCACAAAACCAAGGATTGATAGCCCGACGGGGGTGCTGACCGGGGTTTTCGGTAGCTGATGACCGTGGTTCGGAACCCACGTTAAGCTGTAGGTCCAGTGGCTAAATAGCCTTCTCAGTTGCTGGTGCGCCCATAACCCCAACACTTTACTTTACTTAAAAAAAATATAAGAAAAACACTTCGAACATACGTAACTGGAAGAAAAGCTCTTCTTTTGTCAACGAAAAAAAATTCATCGAAACTTATGTAATAAAACTCTTTGTATAAAAAATGAAAAAATAAACTATTTAAAATGTTTTTTAGATGATGTGCCCTTAAAAAAGAGATGGTTACCATGGCTTCAAATGTATGTATATCCCATAAGGACATACGTATTCCCACAAGGATATACGTATACCCACAAGGAATAAGTGGAACTTCTTGAGGAAATGGGACGTGGACGAAGAGAACTACGGTACGGCGTACATGAGACTCGTAGGCTTTGAGAGTAAATTTTTTTTTCATATAGGTTAAAGACCTAAAGATTCACATAAGAAAGTACTGTATATGATAAAAGAAACTGTTTGAGAAACTTTATTCTATTGATATTATATTGTCACTATTATTTGCAACGAAAACGCCCTATATTAAAGAACGATAAGGATTTCTTGTTCTATTATGACAAAGCTCAACTATAGTTGCCTGTCGCCCTCAGTCTGACATTATTAGAGCTCGATTGGGATGTGTTACGACATACATTCTGTCAAAAAAGTACCGGAAATAGATCATTTGAACAGCCCGCTTAAAGGGATTGTCAACATTTTTTTATCGCTAAGTTGTTGTCTATATTAAGGCGCAGTTTCTGTCAATTAGTTTGTTTACAGCGCCCGATTTTGTGAGTTTATCTCAAGTGAGACTTGCGATTTTCACAATGAATAAAAACATCAAACAAAGAATTTGTTTGTTTTATTGAATCGACTTTATAAAAAACACGTGCATTTGAGTGGTACAGTGTATTTAAAAGCGGTCGAGATGTGGTGGAACATTTGCCTCGCTCTGGTCGGCCATCAACGTCTTCAACTGAAGTTAACATCGCTAAAGTGAAAGAAATAATGACAGAAAATCCTCATTTAAGTTTGAAAGAGACTGCTGTTGATCTTTCTGTGTCTCACGAATCAATTCGTACCATTTTAAGCGATTGTTTGGGCATGAAACGCGTTGCCGTTCGACTAGTGTCGAAAGACCTGAATTTTCTGCAGAAATTTTCGAGCCCACATTCATAAAACGCATTGTAACTGGTGATCAGACATGGGTATAAACAAGCTTCGGAATGGCGCCTTCCAATTGGGCTTTTGAACAATTTTTTTTGTCATAAATGGAAAGAGCATATATAAGTTTTATAACGAAACTATTTTTATTTTTTTCCTTATAATTAAAAAGTCATATCAAATTGAAAATAAATTTTTAAACCTAGTATCGATGACACTCCGACAATTCCCGAAAACAATCGGAGCAATATGTGACCTCACAGAATATACCGCCAATCGCTTCGGCTCGGGCTAATTCGGTTACTTAAACCCGACATTTTTTTTCGTCCTGTTCTGAGCAGACGTTCTGAAAGAATTGGAGTTTCGGGCAAATAAAACAATTTATCGATCTTTAGTCATTGTTCTGTAGGTTTAATCTATATCTTTGACTTCTTTTTTTTGGTTTGCGATCAATTTGAAAATATACTTGCTTTTAATTGTTATCTAGGCTTTCGGTGCTGTTTTCGACGTTATTCTCATATATATGGAGGCTCAAAGGTAAGTTCAGAATGAAATCAGATCAGGGTTCTTTTTGTTTTTTTTGCATTCGTTTTTATAACTTGTATTTATATTATATAATTCATGTAGGGATAACAAATTAACGTGCAAAATTTATAAGAAGGGATATTCCTGTGTGTCCGCAAATAATCTACATGTAGCAACACAACCAAGGGTAGTAACAATAAAAAAGCCTTTCAGGATCGTCAATTTTATAGGATAGGAATAATAATATTCAAGAATTGGATAAGAACAGGCAAGAACAAAATTCGACTACTGATTTGGAAGGTCATCGTATATGAAAAGTATTATATTTATGTAAGTTTTACAGGATAATTTAATTTGTAGATGGTCAAAGAGTACAGAAACTTGTGTGATTAGTTGGATGAACACTAACTAGTTAAATTAAGGACTGGCAAAGCAGTTTTCCATGGAATCAAAACAAACATCTGAAGGAGTATGAAAAAAAAAAGAAAATAGAAAAGCAAACCTACTATCCAACCAAAAAGTAAAGAAAATGGTATATGTATATTCTAAATAAAAACAAAACAGTTAAAGTATTTTGTGTTTTTCAGGATTTTGGTACATTTTATCTATTGATTGAACAAATTCATTTCATACGGTATGTTTAAACATAGATTAGAAAATTATTCAGTGGTTCCAGGATATGTTGTGGTACATAGTGGTTTTCTAGTGGGTAGACCTTAACAGGAGAGTTCCACACTTCGACTATAAGTTTTCCACTGATTCCACTCAAAAACAAAAAGGTTTAGTTGCCTTCTCTTATTTAGGAAATCTCTAGCTGGTTATGCATTAGAGTTAGTTAGCAGCCACATTTATTTATATTTACAATTACGATTGTAACAAGAGTCTAATGTGGTGGTTTGTAAAACATGTAAGGCGAAAAATCGATATCGTTTTAAAAATACTGAAAACTTTAATTAAAACAATAATGTAGTAGGGGTGGATTTTTTTTGAAAATATCGTTAATAGAGTTTAGTGTGGTGGTTTTAAAAGCATTGCTAATAGGGTAATACAACAATAACTTTGACAGTATATATACGAATAAAAGCCGTTGACGACGTCACAAACATAGCAGCCAGTCGTGGTGCGTTCGTAGTCACGTGATTTTTATTTAAATTTTATACATTTTAATTCAATTATAATTAATTGTAACAAGTTTTTAAAAAGTTTTTCGCATCGATTATCAATATTATTTATGATAAAGTTTTAAAATAAAGTAAGAAAATCGATAATTATTTTTAATCCAAAAGCCTAATTGAATTAAAACCGAAAAAAACCCGGCAAAGTCGATCAAAAGTTAAGATGATGTTGACTGTTTTGTTTGATTATCGCGGTATTGTGTACTCGGAATTCTTGACGGTAAATAAAGAATATTATCCGAACGTTATGCGGCGTGTCAGAGAGCAAATTTGTCGAAAAACGCCAGATTTGCGGAAAGAAAACTTTTGCATTTTGCATCACAACGCACCATCTCACAAGGCTATCATTGTGAACGAATTTCTGGCCAAAAAATCAACAAACACCTTCGAACAACCACCGCATTCACCTGATCTGGCTCTGGACGACTTCTGTATCTTTTCAAAGCTCAAATTACCACTTCGAAGCACTGGTTTTCAATCGATAGAAGACATAAAAGAGAATTCGCGGAGAGGACTGAAGTCGATTCGAGAAAATACGTTTAAAAAATGTTTTGACAAATGGATTAATCGTTGGCATAGGTCTATTATTTCGGAAAGGGGCCTACTTTAAAGACGATAGAATAAATTCGGATAAATAATAAACATTTTAAAACCATTAAATTTAAAACCATTAGACCATTATTTATAATATTCATTGCAAAACTCAATATGTAAAAACTTTATTTTTATATAGTAGTTCGTAGAATCGTGAAATTAAGAAAGATCAAACTATTGTTCAGCCAAACCGTCAATATTTTACTGCATAATATTATCCCGTTGCAAAAGGTAAGTTTTTTGTCATGGTTGAAAATCCAAAGTAATTTCCGGCCAACCCTATCGTGTTTCTCAGTAAACCACCACAAAATTACGAGTAATTATTGTGCTATTAGAACTTGCGAAATATAAATTGCTTACTAATTTGTAACTCGCCGACAACTTCATATTGCTATTCGAAAAAAACTTGATGGTCTTTACCTGAAACAAATAAAAATCAAAATTATAAATTATAAGTAATAAAATATAATATATATATATATATATATATATATATATATATATATATATATATATATATATATATATATATATATATATATATATATATATATATATATATATGTAGTATTAGATTTTCTTGGACTGCGTCCAATGAGACAACAGTAGCTGAGTGTCATCACACACCCAACCGTTGGGTTCCACAATCTCATGTGGAACACACAACAACCTGCGTCTCCGCCTAAATGAACATTTTTGTTGGTTGCTTGACCGGGAAGGAGCCCCACCTATCCCTTCAACTGGATGACATATGTTTCGTCTCTCGAGGTTCAGACTCATCAGGGCGCCGACATACACCATACCATCAAGAATAGGGAGACCCTATCCACAGCCAACAACCCATGTTTTCGCCGACTTTCCGTCGGATGGCGTATATATGTAGTATTAGATTTTCTTGGACTGCGTCCAATGTGTGGGATGACACTCAGCTACTGTTGTCTCATTGGACGGCGCCCTGATGAGTCTGAACCTCAAGAGACGAAACATATGTCATCCAGTTGAAGGGATAGGTGGGGCTCCTTCCCGGTCAAGCAACCAACAAAAATGTTCATATATATATATATATATATATATATATATATATATATATATATATATATATATATATATATATATATATATATATCAGTGCTAGCCAAAAGTCCCCACCCATGTCTTTTGAATGGATATACTTAAACTAATTAAATTTGGAATGATAAAATGACTGCACGTAAACTCCTTTTCTAGTGATAACTGATGACGTAATCATCATAGATGGCGTCACAGTGCCATTGTATTTAAAAGACCTATTCAACCATACTAATTTTGTTTGGGTTCAAGGTAGTTTTGATGCAAAAAATAAATCATTATAAAAATTTCAGTTTAGCTTATTATTAATATAGATTCACAAGTCCGTCGTTGCAGTAAATATTCAAAATGTGCTCCACCTACTTCCTGACAGTGAAACATCCTGTTCGTAAACTCTTGTCTCACTCGTTCAAATGTTTCAGCGGAAATTGCTCTACACTCATCAATACTGTCAGGTGTTGTAGCATGTACTTTAAATTTACCCCCCCCCCCCCCCCCACGGAAAAAATCCAAAGGTGTAAGATCCGGTGACCGAACAGGCCATTCTATTGGACCTCGTCGTCCAATCCATCTACCAAGTTATTCCTGATCCAAATAATGACTTATTGCAGCACAATAGTGTGGAGAAGCTCCGTCCAACGTTTTTAATAAAATTCCTATACCCTCCACGGAAAAAATCCAAAGGTGTAAGATCCGGTGACCGAACAGGCCATTCTATTGGACCTCGTCGTCCAATCCATCTACCAAGATATTCCTGATCCAAATAATGACTTATTGCAGCACAATAGTGTGGAGAAGCTCCGTCCAACGTTTTTAATAAAATTCCTATAGTGTATGCTAGAAACAATCAACAAAACATCTGACAACAATAGACTAAACAGATGAAACATTAATAATTTCAGGTGTTGAATCGTGTTGGAGTTTGCGATTGTTTGTTCCTGTGGACTTCTCCTTATCAGAATTCTTTGAGATGATCATTTCAGGACTACTATGCTCATGAAGGGACAATTTGGCTGACCTAAATCAGGTGCAAACTAACATTATACCAAAGAGTAACATTATACGTATTTTTGGTTTAAAAAACTATGTTGGTGCTCGACCATCGCCCATATTCACCTGATTTCGCTACGCCCGACTTCTGGGTATTCTCAAAACTGAAAGTGGCGATGTAAGAATAGCGTTTATAACACGATTGCGGGCATGTACCATTCTTAGACCTAAGCTTTAGAAATGATGCGCCAAATTAATTTAAAAAAGGGCTTCAAAAAAATTTACGGCTACTCTTACGCAAGTTACTCTCCGTCTGCAAGTCTTTCTTTGTTCACTGTTCTGCTTTGCCCACACGCTCTATCCCATCTGGAGAGTAGTCCTCTCGTTCTTTTCTCCAACTCGTTCTTTTCTTCATTATTGTATTAAGTCAGTCCATTCTTCAGTCTTGCATTGTGTCTAGCATAACTCCACTTAAGTTAAGTCAGTTGTTCTCTCACGTCTTTAAGTTTCATTTTATTTCGAATCCAGTTATCTGATTTTCGGACTGACTGATCTTACGCTTAATATACCTCTCGCCATTCATCTTTTTTTTTTTTGCTAATTTGTACGTGCTACTCTTTGTAAGGGTCATATTTGGAAGTCAAATGTTTGAAGAGAGAAGATGCATCGATCGGACGTTCTGATCTTCAAATATGAGAGTATTCTCTTGGCTTTTAATACTCATTTAAGTTTCCCAAAAGTTATCGAAGATACTCTAATTGTGTTAGTTATATCTGCTGGTTAGTTCACTCTATTTGGTCCTACCATAGTATTTCCAAATTGAAATTGCCAAGATACAAATTTATAAGAATGCCAATATTCATAATTATCATTGTTTTGCTTATATACGGTTTTACCTTCTTTCAGCAGTTCTATCAGAATTCAATTTAGCCCAGAAGCTTTGTCGTTATTCAGCTGTGTTAAAACAGCTTCTGTCTCATTAGTTTCTATGTCTAGTAGAGCTTCCTAATGGATGTTTACAATTGCTTGGCCAATATTTTCTTATGACCAAAGTTAAGGTTTCTTTGGTATATAAAAGTCTTTATAATAAGATACATAAAATTTAGTTATCTGCATTGATTTTTTTTAAATATCTTCTCTTCAACATGTCTCTGTTGATATTTTTAAAACAAAAAAAAAATGATTAATCGTAATCAAAAAGTCAAAAACAAAAATCAATTATTCCTTTACGTTTTAATGTAAATCGAATCAATACCAAGTCGAGATAATATCAAAATGATTCATCTGATCTACAGCTTAATTTTGGTGAGACTCTTATCGAGGAACATCATCTAAACAGCGGACTAAGAGCCTAAAAACCGACTGGTTATTGTCACCTAAAGCAAGAAGGTCCGATGGTCTCATTTAATTTGAAAATTGAAAGATAAACAGTTCGTAATAAGTTATAAGCTGTTATCGTGAGCGGACATCTACCACTTGACAGTACATTACTTTTCAGATAACATCTCTGGGATTAATTAGTAATTGTTAGTGGACGATTGAGAACACTTTGAAATTGGGTTCTTTGAATTTATTAAGAGAAAGAAATGATCTAGTTCCTTTTCTTTTTAATCTTTTTATAAACGGAAACTCACAGAAATTTACCACTACACACCGAATCATTTTTTTTTTAATTCTCGACGCACGTTTCGTTAGCGCTAACGTCAACATCATCAGGAGATTATTTAATCTAATTCTAAAAGTAAAAATACCAATTTTCTGCACTGCTATGTACATCAATTGAATTTAGTAATACCCAAAATTCACAAGTAAACCTTTTTTTGTAAATTTATACGAAATACCAGATTTTTTTCTCACTCAACTAGTTGACTGACTCAACGACATTTTTCTTAAAGTTTTACACCTGATACCATAAAATGGGTTATCCAGATTTTAACAGTGTTCTACAAGTTCACGTTCCATTTCCTCTGAGAAAACACTCGATATCTTTCCGAGCTATCAACATCATGCCCCGATTTTAACATCTTTCGTAGAGTAGATTCATTTATTCCAAGCTCTTTTGTGACGTTTTTTTTATCAGGGCTTTCATAACATCAGATAATCTTAACTTGATTGCTAAAATTAAGTCATAACGAGATGCCCACCTTGTGGGATTAAATTTTTTCAGTCTTATATCAGATTCACCTCTTACTTATCTTATTCGTTCTGTTAAAGATGTCAATATGTTCTATCAGTTAATGTTCTGGCCGAAAAACACATATATAGACTGTAATACTGTAAAATAGTTACATCTCTAACGCCTCCAACCGCGTTATTGATTAATAAATTAAGATTGTGAACTAAACTATGAACATATATAGCTAACTCTTCAATATCTTGCAATGTTTTTTACCCCGGAATGTGCTCCTGTCATTACTGCAGCTCTGTCATATCCCTTGCCCCAACCAAACCCCAATTTTCCAAACTGGTGACAATATCTGCAGAGAGACCAGCGGAAGTTGGATCTCCCACATTAAAAAATCCCATAAAAGATTCTTCAATTTCAACTTTTTTCTTTTCCAAAACGTCTTCCCATTGACTTCTTTGATCATCTAGTAAAGCTTCAGATAAATCGATGTATCGTACTACAAAACTCATCTGGTCTCTTCCTACTGATGAAAAGTTATAAAGGCCAAATAATGATGTTCAAATTTGGCGGGTGTTGTTATGTTTTTAGATAGGCCCTCACATTTGGTTTGTACACATTTTTTAGTTATCAGCCAACGAGGCAATCAATACATGCAGTCCAGTATTTATAAGTAGTTTAACCATTTATTAGGTAATGACTGTCCTCTGTACAGTATCTGTACTGTATCTCCTCTGTATTATAGTAAACAGTGGAAAATTACCTATTCTTCTCATGAGTTAACTTATCGGATACACGAAGTCACTTGGAAAGTGAAGTAAATATGTTATTTTATTATTTACGATATAGCATTGCAATTCGATTATTTTTTCAAAATATAGAATATTTTCTAAATTAACTGTTAGAGGCATGTTGTTTATGCCGACTGTTGCTTGGACTACTTTTAATTCCTCGAAGAGATCGTCGGTCTTTATTATACTGGGATGGATAATTTTTAATTTCAAGAAAGTTATCGAATTCTCGACATCTTGTAAAATTGAATCGATCACTTCGTATATGTTGATTAGTTGGTTTAAAGTGTCTTTGATGTAATCGTAATTGAGTCTGTGTGTAGTTGACTCTATTATTAAGGATATCTGATTGAGTTTTGATTGTAAAAAATTTTGATTTTGATTTATACTTCTAACTGTCGAGTTAAAGTTATTAATTACACTTAACGACAAAGAACTTTGCTTTTGAATATTTCTCTCCAACGATTGTTGGTTTTCTTGTAAGTTTCTTATTAACTTTTCATAACGTTCTCCATCTGATGCGTCCAAATTACCAGAAATTGCTTTAAATAGTGAGCCGACAACGTTTACTAATCCTCTTTTTATGCGTGCTGGGTGTGGAATAATCTCTTTAATTTTATCGTCTACTCTTTCTTGCAGAATTTCTAAGACTTTTAAATAATTGCTCGATTCTATATTGTATTCTTTATGTTTGCCTACAAGTTCGATAACCCTTTTTGAAATTATGTGCATTTTATTGATTTCATGGATTATTGGATTTAAATCGTAAAACTGGATTAAGGTATAAGTATATATATATATATATATATATATATATATATATATATATATATATATATATATATATATATATATATATATATATATATACTTATTTTGTATCCCCTGTATTTTGTACTCCCCTTTGTGGATCAGACCTTGACGTGGTAAAGGGGTTTGAGTAGGGCAATGAAGCATTGAGCTATGCCGTCTGGAGTCTATGCTCCTGGGAGGGTCACCCCTGGCGGACAGGTCAAAGCGGAGGCCTCAGACTAACATGATCCAAAATCTGCCAACCCGCATTGGACCAGCGTGGCAGATTACGGTCCATACCTTCAACATGGTATTTCAATATGTTGAAATATGACAGTACAACCTCAAACACGGCCCTCATTCCCCGGAGGCCAAGGGGCAACTACCTACGGCAGCGGGAAGACCTGCCCCAAGGCAGAGGGTGCTAAGAATCACCGGGTTAGATCAGGCTGCCATTGGACTTTTGACATTGCAACGTTAAATATACGGACTATGAAAACAGAGGCCCGATTGCAAGAACTGTTAATCGAACTTGACAACATACATTGGGATATTATTGGGCTCTGTGAAACACGAAGGAAGGGTGAAGAGTTAATCAAACTGGAACCAACTGGACACGTACTCTACACCCGAGGTACGGAAAATGGCCGATGTGGCGGAATTGGATTCCTCATCAATCGAAAGCTGAAGGACAGTGTGGTAAAATTTGAAAGTACATCCGACCGATTAGCCCAATGCGTCATTCAGCTGAATAAAAAGTTTAGGCTTCAAATCGTCCAAGCTTATGCACCAACTATAAGCCATAAAGATGAGGAAATTGAGGATTTTTATGATGATGTGGCCCAGCTTTTATACAAGGAGAAATGTAGGTACAAAATCCTGATGGGTGATTTTAATGCCAGAATTGGAACAACAAGAACAGACGAAAATGCAACTGGCCCATATGGAACTGGTGAGCGAGACAATAGAGGGTGACAGATTAGTTGATTTTGCTGAAGGGCAAGAACTATATATTATGAATTCATTTTATAAGAAAAATATCAGCAGAAAATGGACATGGAAAAGTCCATCTGGGCTCACAAGCGAAATTGACTACATCATGACCAACGATAAAACAATATTTACCAATTGTACTGTCCTTAACAATTTTAATGTTGGAAGTGACCACCGAATGGTACGAGCAAGGGTTCGGATTGACTGTCGAAAAGAGCGCGAAAGAATGGTAAGATCAAAGAAGGGCAAGGTGGATTCTGGAAAACTGCTGGAGAGAGGAAGCGATTTTGAGATTGCTTTGTCAAACCGGTTTGCTGCGTTACAAGATCCAGAGAACGTGGAAATATCAGTTCAATATGAAGAAATCGCCAACAATGTACTTCAAACGGCTGCTTCAATAGCACCAGAGGAAAAATGTCTCAAACAAACAAAAATCTCCAGTGAGACCATTGATTTAATGAAGAAACGGCGAGCAATGAGAAATGCAGGCAGTCCTTTTGGCAGGGTCGAGTACACTGAGCTCTGCAAAACTATAAGAAAACGTATCAGAGAGGACACGCGCCGATTCAATATGCAGCTAGTGCAAAAAACCCTGGAAGAAAACGAAGGAATTAACAAAGCTAAACAGAAGCTGAGAAACAAAAGAACGCAAATATATGATATAAAGCGTGAGGATGGCACAGTGTGCAGGACGCGTACCCAAATGTTAGAGATTGTCAGAAGGTTTTATTCCCAGTTATATGAAGATCAGAGCCAGTCAGGGACAGCAATACCCACGGAAGAACAATATATAATGCCAGATATCCTAGTGGAGGAAGTAACAAATGCTATAGAATTGATGAAGAACGGCTAGGCTCCAGGAAAGGATAGTGTAACTGTCGAAATGCTAAAAGCTGGTGGTCGGACGTTACATAAAACACTGGCAAAATTATACTCAAAATGCCTCAAAGAACAAAAAGTACCGGACTTATGGAAAAATGCAGAAGTGATCCTTTTACATAAAAAAGGAGCACAGGAAGATTTAAAGAACTACCGTCCAATAAGCCTCCTATCAGTGATGTACAAAGTTTTCACTAAGATAATTTCTAAAAGAATATTAAAAAAACTGAATGACGCACAACCAAGAGAACAAGCAGGATTCAGAAGTGGATTCAGTACAATGGATCACATCCAGGTTGTACAGCAGGTCATAGAAAGGCACAACGAATACACCATGCCACTGTGCTTGGCTTTTATCGACTACGAAAAAGCATTTGATTCCATCTCAAAGCATGCGATAATGGATGCACTGCTTAGCCAAGGTGTAGAGAGAGCCTATGTAAACCTATTAGGATGGATATATGATGGAGCTACAGCCACAATTCACCTTGATGATCTTGAAGTGGGAATTAATATAGAACGAGGTGTACGGCAGGGTGACGCAATATCGCCTATTCTTTTCTCGGCTGGCCTTGAAGAAGTATTCCGTAAACTGGATTGGGAACAGGATGGTGTAAAGATCAATGGTGCAAACTTAAACCATCTTAGATTTGCAGATGATATTATTTTCATTTCACAAGACCCAGAGGAGCTGCAAAGACGCATACAAGAACTGCAAAGGGCTGGCGAACCATTTGGCTTGAAAATAAACCTGAAAAAGAGTCAGGTTATGTTCAATAACTTCGCTCAGGACAGAAGAATTTCAGTTCTAGGAAGGGATTTAGAGATTGTTGACAGCTTTATATATCTTGGGCAGAAGATTTCCATGGAGGGGAATACCGCCCGGGAGGTGGAACGGCGTGTTAAATGTGGCTGGCAGGCATTTGGTAGGCTCAACATAGTGTTTAAGAGCAGACTCCCACTTTGCCTGAAAAGAAAAGTATTCGATCAGTGCGTTCTACCCGTTATGACATACGGAAGTGAAACCTGGACACTCACATCGCAATCAATTCAAAAACTTCGGGTGGCACAGAGGGGAATGGAAAGATGTATGCTTGGCATTACCAGACGAGACAGAAAGTCCTGCCCATGGATCAGGGAACAAACAAAAGTCTGTGACATCATTGGAAGAGTAAAACAGTTGAAATGGAGATGGGCAGGCCATATAGCGAGGCGATGGGACGACAGATGGACCAAGGCAATCCTGGAGTGGATACCGCTTGATCACAAACGTCCGCGAAGAAGACCGAAAGCACGATGGATTGATGACATCGTTAAGTATATTGAACCCGAGTGGCAGAGGAAAGCCCAGGACCGTAAAGGTTGGAAGCATGCTGAAGAGGCCTTCATCCTGCAGTGGATCGATGCGGGCTGATGATGATGATGATGATGATGATATATATATATATATATATATATATATATATATATATATATATATATATATATATATATATATATATATGAAGTAGTTAATTCATCATCGTCAAATTAATTTTGAATTGATAAAGATAAAGGGAAACATTCGAGATCTTTACTTGTATTTTTATTCGCAATTTGTCTTGATCCAAATAAATATTACAAGAATAATTGGTGCCAGTACTTAACTCTCTTGTTTCTTCATGTGTGCTGCAACCAGAAGAGACAAAAGTGCATTTTGACAAAAGCTTAGATCGGTGGAAGTTGATTCAAAATCCATTGAAGGTTTCCCAATAATTTTACTAACGATATCTGAAATTTAGAATACACGAGGTAGTATAAGATAAAATTTGTGACTTGTACTTGTAAATACTAGTTGAACGCATTAAAAATTATTATTTTTGGGAGTATTAAGAACTAGAACATTAATATCAACTTATCAAAACTATTTACCTGAAGATAAGTTTGTAGTATTTGCAATAGATTCCTGGCCCCCTCCCCGCGCCGGTTTATAACTACAAAAACTTGTATTTTGTATTTTTAACAAGTATACGAATACATCTATGTTCGATTTAGATTGAATATGAGTTTCTAAGGAATACCATATCGATACTAATTTTACACGCATATTTCGTTCCATTTTGAAACATTAAGACCCATTGTTACCTGGTCAACCAATAAGGTATAGACAGTTCTTCGACAAAATTTTTTTTTTCCTTTCGTTAATGAATTCTTTGTTGTTTAAAGATTCTCGGACTAGATAAATAATTTTAACTTGCCTTTTGTAACCGTATATGGAAGCTCGTCGCCTTTTAGGTACGGCCGTATTTAGTTTTGTCGTAAGTTGAGTCGTGATGTTACAAATTTAGCCATGTTAATTATATCGATATTTTTTAATCCATATAAGTAATTGAATAGTTATGAAAACATTAGCAGTGTTTGTTATATTTAGATGATATAACTTCTTGTTTTTTTTTTTCTTAATTATAATTAGATAAATACATAACAATCGATTCAAAGTTCATATTTGCTGCTATAGATTCAAGGTTTCGCTTTATGTTAAATAATGCTTTTAATACAGCTCAACATCACAACCACTACCAGTTAAGGTGGAAGGCGAAACTACGTCGAGATTTTACTAAAACTAAAACAATAGTCTATCCGAGAACTTAGTATTTATATGTATGCTTCCAACTATCGCGGTCCGGGTCCAATATATTTAATAATGTCATCAGTCCATCATGTTTTCGGTCTTCTCCGTGGACGTTGGCGATCAAGCGGTATCCAGACCAGGACCGCCCCGGTCCAACTTTTGTCCCATCGCCTTGCTTCATGACCTGCCCACTTCCATTTCAATTGCCTTATTCTTCCAATGATGTCACTCACTTTCGTTTGTTCTCTGATCCATGTGCAGGTCTTTCTATCCCGTATGCCAAACATATATCTTTCCATTCCCCTCTGTGCTACCCGAAGTTTTTGAACTGACTGTGATGTGAGTGTTTAGGTCTCATTTCCGTATGTCATAACTGGCAGGGCACACTGATCAAAGATTTTTCTTTTCAGGCGATATTTTGCTCTTAAATACTATGTTGAGCCTGCCAAATGCCTGCTAGCCACATTTAACGCGTCGTTCCACCTCCCGAACGGCATCCCCTACCATTGAAACCCTCTGTCTAAGATATATATAGTGACCTATAACTTCCAAATCCGTTCCTAAAATAGAAATCCTTTTGTCGTCAGCAAATTTATTGAACATGACCTGACTCTTCTTCTGGTTTATTTTTAAGCCAAATGGTTCCCCAGCCCTTTGCAGCTCTTGTACGTGTCTTTGTAGCTCAGCTGTGTCTTGTGAAAGCAGAACGATATCATCTGCGAATCTAAGATGATTTAAGTATGCACCATTAATCCTTATTCCTTCCTATTCCCAATGCAGATTACGGAATACTTCTTCCAGGCAGGCTGAGAAAAGAAGAGGCGATAATGCGTCACCCTACCGTACGCCCCGCTCTACATTTATTCCAACCTCAAGATCGTTAAGTTGGACTGTCGCTGTAGCTTTACCATATATCGATCCTAGTAGATTTACAAAGGCATTCTCTACACCTTGATTAAGCAATGCATCCATTATGGCCCGCTTTGAGATTGAATCATATGCATTTTTATAATCGATAAAAGCCAAGCACAGTGACATAGTGTGTTCGCTGTGTCTTTCTATGACCTACTATAGGATCTGGACGTGATCCATTGTACTGAATCCACTTCTGAATCCTGTTTGCTCCCTTGGTGGTGCGTCATTAAGTTTTCTTAGTATTCTTTTGGATATTATCTTGGTAAACACTTTGTACACCACTGATAGGAGGCTTATTGGACGGTAATTCCTTAAATCTTCCCGTGTTCCTTTCTTATGTAAAAGAATCACTTCTGCATCTTTCAATAAACTGGGTACTTCTTGTGGTTTGAGACATTTTGAGTATAATTTTGCTAGTGTTTGTAAAGTCCGACCACCAGCTTTTAACATATCCACAGTTATAATATCCTTTCCTGGAGCCTTGCCATTTTTCATCGATCTATAGCCTTTGTCACTTCCTCCACCAGGATATCCGGCACTTGTTCTTCAGTGGGCATTGCTGTTCTTACTTAATTCTGGTCTTCATATAACTTTGAATACCATCTATTTACAACCTCTAATATTTCCGTCCGTTCTCTGCATATTGTACCATCCTCACCCATTAAGGAAAATATTCGTGTCCTTTTCTTTCTTAGCTTCTGCTTAGCTTTGTTAATTCCCCTGTTTTCTTCCAGAGTTTTTTGCACAAGCTGCATGTTGAATCTGCGCGTTTTCTTATAGTTTTGCAGAGCTCAACGTAATCGATTCTGCCAACAGGACTGTCTGCATTCTTCATTGTCCGGGTTTTTTTTCATTAAATTAATGGCCTGATTGGAAATTGTTGACTCTTTGAAACATTTATCTTCTGGTGCTATTGAAGCCGCCGTTTTAAGTACATTGTTGGTGATTTCTTCATATTGGTCTGTAATTTCCATCTCCTCCGGGTCTTGTAACACAGCCAAGCGATTCGACAAAGCAATTTTAAAATCTCTACCCCTCTCCAGCAGTTTCCCTTCCCTATATATCCCTATATATATATATATATATATATATATATATATATATATATATATATATATATATATATATATATATATATATATGTTTCGGTTTTTTTTATTAAACCCTCCTCAGAACAATTACAATTATATTATATATATTAGTTTTTTAAACAACAAATTTATATTTTAATACATACCAGGTATGTCTTATTGAAAAGTTTTTGATTTTTAAGTATTGAATTTTTCAATTCTTCTATTGGAACCTTTGGTATGAAATATTAAAGTTGAAGAGATTTACCACTACAAGTTCTTCAAGTTTAGTATTGAGTTTTTATTTTTTTTTTACATAAATATATTTTTTGTTTGATTTTTTATTTTAATACATGTTATAAGTTTGTTACCTTTTAGATCGTTTTGTTTTTTTTTTTTGATTATAACCTAACAATTTTGGATTTTTCACTTGTAACTATATATATATATATATATATATATATATATATATATATATATATATATATATATATATATATATATATATATATATATATATATATACTTATATATATGTTCAAAACATACTGAGGTGGGCTCGTGGAGAATAATATTAAAAATAAAAGAAAGTACGCCCTCGCTCCACGTTGGTACTTTGTTGTTCCACCATCCGCCATTCAAGTCTCCCAGGACCGGTTTCTGGCCTTCAGCCGTCATCAGCTGGGCTCAAGCTGGACGCCCGGAGAGCGGATGAAGAGAACGACTAAAGCCATGACCACATAAATCGGCCATGTCGAATGGTGACGGCAATTACATGCAGCCCTGCCATCCTGTGGTAAACGACCGCGACAGAAAAATTGTGCGGGACTGTTCGTGGCCCGTCTAACCTCAGATTAGTACCAGGTCTATACAAAACATAATGAGGTGGGCTCATGGAGAAAGATATTAAAAAGAAAGAAAGCGTTCAGCTTGAGCCCAGGTGATGACGGCTTAAGGCCAGAAACCGGTCCTAGGAGACGCTTGCAGGTGCTTTGCAAGCGTCTGCATTTTTTAATATATATTTATATATATATATATATATATATATATATATATATATATATATATATATATATATATATATATATATATATAATGGTTTTTTTGTATAAATCATTTCTTTTTTTATATTGTTATTTGAAAGGGCAGTTACGTTTGGTTCTAGGGATCTGATTTTTTATATTTTTATCCTTTATTCTGTTTTTTAAATATTGTTTAGTTTGGCCAATATATAATTTATTTATATTTTATATCTATTTTTATATTTGTTTGGGTTTATGTATTGTTACCTTTGTATTGTATTAGCCTACATGCCTTGGTCTTCTAAGGGAAGTTTGTCTTTGACTTTTACAAGGATATCTTTGATTTTCCTGTCGGTGGTGAAAATGGTTTCAATTTCGTGCCTCCTTAGAAGTTTTTCCCATTCAGACGTGCTTAAGATGAAGTTTTTTAAAGACTATTTTACGACATCTTTATATCTTCTTTTTGGATCTTCCAGATTTGGTTTCGGCATTCTAGAGTCCTGCTTCGGCATCCAATGACCCAACCATCTCAACTGGCTTTTATTATCTAGAATTTTATGCCTGAAACTCTTAGCTCTTTCAAGAACTTGCGATGTTAATACTGCTGCATGGTCTTAAGTCTGAGCTAAGGGGGACTTCAGATTTGAAATATTAAGTGTACATTCTTTTGTTTTGCGGAGGAATATCAGTCGGCCAGATATGATTTCAGTAGGAAGAAAATACATTAATTTTAATTTTTGTTTCGTACTCTATGGATGTTTTCCTAGACCAGTGCTGTTATTACCGCCAGTTCTAAAATTTTGTGGGCGCACCTTGTAGTGCGTTGTCGACAAACTAAAGCTTCTTGCAAACAAGCCGACAGACCGTCACCCTTCAGCAATTCCCAAATACCTGTTTCTGCTCCGCACGGTGATGATTTGTGTGCATTTCTGCGTCCCGATGCGGCATTGAACTTGGAAAGCCTCCCTTTAATGAATGAATTATTCCAGCGCTGCGTGATCTATGTACTAATACCCATTTGTTTCGTTCAGGACGGACACGTACCACATAATTGACTTAATGTGAATCGGCAAAATTTCCACCCGAAAGGGGGAACATTTTTTTTTCTATCCCGATGAAAACCGAAACGGAAATATCGTGATGCCCTTCGTTAAATCGTTAGTTTCTCTGTTGTTAGATCTTGTTGTATCCCCTAAGGCTAAGGTTATAGTGGATGCGTATTCTGACGAACTATTGTTCTGACGAACACGTCAGAACTCGCACGGAAATATCAAAACATATAAAGACAATTATTGTGGTTAAACTGCATGCGGCCAGTTCGTCCGATTACGCATGATTTCGTCAGAATAAGGTGAACGTTCAAACAATTTTGATTTTTTGATCCGAACCGTTACGATTTGTGTTTATTATTTGTTTATAAATTGGTCCCTTTTACAATGGATATGGAAAAACTAATCAGTTTAATTTTTGACTATAATTCTTTATGGGATATGAAGCAAAAAAAAACTATCATAATAGAGATATGTCTCGCCAGAAATGGGAAAAAAATCGCTAAAGAGATGGAAAGTAATGGTAAGTAAATACATTCCTATACTTGAATTTATTTGTTCTACGACGGTACCCTAAAATGTCATTTCACACATTTATCATATATTACATATACATATTATATTGGAATTGTACTTCGCCATAGGGGCTGCAAAAGTAATTCTTGAAAACGTCTCGTATTTCACTGGCTCTTGCTCCATAATGGTTGTAGCGCCTTGAAACAGTTATTTCATTGTTGCATATATTTTGTTCGAGCTGTGTTGGAACTCCTTCAATATCAATTACTGTATTGTGCAGCAAACATGCAGTTTGAACTAAAATATCTGCTTTCTCGGGATCGACTTGCAATTCGGTTTTTAAAAATCTCCACTTAGCAACTAGTATACCAAATGCGCATTCAATGCAGCGTCGAGCCCTAGACAGGCGGTAGTTAAAAATCCGCTCATTTGTAAGATTTTGTCTAGAATATGGCTTAAGTAAATATGGCTTCAGTGGGTTTCGCTTCATCACCCAATATTACAACTTCTGTTGAGGGTAAATATTCAGAAGTTGGCATATTGAATTTGTTCGTCTGTAAGCATTTGTAGACATTAGAGAGGGAAAATATTCCTCCATCGCTTTGTTTCCCATAACCTCCAACATCAATAGTAACAAACTTGTAATTTGCATCAGCTATGCCTTGCAACACAATTGAAAAATATTGTTTATAGTTATAGTATATCGATCCTGAGTTCTGTGGACATTTTATTCTAACATGTTTTCCGTCAATGGTGCCGACACAATTAGGAAAATTCCATTATTTGAAGTAGTCTTTTGCATTCTTTTGTAACAAATCGGTTGTAGGTACTGGCATATGTTTCTCTTGATAAGTATTCCATATTGAAATTGAAATAAGTATTCCATATTGATTGTATGTGAAACTCTGTATGAAAAGCTTAACGATCTAAATGACATCCCAGTAGAAAGATACCTGAAATAAAAGAAATTTAAATTAATGGTTATTAAAAAAAAATACAATGTGTCTCGTGTGTATTTTTAAGCATTGTTTTTGTTTCAGTCGAAGCCGTAAAAAATAAGTGGCGTGGTTTGCGAGACACCGTTCGTAAAGAGCTTCAGAAGCTACCGAAACCACGTTCTGGACAAGGAGGACCAACCAAGGAGTCTAAATGGCCATATTTTAAAAACATGCTGTTTTTAAAAGATCAATTCGTAGGTAGAAAATTACAGAGCAGCACCTTGGAGCCGGAGGTGGATACTCAATCGCAAAATAACGATCAAGAGCCTGATGAATTACGAGAAGGTGATTTTGTTGAAACTCAGCACAAAACGCAGCACAAAAGGCAGGAATGGAAAGAAATATCGAATCACCGGATTCACCGGCGAGGCCTCCCGAGTTTGTCCCATCTCAAAGCAAACGTGTTAAAACTGTCAAAGCTAATTCCAAATCAAATGCAATTCAACAACTTTTAATAATCGAGCAGGAAAAGTTAAAAGAATTTAAGCGAAAAGGTGAAGTATGCCACCAAGCAAAAATTCAAGAGGATAGTGACTATTATTTTCTGATGAGCTTATTACCTTATTTAAGAAAAGTTCCCGAAAACAGAAAACTAGATGTGAGAGCAAGGCTACAACAGGTGTTTGTTGGCGAGAAGAAATACCAACCATCATATTGTGGCAATGAGAATTCATGTCCACAGCAGGCATCTTCACTAGAGTTTAGAATGCATCAACATCCAATGGAAACTTATGCTAGGTCTCCAGACTTCCAAAGCCCTTCTAGGGCCAGTAGCGAAGAAACTTGGAGACATTCTGAACAAACTAATTCTAATTCTTCACAATTAAGGATCCCTTCTGGCCCAAGTAGTGGAGACACTTCTGATCAACAGCAGTTTAATGAAGACTTAGCTTCATATTTTTAACGTACCAACCCACTTAATGAGTAAATAAGTATCTGTTAAGTGTTTTGAAAGAGCTTTATAACTATGTTAAAATAACAATAAATATATATAAAAAAATGCAGTCTTGCCTTAATGTTAACGACAGTCTTTATTAGCATGTACTATAACCACATGCATTATAACGACAAATTATTAGCATTCACTATAACCACTGACACCTGAACAACAATTCTGACGTGTTCGTCAGAATACGCATCCACTATAACCTTAGGCTAATGCGTTCACAGGTTGCAATTTTAATTGTTTATTATAACTATCTTGGTTTAAGGATGTATCCGAGATACAATCGAAGGAAAAAATACTGAAAATGAATATTAATAAAACTGTTCAAAAAGTTAGTTAAAAGTGTTTCGTATTATTTTATTTCTTAAGACGGTATTCTAGTCTAGAATTTTGGAAAAATCGATTTTTTTTGTATAGTCTTAAAGCGTAAACCTTTGTGCATATGTTCTGTAAAGAAAATTCGAAAATTTAAAATATTTTCGGAGTTATTTCAGTGATGCGACAACTATAACACCCCGGAACGGGTCTGACAATAGGCAGCACCCAATGCTTGGCTTTCTTGAACATTTATACCTGTCCCAGGTATAAATATATACATACAGTTTATATACACTTACATTCGAAATGATTAAACGAAATACTTTACATACAGTTGACCCGAAACTTTAACCGGGTTTTTCTCAAAACTACGTTTTTCGACCTGGTTGACAAAATATCTCAAGAAATGACTGAATGATTGTGACGTGTTCATATATATTTTTCTTTTTTTGGGTTTTCTCGCCACGATCTAAAACTCAAAAAAATATCTGTTTTTATGTAAATAAAGAATCCCTGGGTAAAAAAATAAAAAAAAACCAAACGGAGACCAATTTCTCAGTGATTCTTTTCTGTAATAAATTTGCCTAACAAAAAAATATAAAAAATTCTAAAGTAAATACAAACTTTTGAACGTTAACGTTTCGGGAGGTCTTCTCCCCCCGTTTTCAAAACGAATCTAAAAAATAAATTATATTAATTTCTATATATAATGCAAAGATAGGAAGTAAATATATTTTGTGAATGTCAATGATACTAACATTGACAATAACAGTTTTTAATGACAGTGACATACTTTTTTTATATACATTTTTTTGTTTGGTAGTTTTCTGCTCTAACATTGGATTTTACCTGATGGCAAATATACTCAATTGGATTAAAAATACAGTAATAAGGGGAAAGCGTAAAACCGTAAGTCCCATATCGGCAGCAATTGTATCACATACATATTCCTTTTTAATATTAGGTGTCTAATAGTTATATAAGACCACATTTTTTATATATAAATTCAAAGTATATATCGTGTTTTACTAGTAATGTCCTAGTTTAACTAGTATTTTTCATTACAATTACCCTTTCCACAGACACAGTGGACAAAAGGTTATTTACAAACCAATCTTCAAAAAGCTCCGCTCTTGTGTCGTCATGGTGGTCCAAAGATGAATATTTAATGTTTTTTTGGAGGGCAACCGTAAATAATTTGGAACTCATCAATCCTCGAAACTGGTGCTTTGATTTGACATTTTTTTGATGTATCTACCCATCCTTTTGCTGGTGTCTCAAGTGTATCGAACCATATTTCATCAGGGTAGATAATGGAACGATTTTATAATCTGTATTTGTTTTATAGAGTTTAAGTAGTCAAACCGCCATCGTCGCAATCGTTGTGATTCCATTAATATTAGTCTTTTATTAATGGTCCGATATGCAAAACTCATTTGAAATATTATTCTCCGGCGGCTAGTTTTGCTGCAAATAATATTACTTTCATCTTTCCTTAGTCGCACAGTTTGCTCTTCATATATAGCATACATTTTCTTCGAATTAAATCTTTGTTGCTAATCACTATGGACTTTTGTCTTTAATTAGCTTCGTCACAATATCTTTAACTGTAGAAAACGACGTTTTCGTTAACGAAGACGTTTCTGCTGTTACTGCATTTACATTAAAACCCTACAGATCTGCACTGTTTAAGAAAATAATGCGAAAATAAAACTAAAATATTTTGAAACCCCCAAACCAGGTATAAAATTAATTTTATCTTTTTACCTGTTATTTTATTAGGTCCGGCTTTGTTTACGTTGCTGGCAACTTTGCCGGGTTTTGTTACGACAGGGGTTGTTAAGAGATTATTGCAGCCAATCGGTCAACGATATATCTTGAAAGGCACTATACTTTAGTGTAATTTTTTTAAACTTTGTCGCATATCGTTTTAATAAAATTAAAAATAAACTGTATTAAAATAATTCTTATGTTTACAGTGACACATAAGGTACCCGACAAAATAATAAGTTCCATGAAGATATCTAATCGGCGGATCTTCATATTTCTATGGCCATTAATTATTTTCGCCTCAACGATGATCTTTACGCACAGGCTAAGTTAAAAGAATATACATCATTAAAAGCGTTAATAATAGCGATTATTTTATTAAGAAAAGGATCTAGTAGATAAGATAAATTAAAACATTAATTTACTAGCGACGCTTGATTGACTCTTAAGTTCTATATAACGGTAACGTTTCTAGTACCCTTTTGGATTATTTTAGTTTGTTCGTTTATATTTTTAGGTGTTCATAACTAGAAAAGACAACGTCGAAGAAAAGACTGATCTTGTCAAAGATCGTATTGTGGGATTATAAAACTGTTATCTATCATGAAAAAATACTACCAATGACCAAGAAATTGACATAAAACTTTGAGAATTGCCAGTGGTATGGTTGGAATTTTTATCATCATCCATATTTTGCCGAACCTGGATATTCTCTATACTTACCGAACAAAAACATTCACGACGAGACTATTTTTGTTCATGATGAGAATATTAAACTCGAAAAGATTTAGCACTACATACCAAACCACTTCTTTAGACTTCTCGACGCACGTTTCGCTAACCATGTCAGCATCACCAGGAGCTGATTCAGTCTCCTGAATCAGAAGACGGTTCAATCAGATTGAATCAACTCCCGATAATGCTAACAAGGTTAGCGAAACGAACATCGACAAGTTTTAATATGTGATTTGTAGTTTAGTGATAAATCTCATCCAGTGTTTCGCACAAGATTCTAATAAAACAATTGATCATAATGACAATCAATTTTTTTATTGGAACCTTCGGTGTGGAACACTAAACTCAAATAGATTCACGACTAAACATCACGAATATACTACGAATCACTTTTTTTAATTCTCCACGCTCGTTTCGCTAACCATATTAGCATTATCAGGAGTTGATTTCATTTAATTCTAAAACTAAACTAGATGAGCAACTATATGAGAACCCTAATTTCTAACCTACTACCCAGCTAATGAAGCATATAAAAAAAGATACAAGAAAACTGAAAAAAGGGAAAAAGAGAACAAAAGAAAAAAAAATACCGTAAAATTTACTGACCCTTACATTAATAATTGAAAAAGTTGATTGAACGGAATAGGTCTTAAACGGTATTACCATGAATTTACTTTTATGATCCTTTTGAAAAGCCGAAGATTCTTTCAATAATATTCTAAACTTACTTCAATAATTTTCTAAACTTAACTTAATAATGAGAATGTCAAAAAGGTCGTCGATAAGTAGTAGATGCTCCATGTACGCAGTAATTAATGTAATAATGTAAGTTACTATCTTAGGAACATTTGTGAGTTAACCGTCCTCGTATATCCCACCCATTGTTAAATACGCTTCAAAATTTTATTTGTATACCTTAAACTTGGAAATTAATTGATGGAATTGTTCTTAAACCAACAAGAAACACCCGACCAAGCGCTGCGTGTTTGCTTTCCGAAATTTCGCAACTCACAATTACGAGTTTCGTGACTCCCGTCCAAAGTAAACTAAAATTATCTCGAAGTTCGCGTGAGGTTTATTGAAAAAAAGATCGTAGAATTGTTGTTGAGCGGCTATTTTCCGCGGCTAATCTCTAGATAACTGTTATACCTTTAATTGGATAAATAATTTCTTATTTATATGAACAAATAATGTTAAGGTTGAATATAAAGCGTGTAGTAGCGTTAAAGAATGGTATTGTTCTCGTGATTTGAATGAATATTTAACAGTATTAATTATATTTCCTACCGCACGGTAGAAATACTTAGTCATTTTAGACCTATTAGCTGTTTCCTTTTACATAAATTTTGTTCATTCACCATCAAATATTAATAACAAAATTGCAAAACCTATTTTGAAAGGAATATGGTAAATCGAAATGTACAAGGCCCGTCTATCAAGTTTGTAATAAGTCTTTTGTACGACGACGTCTTATCTATAACATTACCATCATCAGAAAACGCTCGTCCTGGAAAAGTGAGAGAAGTTATAATTACGTTAATTATACAGAGCCTTCATTTAATCCTATAACCCACTAGTGATTTATTTATACTTAGGAAGTTTAATTTGTTTTCATGTCACTTTTTTAAAAAATACTGAGCTAATTGAAAAGTTCGCGGAGCGAAAATGGTAAAATAAGTTTGTAGTTGAAAAAATGACTTTATTCTACCGTATATTCTCCCTTAAGCTCAATACATTTTTTCCAGCCGTTTTCCAATTCATTTATTCCATCTTTGAAGTGATTTTCTG
Organism: Cosmopolites sordidus; assembly: GCA_031761425.1. NCBI lineage: Eukaryota > Metazoa > Arthropoda > Insecta > Coleoptera > Curculionidae > Cosmopolites > Cosmopolites sordidus. Next base: position 180,625 of record JARFXV010000581.1, on the reverse strand, counting down.
GAAGTCCTTCAAAATACTCATCTACGGCTGCTGTAACTTCTTCCATTTGATAAATACGCTTGCCACATAGGTATTTTTTGAAGTTTGGGAACAGATGAGGGGGTTCATTATTAGAACACTTCTGTAAATCCATGTATTGTCTTGATGAAAAATGATTTTTTCTTCGCTAAACCAGGTGTTTTCGAACAAATTTTTGCATCCAGTTAATTCAAAAGATTTGAGTAATACTGTCCTAAGGCTAAACGCAAACGCACGTTAGGCTAAACATGTTAGCATCATCAGGAGATGATTTAATCATTAGATTATTAGAAGATTAAATAATCTCCTGATGATTCTAACATGGTCAGCGAAACGTGCGTCGAGCAGTTAAAAAAAAAGTGTTTTGGTGTTTAGTGGTTAGTTTAGTCTTCAAGGTTAGTGTTTCACACCAAGGGTTCCAATAAAAGATTTGATAATGCTGTTCTGTTTTACCGCTTTGAAGGTTATCAATTAACAACATAATATTTGCATCCCAAAAATGCATGCCATAACCTTTTTGGTCGATTTTGACCATTTTAACGCCTCGACGCCTCGAAGCTGAACCATCGAGCTCAGTCCACTCTGTGGTTTGTTGTCGAAGTTCAGGATCATAGTGATAAACCAAAGTCTCATCAGTGGTTACAAAACGACATTTAAATTTTATTCTTTCGAAAAAAAACCAAATGTTGATTAGAAAGTTTTACTCGAAGTTGTTTTTGATCAGAATTTAACAAATGCGACAGCCATCTTGCACATATCTTTCTCAATGTCCGAGATATCCACGGTCTTAGCAATTTCACCCAAAGTCAATTAGTTGCAATTATTGGACGTCCAGAATGAGGAATGATCATCCAGGCTTGTACAACCACGTTGAAACTCACCTGCCCACTTACAAATCATTTTTTTTTGAAAGGAGCAAACTCCTTTAATATATTTAAGAATTCACTATGAATTTCCATTGCCTTTAAATCTTTTTTTTTTACAAAAAATTTCATCACCGCACGATTTTCAATATTTTCCATTTTGTGTAAGACTTATAGTTGGGGTCCTCCTCGACGACTCGACGCACAGTTTTTTCACTCACACCGACAACCGATGACAATTTTCGCGTCAACTGCCCTGGATCATTAAAAATCAGCTCCTGAGTCCGTTGAATGTTGTCGGGTGTCCTGACAACGCGCTACTTCGAGTGAATTTTCCTTGTCAGTGTTGCAAAACCTTCGTTGGGCTTCTCCGACTCATACTTCGTGACATCATACACAACGCATCTCGGATACCCGAAGAACCCGATGATTTCTGTCGCAGAGCGTCCAGCGCGAACACTCTCGATAATCGCGGCTCTTCGATTATACTCCGCACTTGGTTTCAACATTGCGACTGTTTCAAAGTTACGACTGTTTAGTACATGCGTCAAACGGTTTGGACGCCAATCGCGACCTCTACAGGTGGTATAGACAGCGGGAAATTCAAGTTGAATTTTGTCCGGATTTTGGCGCCACACCCTGTAACCTTCTAATTACCTAAAACGTGTCAGACAACAGATGTTCAAGCGATGCTAACAAAAACTATGGAAATTATTTTATCAGCTAGGAACACTAAATGTAAACACTTAAATATAATTCCGAAATACTCATAATGGTTCTAGTATAAAAATGCTTAAAAATGGATAGAAGTAAAAAAACATTACCGCTTACTATTAGGAAATCAAAAAACTTCTCTTATCGGACTTCTTTTTTCTCTAAAGTTTATGGACCTAATAAGAAATTCACAATGTTTATGCAATGAAGAAGTTTGAACAGATAGATTGTCGAGAAAGAAATTAACATATAAACTACCTTAAGAAGGTTTATTATAAGAGGGAGAGAAAGTTATGTTCTAGAAGAGCGATGGTGTGTGTGCTCGAATCTCACCCCCGAGACTCGCTAAGGAAATTACCCCGGAAATATCGAGGTCGGGATTGTGCGTACAAAAGGATCTTTTGCTTCAGATATTATCTTGATTAATCTTATATCTATATATAGAAAAAGTGTAACTGCAAATAATAGAAAATATCATAAATATACAGTGCTGGCCAATGATATCAGAGTGGCGGATCAGAATGGCATATCAGAGTGGTGGATCAAATATATATATATATATATATATATATATATATATATATATATATATATATATATATATATATATATATATATATATATATCTGGGTGTTGCTTTCGCTGTCTCAAGAAACATTCTTGGTTCTATAACAAATGTTCAGCCAGTAAATAATCGACTTATGACACTATCCCTCAAGTGTGCTAACAAAAACTATACATTAATCAATGCACACCTCCCAATTAACGAAGAAAATAAATCTAATCCTGAAAAAATAAATAAGTCCTGGGAAATTCTGGAAAAGACTATCTCTAAAATTCCCTCTAACCATGTAAAAATCCTATTGGGTGATTTCAACGCCCAACTAGGGAAAGAAAAAAAGTACAGGAAAACAGTCGGCAGTTTTCCCGCTCATAAATGGACTAACCATAATGGTAGAAGATTGGTTGAACTGTGTTCGCAGTTTAATCTAAAAATAATGTCAACCCATTTTAAGAAGAAAATAACAAAACAAAAGACCTGGAAGTGCCCAAACACGTACATGGGTGAATTTCAAATTGACCATGTTGCCATTTCGTACCCCAATTATAAAGAGATTTTGAATGTTCAAGTCAGGAAAGGAGCAAATATAGACAGGGATCACTCCTTGACTAGAATCAAACTTAGCTTAAAACCTCGAAAACTTATTCAAAAGGGGCTGTTAATACCAAAGTTTGACCCAACGAAAATAAAACCAGCCCTAACAGAAGAGCTTGATAAACAACCTGCACAGAACTGGCAAGAATTGAAACAAAAAATTATTAAAACAGCCTTAAAGTTGGTCCCTTTACAAAAACGTAGAAAACATCCGTGGTGGGATGAAGTTTGCGAGCAAGCAGTATTAAGCCGAAGTAAAGCATTCAAAGATTGAAACAGTCAAAAAACAGCAATAAACTATAACATATTTTTGGAAGTAAGAAAAGAAACATCGAAACTAATTAGACAAACTAAAAGAAAATATGAAAACAATCAACTTAATGAAATAGAAAAAGATTTCCAAAAAAATAACACCCGAAACTTTTACAAAACATTTAAAACTAAATTAACAGGCTATCAACCGCAGAGCCTATGCTTTCAAAAGGAAAACGCACAACTAGCTCTAGATAACAAAGACAATTGCAAAGAACTTGCGAAATATTTTGAACAAATACTAAACTGTCCTGAGCCCTTAAACAAATTACCAACAATAAACCCTAAACAAACAAACCCAGATTCATTACCACCGAATGAAGAGGAAATACTTAGGCAAATCAAGCGGCTTAAAAATAACAAAGCTTCTGGTGAAGATGGAATCACTGCTGAACTTTTGAAATCCGCTGGTCCAGGTACAATCAAGGAAATAACCAAAATTCTACAAGAAGTTTGGCGAACCGAACGGATTCCGGAAGACTGGAAAGATGCTCTAAACCATCCACTACATAAGAAAGGAGATAGAACGGATGTAAACAACTATAGAGGAATATCTCTTCTCCCAGTTTGTTACAAGATTCTATCTCAATGTCTACTAGACAGAGCACAGGGACAGTTAGAACCGAACATTGGTGAATATCAGGCAGGTTTTCGACCGGGCAGATCCTGCTCTGAACAGATCCTGAATCTAAGGTTGATTCTAAGACATCAAAAACTGTACAATAAAAATCTCGTCTGTACATTTGTGGATTTCAAAAAAGCATATGATTCTATTGACCGCGAATCTTTATTCCGAATCTTGAAAGAACAAGGACTAGATCTGAAAACGCTGGCAATTATTAAAGCAACGTTAACTAACACGAGGTCAAAAGTTAAATTCATGGGTGACATCTCAGAACCCTTCGAAATTAAAACTGGTGTGAGACAAGGGGATGGACTCTCGCCACTCTTATTTAACTGTGTTCTAGAAAAAGTAATACAGGAGTGGCGTGAAAAAAGTCGGCACTGAATATTGACCAGCCCATTAAACTGGAGAGAACCAACATCAAAATTGATTGTCTGGCATTTGCTGATGATCTAGCAATTTTAGCTCAAGATGTGTTAACGGCTCAAAAACAGATTGAAATCCTAAAAGAAACAGCAGAAAAGGTAGGACTCCAAATATCCTTTGAAAAGACACAATACATGACCTGCAACAGACTAAGAACACCATTTCTAAAAACAAAATATGGTAACATCAGACGAGTCTCTCAATTCAAATATTTGGGTGAAATAATCATGGAAAATGGGTTGGAAAAAGCGGGCAATAAGGGTAGATGTCAAAAAATGGAAACGGCATTGAGACTTACACAAAATATTTACAACAAAAAATGCCTATCTAAAAACACAAAACTGAGACATTGCAACACGGTTATTAAGCCAGAATGTCTATATGCTGCAGAAACGCTCATTTTGAATAGAAAGAGGGACATCGAGGACATTGAAAAGAAGGAAAGAAAAATCATAAGAAAAATCCTAGGCCCCAAACAAATAAATAGCACAACAACCGACTTCGACATCAAACGGACGAATCCGAGTAGGCTAACTAGACAAATAGTCGAATTTTATGAAAATAGGAGTAGAGCTAAAGTAGAAATAATTAAATGGATTGCGGCAATTAAAGAGGACCTAAGATCAGCAAATATTACACAAAGTGAAATTCAGGATAGAGGTTGTTTCAGACACAAGGTTAACGTTTGGAGGGTTGGCCAGAGAGAAAAATGTAGGAAGACTGGAACAACTTGGTCTGACGAAAGGAAAAAAGCTCATAGCGAAAGAATGAAATTAGTATGGGCTCAAAGGAAGGCTAACAACAACAAACGCCTCTAATTGTACTTCGCGTGGTCCACCAGGGCCCATACGTGAATAATAATAAATATATATATATATACATATATATATATATATATATATATATATATATATATATATATATATATATATATATATATATATATATATATATATATATATATATATATATATAGAAGATCGCCAGCGGCAGACCATGGAAGAGTCCATCGGACATGGTTGGCTTCCAGCAATGCATTACAGATAAGCTAAATGGCCCTGAAGCAGAAGAGAACATCAATGTCTTAAACGAGACCATCACTACTGCCCTGATAGAAAGCCAAAACGGATACTGCCCAACAACCAAGAAAGAATCGAAATTGAGCGAAGCTTCTATGCGGAAAATGAAACAAAGAAGAGACATGAGAAGTGAAGAACTGACTACTGGTGAAGACCTAAGGCAAATTAACAAGGAGATATCAAAGGCTATAAGACGCGACATTAGAACACAACCAAAATCAGATCGAACAAACAATAGAGAACAATAAAAGCATGAAGGTCTTACGTAGGAAACTAGAAGGCGGAAAAAAGTAGATGACCAAGGTAAAGGACAAACAGGGGCATACTACAACTAACCGGGAAGATATTCTAAAAATAGTTGAGGACTTATACCACCTCTTATATAAAAGCCACAATGAAGTAAATTTAGACTCAGAAACAGAACTAGAGATATTGACAAGGGAAAAAGGCATCGTTAATCAAGGGTCAGAATTAATGCCTGATATTACTCTGGACTAAATAAAGCTGGCACTGAGGAAAACTAAAAACAATAAGCCCCCTGGAGAGGACTGCGTAGTTGTCGATGCAGTTAAGATAGGTGGTAACTGTTTACTCAAGAAAATAGTAAAACATTTTTAATCTCTGTCTTTTTAACAGCACCATACCCGATAGGTGAAACAACGCCATCGTAATCTTGATCCACAAAAAAAGGAGATACAGCCGAACTGGAAAACTATCGCCCAATAAGCTTACTTAGTCACCTTTATAAACTCTTCACGAGAATTATTACTACACGACTGGAAAACAAATTAGATTTTTACCAACCAATAGAACAGGCCGGGTTCCGCAGATGATTTGGAACCAATGATCATCTTCAAAGCATCAAAACTGTGATCGAAAAATCAATGGAATACAATAGACCGCTTGTCATTGCCTTTGTGGGCTTCCACAAGGCCTTTGACACCGTTGAGATAAGTGCAGTTTTAGACTCCTTACAAAAATGTCGTGTCGACTATCGTTACACTAAACTAATATATAACATATATAAAAATGCTACCATGATGGTAAAACTGCACGAAAACACCAACCCCATAAGAATCGGTAGAGGAGTACAACAGGGTGACACTATGTCACCCAAACTATTTACCACCGTTATGGAATACGCCTTCGGGATGCTTGAATGGAGCGGAAAGGGTTTAAATATAGATGGCTTAAACTTAACAAATCTACGCTTCGCGGATGATATAGCTTTGTTGTCTGACAACCTACAAGATATCAGGAAAATGCTGGAAGATCTCAAGGAAGTATGTGCTCAGGTTGGACTAAAGATTAATATATCAAAAACGAAGTTTATGACGAATCTGGTCCCTAGTGGAAATATTAATATTGGTGATTGCGAGGTGGAGTTGGTGGATAGGTACACATATCTTGGTCATGAAATGCAGATATCGAGAGACAACCAAACATGCGAATTAAAAAGAAGAATCACGCTCTCTTGGGCTGCATATGGCAGACTTGGGGAGGTATTTAAGAGTAATCTCCCAATTTGTCTAAAACGAAAGGTTTTTAATCAGTGCATTTTGTCGGTTAACTCTGACAATTACATCTGCTAAGAAGCTTAAAATAACACAACGTAAGATGGAAAAAACGATGCTCGGTGTGTCACTTCGTGACCACGTTAGAAATGAGGACTTACGAGAGAGAACGGGAATCATGGATGTTATCTATCAGGTGGATAAGCTCAAATGGAATTGGGCTGGACATGTGGCCCGCATGACAGACGGACGATGGAAAAAGGGGCTGCTCGAGTGGAGACCAAGAGCTGACAAGAGAAGCAGGGGAAGACCTCCCACGCGGTGGACGGACGATATCAAAAGAATAACCACAGACTGGATGCAAAGCGCTCAAGATAGAAGACAGTGGGCAGAAATGAGGGAGGCCTATATTCAGCAGTGGATGCAGTGGGCTGATTAATGATGATCCCCAGTAAATCGGCCTAAAAAGTCGATAATATTTGCCTTTCACGAGAATTGCACGCTCTTATCGTACATGTATGTTCCAAAAAAAAAAGGAAATAATGTTTTACTTATGTCAAGTTTACACCATGATGACTCTATTGATAGTGAACCAAATAACTCAGACATAATAGGTACTTACAATTAAACTAAAGGAGAAGTAGATACTGTCGACAAACTTTACGCTTCTTATAATTGTGCACGTGCCACTCGAAGGTTGCCAATGGTAATGTTTTCCGTAATATTAATCGTTCCAGGTAAAAATTATCTAGTTATTTACAAGGCGAATAACGTAAATAGATAAAAAAAAATTACTGAGAGAATTTTTGCGCAAACTATCTTTTGAATTAATACGTTATGACATAAGAATTCGGGATATTCTTGAACTAGAAGTTATTGAGCAGCTTCGGGAACCTGCAGCATATCAAAAAGGTTGATGTGATATGTGCGACGGGAAAAAAATCGACACACCTTATATGTCTACAAAATAGTCACACTTCTGTATGTTTGGAACAGGCTTAAACAATTTGACCAGAATGTTTTGAAATTGAGCATTGCACGGGCGTAGCCAGGGGGGGGGGGGGGGCATTGGTGGTTAAACTTAATTTTTAATTTTGTTTTCTACCATTGTTATTTTATTAACTACCACTGTATATAGATATATATATATATATATATATATATATATATATATATATATATATATATATATATATATATATATATACAATACAATAGTTCAAAAACTATTTACGAAACACTACAAGTGAAAACAGACTTAATGGTTTGGCTCTCATGAACATTCACTATGGAACAGAAATTCATGCAGATGAAGTAGTGGATATATTTAAAAGAAAAAGCCGAAGATTTCTTCTTTAATGGTTTTAGATTTAGCGCAGAGGAACGAAATTAATTTAACCATTTCATTTAAAGTTAAGAACTTTATAAATATGTTGTAATTTTTCCGATGAATATATAGATATTAAATTTCATGTAAGTATATTTTTGTTTTATTTACTTCAAACTAACCCTACGGACTTTAAACAACTGATCTAGTGTTGACCTTGGCTAGCCTTCGCCAATTCCTTCATTAATATATGGTGCAATGATCTGCCTTATTATGTTTGCTAGAACTATTATACAAAGCAATATACCAGGCCAGTTTTCGCATTTCAGACTATCTCCTTTCTTATGAATCGGCCATATTACCGCCTGGTGCCATTCTTCAGGAATCTGTATAAATTGCTCTTCGTTTTCTTTAGTTAAGCCCACACATTCATTGTCTCATATCAACAACACGTTCTGTCTTGCAAGCTTGGCAATATAATTTATCGCTAGCTGTTTTAGTATTTCCCTTTACTACTTCCTGTCTTCGCTTTTTGTACTTTGTTCTTTATGTCTCGCTAAATTTTCTTCTTTGTTCTCTAAGTGTCATATCAGTCTTTTTATTAGTATTACGTTAGTCTTTCTGTACTTCATTTTGGCTTTTTTATACTTTACTCAATCTTTGGTATCTTTGTCAATTGTATATCAATTGTAACATTCGCTGCATGTTCGCTGAGTTATAAAATGAACTCGTTTGGAGCCCTTTGGAGCTAGAACTTTCTGCTGTTGGTGCAATGTAAATCGACAGCCTTTCTCGTCATTATTGTACAGACGCTCTGGATGATTGGAGATATCCAATTCGTCAAAACCTTTCTTGAGTGACTGAAAATGTTGCTGTACGATGACCTTATTTAATTTCTGTACCCTCACGAGATTCATAAATTGAGCCTTTCGAATAGAAACACCAGGACTTCGTTTCAAAAACTCTTAAGCTATCTTTTCTCCGTAGTGCTTCTTTTATCATTGAACTTGCTTTCTATTCCATTTTCCATACAAAATTCATACACTTGCTTTCAAACGAGTTTAGGTCGTAAAGGGATGCCAATTTTGGCTAGCCTTATGTATTCTTATCACTCATTGCTTTTCTTCTGATTCGGTTAAAGTTGCTAGTAGACCAGTACACTTTTAATTGCTTCGAGATTTTAAATGATTTCTTAGAGTTCTTCGTGGAATATTGTACCTTGCTGCAGCTGCTCTCTGTGACAATTGACGGTTGTTAACAGCATCGAGAGCTAGTCGAAGCTGATTCTCTGTCCATGTACATGTTCTTCTTGGCAGGTGGTTCCATTAGTAAAAACACACACAATTGTACGTATATTTACCTTATGTAATAATTATGTTATATCAAATTGTAAATTACAACTTTCTATTTCAGCATGAAAAAAGAAATGTTAGTTTTAGTAGTCCAAGTAAGGCCCGGGCCATCTTAAGTAACCACACTAAGGGCTAATGTATTTTGCATCGTCACACGAGAAATATCGATTTTGAAAAAAAAAGCAATATTTAATGGTACATACCTCTAAATTGGAGACATATATAGTTGTTAAAGCGAACCACTGCTCAAAAAGAATCGAAACTATCCGTTCTTTGAGAGAAAATAAAAAAAATCGGACGATAGAAATTATAAAACGCTGTATAGCCGGCACGTTAATGACATACTGGTCGAAAATTTCAAAACGTAGGGTTGCATTTTTGTCTATGGGTATAAACACGTCTTCACGCGAAATTTAAATTAGTTAAGAATATTCGTTTTTTTTTAATGTAGACCATGTTAGACACTGGGCCATCTTAGGTGCATGTACCTTAGTATTTTGTAGTCCTACATCCGAAAATGATTTCTGTAACACGCACAGTTTTTTGTTACAGGGTGTCGGGGTGGGGAAAAAAAAGGATACGACATATTTTTATAATCTAATATATTTTTTTAATATAAACATGTAAAACGTATTAAATCTACGCAAAGACATTACGAAGGATTATGCGAATAAAAATATATTACATGAAATCTCGTACTGCAACAAAAACTTTCACTTCTTCCTCTTGGGCTCTGTACCATCATCTTTTTTAAAAACCCAGTAGTAGTCGCCCAACTTAGAAGGATTCCAGTATCTCTGGTATCTTGCTTTTATCGTCCTGATGTCCTGGTAAAAACGTTTCTCCTTATTCGTCGCTTGCTGCACCCACATTTTCCAGAAAAAAAATCCAAATGAAAGTGTAAAAAAGCATTTTAACGACACCCGAGTATTTCATAGGCTTTCAAGAGTCCATCTATGAGGTTTTTATAGTATATATAACTCGCACTTTTTGGAACAACGAAACATCAGAATAAAAAAACAATTTGGTTTCATAATCCCACGTGTACGGTACATATTCCTATCGATCCTGATTTCCAGACAATGCCCGATATGATTGTCTGCCAACATTTGCTTGATTAACACATTTTTGACTAATGGTACGTGTACGTACCAACCAACTAAATATATTTTTAAGGTTATGTGTCGCAATATTTTCTATATACCGAATTTCCCATCGAAAAAATAATGTTTACCAACCAACTTTTTGGACATATAAACAATGAGGAATAACATATATTTATTGCTTACATATTTTGTGTTTATATGTTTGACATTTTTACTAAAGTAATGTGGCATATTTGAAATATCTCAGATATTTTCCGATAACAATAACTTTGACCAAAAATAATAGTAGTGCGTATACGCATCATTGGCGTAATACGCATTTACCAGTCAATTACTACTATTGCACCCCAATAGTAGACTTTTCTTAGCTTCTGCCTCAATGAATTAACCTCTTGAATTTTGGACATCGTGAACATTGGACACTGACTTTTTTGCGATGCCGGCTTGTTGTGCTGCGTATTCAACTTCTGTTAGCCACGCTAACGCAGTCATTTATTTTAGTGGACACTCCTGTCGCGATTTTCAGTTAAAGTGCGTTAAATTGCCAGTGGTTTAGGGTGAGTTGCCCGATGACTCGGGGGTGATTTGGTCCTGTAATGATTGTAGAAAATCGGACACTAGTGAATTATTGCGGGAGCTTCTCGCAAAGGTGAACTCAATCGTAAGAGATATTTCGTCTGTGCAACAACAACAATCTGGTCTGACAGACTCAGTTAAGTTCTACGGTGATAAGATAGATGATTTCAACAAGCAGATGGAGCACTTTAAAAAGGTATCGAGAGGGTTTGATAATATTCAGAGTGAGCTGGTAGCTGTTAAGAAGGAGTGCGCCGACTTGCGAGTCAGGGTAGAGTCTGCGGAGCAGCAGACACGGGAAAACAACATAGAGGTTTGCGGTGTCCCAAAGAAGCGCGGGAAAAACATCCAGGACTTGGTGATAAATCGCTGACGCCATAAATGTAGAGACTGATAAAACTGATGTAATAACCTGTCATAGAGTAATGCGTTTTCCGCACAAAGACACTGGAAGACCTTTACCTAAAAATATTGTGGTAAAATTTGTATCCCTAGAAAAGAGAAACCAACTACTCAAAGCTGCCAAAGCTTTAAAAAATTCTAATATTGCATCGGAGAAATTGGGATTTGACGCAAATACCAGAATATATATAAATGAACACCTGTCAGCGTACGACAAATCAATCTTTGCTAAATCTCGGGAACGCTGTAGGGATCTCCAATTCAAGTATTGCTGGGTGAAGAACTCCAAGATATTTGTCAAGAAAGTGGAAGCCTAGAAACAAAATGCGTTGACTTCTTCCAAGCAATTTGTGACACCGATTATGCATAACAGAAACGTGGATAAAACCAGAAATTTCGGACAGTGAGTTATTTCCTCAGGGATTTTCGGTCTTCTCGATTGGACAGAAATCCCATAACGACGGGCAAGCGGGACGGTGGTGGAGTCTTGTTGTGAATTCGTGAATCATTCAAAGGTAGCACTTTAACATATCTGTGCGGTAACGACAATATTGTGGAGGACTTATGGATCTCTATCGCTTTGAGGGGAGAGAGGAGGCTCTTGATATGTACTGTTTATATTCCGCCGTATGCCTCTTTAAATAATTATACAGCATTCTTTACCAAATTGGAAGGAGTATCACAAAAGTGATATACTTGTAGTCGGTGACTTTAATTTGCCTCATCTCGGATGGACGCAAGCTTCCAGTGACTTGCCTCTACTACCAGGCAGCGCGACGGACCCAGTGAGTTTAAGTTTTCTTGACTTATTCTACTCCAGTAATTTAAAACAGTTTAATAATATTCTTAATGTATGTATTAATCTTATGTATAATCTTATGTATTATGACCTGCATACTATGTCTTGCAATTATTTAGGAATTAAATGGTTTAGTTTTTAGATTTAAGTAATAAGTACTTGTTATGTTCTGTAGGTTAAGTTAAGCTTTGTTAAATTGTGTTATCCTGTAATAGGACAGGTCACCTGTCTGTTGGATAACCCTATTATTTAAATAAATGCACGGCCTCTTTACTCAGTTCTACTTTAGTTATTAGATATAAAAGTTGGAATTTATAGTGTTTAGTGTAGTCTTTCTTGAAAATGGAAATCCTCTAGAAGCCTCCTTATTTGAGGTTCAATAAATATTCCTTCTTTTAGTCTTGTATCATTTAATTGGGGAAATATTTCCTTTAGGTACTTGAAACCATTATCTTCTTTATCCTCGGTTTTGACAAATATTTTCAATAGTCCAAGCTGAGTATAGAGAGGCTCAGTATAGAAAGATTTTATGTTTAAAGTAACAGGTTCAAAATAAGTTCCATAAGACCAATATTTCGTATTGTAATGTACTTTTGTTACCCTACTGTCCCATAGACACAAAAAACAAGAATATTTTGTTAAACCCCCATTGAAGTCAAAGCAATATACCTATCAGGTACAAATAATTCCAAATACCCCATGATATAAATGAGAAGTGGAGAAACATTGGGTGCAATCGAACTGGCCGCCAAGATCTGAACAACATTGTATTTCCGCCTTTGTATATAAAACTAGGTCTCATGAAGCAATTTGTTAAGGCTTTGTCAATTGAAGAAGACTGCTTTAAGTATATCATTTCGCCATTCCCTAGCCTGTCATATGAAAAGATAACGGCTGATGTGTTTGATGGTTCACAGATTCGGCAACTCGTTAAAGATGAAAATTTCACTGAAACAATGACCTAACTTGAAAGGAATGCTTGGTTGGCTTTTGAAAATATTGTTAACGACTTTCTTGGAAATACACGAGCCCCGAATTACATCGAAATTGTTCAACAACTCTTGGAAAGCTTTAAAAAGCTTGGTTGTAACATGAGCATCAAACTGCATTTCTTACATAGTCATCTTGCTAACTTTCCAGAAAATCTTGGTGCTGTTAGTGATGAATAGGGCGAGCGATTCCACCAATATATAAAGGTTATGGAAGCGCGGTATCAAGGTAGATGGGATGTCAGTATGATGGCTGACTACTGTTGGAGCATCAAGAGAGAATGTCCACAAACTGAACACTCCAGGAAAAGCTCTAAGAAGAAATTTTTACCATAATATATTTTATTTATTTTGTGTATAAACACAATTTAACTTTTAATAATATGTTAACCTCTGTATGAATAAAATATTCTAATCTATTTGGTCAGATCTCACCTTATTTCCTTTCGTATGTACACTTTTAAGGTAAAATGAGGGGTATGCTGTAGCTTAAGGACTTGACGTGATGAAAACTGTGAATATTTTTGAATTCAGAGATAAAAAATTAGTCAAAAACAAGTCACAGATCCTAGTCAACAAAATTGATGTTCATCAGTGTAATTATTGTTAATAGCACAGGAAACTGTAGGAAATAAATGGTGATCTGTTAAATCTGCATTGATCAGTTTAATGATATTATTATTATTGCCTCAAATGATAGGGCATTATTCCGATACCAAAAGACGAATTACCCATATTGGACGGTAGTTACTCATATTGCAACAGCGTATCCCCAATGACATTGTCAATGTATCATGGCAAAGACCAACAACTGATATAAATTACAGGTTTTCAATCGATAGGAACCGGACATATATGTACCTACAATATACGCTCGATTTTATCCTGTAATACTCCGCTGCTCGTTCCTCGTTGTCGATAATTAGTTTTGAATAGTTCTCGATGCAAAATGGGCGGCGCTCGACGTTTACACGAATGGAAACAGCACAATTTCAAATTTGTTGATATTTTTGCGAACTACTAAAGAAATCGAAATCGATTCTACATACTACTCTGATCAAAAAGTAAGGTAACATTATAAATTCAACAAAAAATATTTATACAGGATGTAAAGGAAATAATTAATTTAGTACGTTCAAGAATTATTCACATCATTTTTAAGAAAAAAGTTCTTTACAACAATGGCCAAAAACCTAAGGGTTCATGGGAAAAAAAATGCAAGGATATTAAATCACTAATTGAAAAGATATGATAACAATTAAAGTTTTAAGCAGATATATTTCGGGTGTGGCGGTTAATCAGTCTTAATTTTTGCTTAAAAAAACACGTTTAATTTGGGAAAAAGGGAAAAAATGCTTTATTCAAAGTATACGACCATGCTCTCCGAAAAAACACGGAACATCTTTTGAGATGGTCCAGTTATCAAACCAGCCATTTATCCACATCTCCATAATTGTTAAATTGTTTAATGAAAAGTCTATGAGATATCGTAGAAAACAAATGTTAAATTTTAAAACTAAACTATGTTCTATTTATATGAGAACCCTAATTGCCAACCTACTACCTACGACGCGTACTACCTACCTAATGAAGCATGTAAAAAAAGGATAGGAGAAAAAAAAAGGGGGAAAAAGGGAAGAAAAGAATAGAAGAAAATAGAACAAAAGACCTACTCCGTTCAGTTAATTTTTTCTATTATTAATGTAAGGATCAGTAAAATTCACGGTTCATTTTTTCCTTTATTTTATTCTCTTTTTTCCCCTTTATTTCTTTTTCCTTGTATCCTCATATAAATAGAACATAGCTAAGTTATAAAATTAGATTAAATCATCTCCTGAAGATGCTAACACGGTTAGCGAAACGTGCGTCGATAACTTTATAAAAGTGATAAATCTCTTTGAGTTTAGTGTTTTACATCGAAGATTCTAATAGAAAAAAATGATCTATGATATTTGTCTTATGTCTTAATGATGAAAACATCACCAAGTAGTGTTAAATCCATATACAGGGTGTTAGGTAAATATGCGGCAAAAATTAAAGGGTTATTCCTTGACTTATTCTAAGAATATTTTGTTGTATGATGATTTTTGAAAAACCCCGAAGAGACAGGGTGAACAAAATTTACGACATTAACAACATTTTATTATCAAAAAGTACATGTGAAGTTGCTCAATCTACAATAAATGTTCGAAATGACTTCCACCAGCCTTGATACAAGCATTCAATCTTCTCGTCATTTCTCGTCTCGTCTTTCAAACACATCAGGGTCGTTTCTAAATGAGTTACACCCAGCAATTATCCGATTTCGCAAATCATCCAAATTCTTCAATGAAGTAGCGTAAACTAATGACTTCAGATATCCCCAGAAGAAATAATCCAGGGGGTTTAAGTCCGGGGATCGAGCAGGCCATGCGTGTGGCCCACTTCGACCAATCCAGCGATATCCGTATGTTGCTGTTAAAAAATCACGAGCAACCAAACTGAAATCTTCCAGAAACTCAGGCAGCGTTGCTTCCAAAAAGTTGCGATACACCTCGCCAGTAAGTCTTTGTGATAAAAATACCGGTCCAATTAGATAGTCACCTACAATTCCAACCCAAATATTCAACGAGAACTGATGTTGAAAACTATCTTGGCATAACTCATGCTGATTTTCATCTGCCCACACATGGTTATTATGAAAATTCCTTATTGTGTTTCTTGCGAAAGCGGTGAAAAGAATTTGTGTCAGGAATAGAAGGATGCGAAGTAAAGTTTTGCAATATCCATTGACATAATGCAATACGTGGAGGAAAATCGACAGGTAGTAGTGCCTGAACGCGTTGAATGTGTCCAGTGACTCACATTCAAAGTATTTGCAATTTTTCGCGTAGAACTACCAGGCTCTTCCGCTATCATGTCCAGCACATTCTGTTCCAATTGTATCGTTCTTACAGTCAGTGATCTTCCTGACTCTTCAGTTCGTTTCAATGTTCGTTCACTGTACAATCGCCTAGCTTGTAATGCATTGCCATCAGCACGTCCATACATGAAGTGCATGTGCATGAAGTGCGCCGAGATAACTATCTCGGCGTTCGTATACATTATGATAGAGGACTTCACTCACTATTTAAGACACGTCAAACACGTCTATGTAAACAAATGCGACCGATAAAATCCACTTACTAGATAAAACAGCCGTTCCAAGTGATCGAGATCGAAAAAAAAAAATTTGTACTTGATAAACTCATTGACGTACACCCTACTTTTATTTACATTAATGATTTCAACAAATATCGAATATGGTTGTCGCAAATTTTGTTCGCCCTGTATCTTCGAAACAAAGGGGAAACAATAAAAGGGTGGTAAAGTGTGTATACTGTTTTGTTAATGCTATCGATGCATCAAAGGCTAAGCCGCATAATATTTTACAAAAACAAAAATAGAACAGGAAAATAAAGAAAAACTAAATTGAGATTTCAGTTGTATTTAGATCTCAGTATATCTTTGCTCCCTTAATACCATATCTGATACGTTCTGAATGTCTTAACACACTACACGAACAACCAATTTACATGTAAGCTTTCTCCTTTGTTGACTTCCTTACAAATAAATATTTATTTTTCAACGTCTGTATCCGGAAATATACAAATTATAATTTAAACCAACCATTATTCAACGATTTAATATATATGCTCGTTAGTTTAGTGCTACACCGAGAACACTGTGGTCGTGTAGTGGTCAGATTTTTGCTGCCGATATACCCAAATGTAAATATTTATGATTTAACGCTTTTACGGTCTTTGTCCTCTGCTTTTAAAGATCTGGGTTACTTTCCGACCGATAAAAAGAGGAATTCGTTTGTGTTATCTCAATTTTGTGGTGTTAAAAAATACACGAGCGAGGTTATAATGATATTTGACATTATTTAATAGATGCACGGTGGATTAATTTGACATTAAACAAAATGTTTGTTTAAAAAAATTAAATTTTGTATATTACATCATTGCCATGTTGTAGCATCTCTCGAACCACATAGAGCTAGAAACCGCCAATGAGTACATTATTCTTCTTTTTCGTATTCTTGAGATGTGACCTTGACCTTTTTTTTAACCTTTGGCTCTATCTGAATCGAGTTCACCATGGATTCCAAACCACGATACCGATAAATCCGCTCAGCATCTCCGAGCTATCACACCTTGATTTTGTTCTTAACCATAAGTCTCTCGACTGGCGAGTGACAATGTAGAATAACTCTTAGAAGGCCCTTACCAAGCCTTGAACTGGCGTGACTGAGAGGTGATTCTTACTAGGATTTTTGCCTAGAAATATTCACAAACATATAATGAAGTAAACGCGGTCGGTTTTTAGAATAAAAATTGCGACTGAAAGATGTATCTACCGAGAACGTTACTGATTTTTGTAGTAATGTACATCAAAGGCCAAGCCCCATGGTATTTCACAAAAACCAAAAAAGAACAGGAAAATAAAGAGAAACAGAATTGACGTTTCGGTTATATTTAAATCCCAACATATTTCTGGTCGCCTAATAATAAATTGTAGTCTTAATGATTCATAGCATTGTAAATAACTGCGAAGTTATGTAATGAAGCTGCAAAGTTATCAAGCTAACCACAGTGCAAATTTAGGCAATTTAAATTTATCAATTATTCTGTTGGAACCTCGAGAAGTTTAAAAAGTGATTTGAAGTTTAATGATAAATATTTTCGATTTTAATTTATTCCTGGGGATTTTTTTGTGAAGACTAACGCCAACCATGGTGATATAAATAAAGTTTAAAGATAAAGACGAAGATTAAATTGTTCAGTTAAATGCTGTACAATAGCGCTAGTTATTATCGCCAGGTATATCTAAGCTAACAGTACAGAAAACTTTGTTTTCTGCATCTATATTCTCGCTAAACGGTGTCATGAACGGGTAATAGGCCAGGTGGTGACAGTTATCAGAAAAGAAAAATCTTAGTCATGTACTTTTAAAATTATAGGCAATCAAAAAAAAATACAGAAAATTGACACCCTGTAATAATCTTTCAGGTAGTGTAACTATAAATCTTTATTTTTCTTCATTATTTTTTTTTGTGTAACCCTGAATAAACCTTCTATAAATTACAGTCTAAAATTATGATACAACTTGCTCAGTTTTAAAGAAAATATAATTTTTTTGCCCAACTACATCCTCAAAATTATTATATGGCCCAACTTTAACGAACTGTACTGGACAAAAACTGGTGCTACACTATTTTGGCAAGTACTTTAAAAGATGGCCTATTTAGTTCGTATGCTAAATTGCTAAATTGTTTCTTAAATGAGCTTTTTTTTTAAAGAAACCCGATTTCAAGCAAATTCTTTTTACTTAGTTTGTTGTTGTTGCTTAAATGTTTCTAGTACACGCTAGGCTTTCTTTAATTTGAGTGAGATATATAGTTACGCTATTATAGCAAGTGTGAGCGAGACAGAAAGTGACGCCACTTTTACTAAGATCAGTGAGACGAATAGACACGCCATATCAACAAGTGTGAGTGAAAGAGATAGCGAAGCCGGCGTAGCCAAATCTTGATGCATGGCCACAATGTGCAATGCTGCAGTACATTACGTTCCTTCATTTACTGCGCCTGTTTCTGTATTCATGTTGATTTCGTACTTACAAATTTGGCTTTGTGTATTGGACTCGATTGCATTGTCAATATCGCCTATTCTCTTCTCAAAATACCTTGGAGAGATATTTTGTAATATGAATTGGGAATGGAATAAAATAATGATGAATAAAAAGTAATGATGTATACTTAAACTTTTTTAGAATCGCAGATGTTATCGTTCTCCTTTCACATAACCTAAATGAGCTACAAACACACATATAAGCGCTCCAAAGGGCGGGAAAACCATTTGGCTTGAGAGTAAGCATATATAGTATATATATATATATATATATATATATATATATATATATATATATATATATATATATATATATATATATATATATATATATATTATATATATATATATATATATATATATATATATATATATATATATATATATATATATATAACAAACTTTTATTACAAAAATGTTTTCACAATACACCAAAATACTATTTTTATATTCTGGACGCACGTTTCGCTAACCATGTTCGTGGCATGCATCATCGGCAAATGATTAAAACTAAATTCTTATTCTAAAAAAAAAACACTCCTTACTTTATATAATGCTCGCTTAGCATTGTGGGCGACAATGCTAAGCAGTAGGAACAGAGAACTCGAAGGAATAGGACCGTTGTATATGTTCATACTACTGGTACATTTACTGATTTTTATACTCTCATAAGCGTCTAATTGTCTATTGTTTGTTACATGTTTTATTAATCTTAAATTACTGATATATATGCAATGATCATTCTCAAAAATATGTTGAGCAACACAAGATTTATCGGGCCTATTGTATCTTAATTGGGGTATATGTTCTTTGAACCTTGTTCCGATTAATCTTCTCGTTTGCCCAACATACCTTTAATCGCAATCCTTACAAGAAATTTCATAAATACCCGACCTTTCCATTGGAGGAGTTTTGTTTTTAGAATTACCTAATAAATGTGGTAAGTTTAAACCAGCACTATATACCAGTTTTAGATTGACATTCTTAAAAACGTTTTTTAAGCAACGCTTTTAAATTATAATGAAGAGGTAATGAAACAAATCTTGAGGTGTCTCTTTCCAATTGAAAAGACTGAAAAGAAAAGAAAATAATTCGCGAATCCTCCTGGTATTCTTGCTGCCTACTCAAATAAAACAACGACTAAAACAAAGACAAAACAGATTCTCAATTGTGATTACACATTATCAACGATGGCTCGGTTTCTCATATTAATAAATCATCGTTGTTTATTTTCGGATATCCACATCTGCAAAAACATACAATTCGTCTCGAAATGTCGAGGTTTTGAACGTTAATTAGTTTGCCGAGTCGCCAGATTGCAGAATAAATAAGAAAATATACGTTTTGCTGAAACGAGAATTGGATAAGCAAACAACAAAGAAAAATTAATTTTCTTCGATTGAACTGCTATTCATGACATAATTACGTTGGTTTTTCATTTTCTGATTTTACGATCGTTTTGGTTACTGACTTATTGATGGTTCAAGAATGGCAAAATGTACATAAGTATGTACAAAAATATCTGTTATAGATCATAAAGTATTTAAACTGAAAAATATTGATTCAAATTTTTTGAGGTTTGGGAACAGATGAAAGTCAGAAAAGGTCAGATCTGGTAAATATAGTGGATGATCTAACAATTCGTAATGTAACTCTTTCAATTGTATATATACATATTAGAATAATATGGATTACGAAACTAAGAACTGGGAGGAAGATGTCGTCAGCAGAACTGCAAACGTCAGCAACCTGAATTGGAATAAGATGGAGCATGTTGCTCTCCAAAACTACAAAGAGTGGACAACAAACAATACGATGGATGTCCGGAATACACATAAAAACCGTGAAAATACTTCAAAAACGATAATTGTACGATCTAAAGTAAATCTTATGACTACCTTAAAAAATATGAGACATCCATATGCAGAACCGAATGCAAAAGGTTACCAGACAACAAAAAACTATTATTTTGTAACGGTTTGTGAAAACTCAAAACTAAAAAATATCCTACCAGCTGAATTTAATTGATTTTTGACATCGTTTTGCATATAACTAGTTCGAAAGTTGTCTCTGCAGTGTAGCCAAGCGTAAGGACTTTAAACGTGAATTATCGTCACTGAAGAGCTGCTCGAGCTGCCCCGTCAGCAAGTTGCAGATTGCATGTAGGGCTGCCAGGCTGACATGCAAATTAAATTGACAGGTAAACAAGACGGAGACGCTGCATCGAAACTGAATGAGCGATGGTCGAAATGTAACGTGGCTCGAAGGAAAAACCTATTCGAGAAAATTTACGTGTCAGTTCTAACGATTCGTTTATTTGATCGACTGTATACACTTGGAAAAGTTTAAGTAAACTAACTAGTTACATTTATTTTAAAGATATCATTAATTTTTTGAACATAGAGTAGTGGTCCGAGAAATAGAGCAGGTACAAAGAAAAACACTCTTCGGCAAATAAAGTTGCAATATCATACGTAGTTAGTACAATAACTGCATAATATAAATATATAACAAAAAGAGAAAACATGATATCAAACTTAGTTTGAAAAAAATATTGAAAACATAATTTTTTTCTCTTTCTTGTTATATATTTATATTATACAGTTATTGTACTAATTACATATGATATTACAACATTATTTGAATATCATCCGGGTCAAGAAAAGAATTTCTACTGACCACCAAGTGCCTCTAGCCAGGTCAAGTTAGTACTGAAGACGCATCAGATGTCAGCCTGCCTTCACTCTGTAGGGAAGCCAACACTGTTATGCTACTCCACCAGTCTCATTACTTTATTTATACACCTCGTACTATATTTCATTCAGAGAATCACAGAAATATATTTCAAAAGTTCCAAAAAATTTAATTAAAAAAATGGTGGCAACTTAGTAGCAACGATCAAGAGAACTTTGAAGGATTAAGTTATAAACAAACCAGCAAAGATATCTAATCAAGGTAGTGTAATAGCATGTTCGAAATATTTATAGTTCAAGTTAACCTAATTAGATTTCTATTTTTAATCTAAAATTCTGCGATAATGTTATGTATATTAATTGTCAACTTAGGTATACGTACAGTGTTAGATTGCAATTAATCCGTTTCTTGCATGCAACTACTGTGACATACAGTTAATTGATATCACACAATATTAAGATATGAGTTTGTTTCGATTTCAAAGTTTAGGATTCATAATAATTCAAATATTTTAACAAATAATTCGTAAAATTGATAATTCTCCATATTTTGGAAGAAAAATCGATAAACTAGGCATCTTAATGTTAACTGCAAATATACAGGGTGTAGGTGTAATAACTTTAATAAATTTAACCAACCGATTATGTACATCACGTCTTCAATTTCTGTTTCTTTGTCAGAAACTGCTGACGTATCAGCCACAACCTCTAGACATAACATTCTCCAACAGGAATTCAATGTTGATGAACATAACTCATCCACCACGCAATGGACGAAATTAAAAGCTTTCCAACTCTCAGAAAAAGTGAGAACAGGATTTTGTTCCGTACTATTCAATACATAACAGAAAGTTCGCTTGGCGTAATGTCTTTTAAACGCTGCTATTATTCCCTGATCTAATGGTTGTATCTGTAATGTAGCATTAGGAGGTAGGAAACGAACTTTAGATTCAGTATGACCAGGAGCATTATCAATAAGAAGTAAAGCTTTGAATGGAAACGAGTTTGAGGCTTGAAACGGTTTTTTCCAGCGAGCGGTTAACCGCTATAACCGCGAGACTGTTCGAGACGCACTCACTTCGATTAAAAACCGCGAAACTGCCCGCGATTTTCACAGTTTAAAGATGAATTTCAAAAGAGTATATATTATTGCTCTGATATTAAGAAATAGAAAAAGAAGACGTCAACACAAATTGTTAACTAAGTTCTATTGGTTACAAATTGTGGCGCGGTTTTTACCCGCGCGCCATATTTCACGGTATTAAAATCAGTCGCGGGAAAAAACCGCTTGTATTGATTTTCTTGACGCACAAATTCACGCAGTTAAAAACCACGGCAGTTCAGCCGTGCGGTCGAGGCTTAACAGTGGGTACGAAGCAGTTCAGAAATCAGTCTGTAAATAATGTCGCAGTCATCCAACCTTTTTGATTTGCTCTCCAAAAAAACCGGCAGATCATTTTTGTTTTTATTTTTTAGACAACGGGGGTTAAGAGTTTTATATACGAGCAGTGGCTTTATCACGTGGTTATATCAAATATTCGAGCAGGCATCCTGTTCCAAAATAAACCTGTCTCATCGGCGTTAAATACCTGATCTGGTTGATAACCCTTGCATTCAATCAATTGTTTGAATCCAGTCGAATCGGACTCCTCAGTAATTTTTAGGTTGTGTAGCAAAAAGCTCTTTTTAAAATTTTCAAACCAACCCTTACTGGCTTGGAAGCTTCCTCATCTGACTTTAGATACTCGAAAGGATCCTAGCCTTTTCTTGAATAGTTCGTGCTAAGAGGCACTCTTATTTTTGTTTGATCATTGATTCAAATTCCGAACGCTCTTTCCATTTCATTCCAATTCGGTTAATCCGACTTAATCATGGACATTTGTATTTGTGTTGTGGGGATTGAATAAATACATTCTTACATTAATAAATTATTAATTTAAATACGTTATCAAGAATAAAATATTTATTTGTAGGTTTAAATGTTATATATTCTTTGTATGCACAGTAATGTGGTACTGTGCATGCTCTTGTTTTGACTTGATCCATGCATATTTGTATTATCTTGAGAATATAATAAATTATTATTATTATCATTGACTTGGTGTCACTCTTTCAGCTCAAAGAGCTTGAAACCTTAAACCGATTCCTCCCTCGCGATGTTGAAGTTCGGCTCGGAGCCTGGGAATAAATTTTATTATAACCCAGTATTCCGTTGGCATTAAGACAAAAATTTTCGAACTAAGTGGCAGGTTTGCAACAATATAGCCCGTTGTCCCACTTTTATGGCATTTCTATTTAGTCCGCAGTTTGTTAAACTTTTGGAGAATCTGTGGCTAACCAATCCCTTGGTTCGATGTTGACTTTTTCAAGTTGCCAGATGTTCTTCAATTCATAAGAAAGATTCTCATACTTAGAAACTTTTTCCACCTCCGTTTTATGTATATTGTGAGGCAGTGGTATGGCTATATCAATAATTGTTCCCCACTTTTCTTTTTTATTTATTAAAACTTTGTCTGGTCTATTGTAGTCGACAGCCCTGTCAGTTATTATCGGTCAATTCCAGTAGAGCAGCACATCGTCAGACTCCAGAACAGCTTGAGGACTATATTTATAATACGGCGGAGTAGATGTTGGTAAAAGACCATGATTAAGTGCCAGTTTTTGGTGGATTATTTTAGCAAGCTGATTATGCCTTCCTAAATATGCGTTTTCTGCTAAAGTAGGACATCCACCAATTATGTGTTCAACAGTCTCCCCTATTTTACCACACTTTCGACATACATCTTCAGTGTTTTCTTTAAGGATATATTTCTTGTAATTATTGGTTTTGATGACTTTATCCTGGATAGCAATAACAAAACCCTCAGTTTCCGGATATAGTTGATTCTCGTCTAACCAGAGCAGAGAAGCTTTCTTATCAATAGTGTTGCCGTTTAATAATTCTACATATCTACCATGGACTGATTTATGTTTCCAGATATTTATATTGTTTAGTATTGTCCCTGTTTCGATAGTGTAATTTGCATGGCTCAGTTTTAGTGGTATATAATTGTGATCAAACTGAATTGTGAGTCTCATAAGTTGATCTTTCGAACTTAGAAAATGTTGGCGAAGCTTCTTTTCCTGACTAAGACACAATTCTTTTATATTAGTAAGAATTGTGTCTACCTCCATATTTTCGAGGAACGTATAATCTCAACACAAAAGAATTGGTATGCAAACAACGGAATTTTGTTAAAAGTCGTCTAGTCATGTGGTCTAGCTCTTCCAATTCTGTGTTTGGCCACTTGATCCAAATGAATACGTTAACACCGATACTGCCCATGTATTGATTGCCTTACATATTTTCCCCCCTGAGAGTTTTGTATTAAGAAGTTTCGTTATTCTTTTCTTGTATTTATCTTGGAACTCATGTTTGAGTGTCGTTTGATTTTATGCTATTCCCAGATATCGATAAGTATCATCCAGTTTCAATGAGTGAATCTGACATAATGAATCCTGATTTTGTTTAACTTGTCCTTTTTGTATATTGACGATAGAACATTTATTTAGACCAAAGGACATCTTTGTTCTAGTTTTACTGTTCTAGTTTTACTGTTGTAATAAGCGATTGGAGTTTGCTCTGGGACTCTGCGTACAGTTTTAGGTCATCCATATATAACAGATGTGATAACCTTCTGCTGTTTGTTAACTGGAACCTAAACCCGCTTGCAGACTGATTGAGAATCGTGGACATAGGATTTAGGGCCAGACAAAACCACATTGGTCCACCATCTGGTCGTGCTTCAGGGCAATTGCATCTATGGTAAGTTGGTGTTTACATCCCGCAGATTGCCTTACACATCCTTTTTGTTCTTCTTCTAGGATATTATTATCTAAACAGTGATGATATATTTTTTTGTTTACTAATGATGTAAGTAACTTATAGAGTGCTGAAAGACAAGTTATAGGTCGATAGTTATTTGGCTGTATCTTGTCATTTTTTATATATAGTAAATATGTATTACCCTCAGATAAAAAATGCGGAATATATTCGGGGTTAGTTAGTGCTTTACTGAAGCAACGTGATAAATTGTCATGTATGATATCTAAATATTTGATCCAGAAATTCTGGATTCTATCTGGCCCTAGTGCTTTCCAGTTTTTGGTTTTTCTTATGGCGTTACGGACCTCTTCTGTTGTAAATTCATCCACATTCATATCCCGTAAACCTTCTTGCAGGTTTTCGATATCTGAGATCCAGGTTGCTGATGTGTTGTATCCCTCCGATACTTTCCAAGTTGTTTTCCAAAATTCGTAACATGTTGTTGGGTCGATATTTTGGGTATCAGATTTACTAGGTTCATTCGTTTCAAGATCTCGAAAAAACTGTTTTTGATTTTTATAAAAGTGTGTGTTTTGCTCCTTCCTTTTCTTATTTTCATTATATCTACGCAACCTTGCTGCTTTGGGTTTTGCTTTTTGTCTACATTGGTCTATATATAAAATTACTTGTTCCTTGATTCGTATATCTATCCTTACCTTTTTGACTATGGCTTTGGCTTTTCCGGTCACTTTTCTAGCTGGCTGGCCTTTGAAGTATTCTTTCATTATATCTGCCTTGCCACGTAAATATTCTATGTTTTTTTTCCAATCTTCTCTTTCACTGAGGGGTTTACTTAAGATGATCCTGTCTTACTGAGCTAGGATAATATGTATGTTGTCCGTTAAGTTAAGGAACTCCCTTAATAGTGAATTTTCAATCAATATGAATATTTTTCAAGGCCGGAATAACAGGTCTATTAAGGGGGATCAGGTCCTTCGTAAAATATCTTTGAGATGAGAATTTTTCTCTGATATCTTTTAATGTATCTAAATTGTCGTTTTGGCTTTTATCTTGCTGTATTGTTGGTGGAATGTTTCTGAGTGTTTCTGGTATTGTTGTGCTTCTGAGGTTTTCTGGAATAGTTTTAAAAACCTCAACCGCTTCTGTGTATGGTTTTAGCCACTTCTCTCTTTATTTCATCGCGTTCCGTGGTGGTTAGATAACCTTTCTTGATTATAACGTTTTTTCTGTCTGTTATGTTTTGTTCAGTGATAGGTATCTTCGTATAAATTCCTTATAAAGGAATGATATCCACCCTAGAAGTGGATCATTGCTGCAACGATTAACGTAATAAAATGCAGAGATTACGTCCGTATTTAATTCTTTTGACCATTTTATACGTCGGCCGCGAGCTCTCCAAGGAGCAGTCCGCCGGACAGCGGGCGAGCCCGAGGTCTTATTCTTCGACCTCTCTTAGTGTATCCAGTTCTTCTATTACCTTTTGCGTTGCCAATCTTGTGGTACCATGGTTGGGAGCCGCCACTTGCTCCGGACTCGCCAACCCCAGACAAATCCAGCCGACGGTTCCGAAGGGTTCTTGCAAGCAAAACCCTACCGCCTTGAATATTACTTTTATTTGTTTCTGTCTCCATAACTTCTAGTTTTGGATCAAGGGAAAAAAGAGATCACCCAAGGCATAGCCCCGAATTACCATGGGAAAGCAACTGGAGGACGCTAGGTATCCGGAGACATTATTAGAGACACTTTAACTAATCCACTCCTGCCATTCAGCTCATCGGCACGATGGATTTCCACCTTGAGCTTAGGGGATTTTTTTAGAGGTTTACTCCTCTATTAATATTATTATCACAAACGTGATTCATCGATCATCTCAGCTTAGGCTGGTCGGGTTTACAATACTAAGATGAGAAAGCAGTTCAACTCCTCCCATTCAGCTTAGTACTTTACGAACAATATGGCAAGTTTGTAAGAGAACTGCTCGTTGTCCTACTGTGGTAATCGATTTTGAAACACTAAGAATTTCCAGGTTTTTGGAAATGGTTTGGCTTACTAGACCTTCGGCGGATATAACAAAAGGTAGCACCACCACTTTCTAGAGTTTCCATTGATTTTTCAGGTCAAATGCAAGATTTTCATACTTCGTGACCTTTTCCATTTCAGTTTTTCTGATGTTGTGAGAGAGTGGTATCGCAATATCAATTATGAGAGCTCCCTTCTGCTTTTTGCTAATTAGAACAATATGCGGCCTATTATAGTCAACCGTCCGATCTGTTGTAGTTGGTCTATCCCAGTAAAGAATTATATCGGCTGACACAAGTACGGGGGAAGGCGTGTACTTGTAATATGGTGGAGATATCTTATCAAATAGCGAGTGCTTTAAAGCGATTTGCTGGTGTATAATTTTCGCCAGTTGATTATGCCTGCCTAGGTAAGCATTAGCAGCAAGGACTAGACATCCTCCAACAAGGTGTTCAATTATTATTTTGCTCATCCTTACTGTAGAATCTCAGCTCATGCTGGCCGATATTCTAATGCCAAGATGAAAAAGCAATTTAGCTCCTCTCACCCTAGCATAATATTTTACGAACCATGTGACACGTCTGCAAGAACACGGCTCGCTGTCCCACTATGGCAATCGATCTCGAGATACCGAGGCTCTCGAGGTTCTTTGAAAATCTCTTACTTATCAGGCCTTCGGCGGATATAACGAAGGGCACTACATCTACCTTACTCAGTTTCCACTGGTTCTTCAAGTCGTATGCCAGATTTTCATACTTTGTGGATTTTTCTATCTCAGTTTTTCTAATGTTGTGAGATAGTGGCACTGCGATGTCAATTATAAAAGCCCTCTTATCCTTTTTGTTGATTAGAACAATATCTGGCCTGTTATAATCAACCGTTCGATCAGTAGTGATTGGTATGTCCCAGTAAAGAATGGTATCGGATGATTCAAGTACAGGAGAAGGCGAGTACTTATAATATGGAGAAGATGCGCTTTCTAATAGCGAGTATTTTTTTGCAATTTGTTGATGTATAATTTTTGCCAGCTGATTATGCCGTCCTAAATAAGCATTAGGAGCAAGGGCCGGGCAACCGCCAATGAGGTGCTCAATTGTTTCCCCCAAAGTACCGCATTTCCTGCACTTATCGACTATATCCAAATGCAGTATGTGCTTTTCATAGTTTTTTGTTCTTGTTACCCTATCTTGAATAGATATCGCGAAACCTTCTGTTTCTGGGTACCACAGTCCATCGGTCAGCCACTTCAGAGACAATTGTTCGTCAATGGTGTCATCTTCGAGTGACTTAGGAAACCTTCCGTGCAATGTTTGTCCTTTCCATTCTCGAACGCAGTCCGTGAGTGTTGTTCTGCTATCAATACGATTTTGTTTATTTAGGTTCAGTGGGGTGAAACCCCGGCCCTCATTTGCAACCAATTTCATTAACGTACTGTTTGACTCAATGAAGTGTTTTCTCATTATATTTTCTTGATTGAGACAGAGATTTTTTATGTTTACAAGGCCTCTACCCCCCAACTTTCTTGGGATGTATAGTTTTTTCGTAAATGAGTTTGGATGCAGGCATCGTAACTTTGTCAATGTCCAGTTAATGTCAGTCCATTTAACATTCTGATATCCCTACTGAATGTTTCAACCGTTTATTATTATTATTATTTTCATCGATAGAGGTCACGAGAAACACAAGAACTGGCCTCCACATCATCAGAATCGTTCAGATTAACGTTCATCTGAAGAGAAAAAAGAAATTACACTTTAATACATCCAATAAATATATTTATGAATATTAGACCGGGCCAAAAATATCGACTATTTTTTTTTAAAGGCATACCGAATTTTTGTAATGATAAAAAAAATTATGGTGAAAGTTAAAGCCCTTACTACTTATATTAAGAAGTGAATCATCGCGACTTTCAGTTTTTTAATAGTAATCGCAATAGTAAACCATCAATTTGAAAACTTGGAGCAATACACATTCTTGAAGGGAACTGAATTCTCTACAAAAAAAGTCTCATTATAAATTTACGTCAAAAAAGCCGTTTCCATGTAATCGTGCCTTGACAATGATCTATTTTTACAATTTTACTTTTCAAATTTGAAATTATGTAACTATGAATGAATCAATATTTGAAAAAATACAATATACATTTTTAAAGGAAATTGAATGCGCTACAAAAAAGACATCTTAATACTTTTTTCGTTAAATTCACTCCTCCCAAAGTACAAAATTCATAATTTATTTAAATTTGACTACTTAAAAAGTTGTTTATCTACGAATATTAATTTTACTGTTACTTAACTTACTCTAAAAGTAAAACATAGGCAGCTTTTTATGTATAAAGAATTTATCTTTGATATTATATACTTTTATAGTATGAATGAATGAATGGTATAAATGGAGTAGACAAAGAAATCATTGCGTATTTATTTATAATTCATATTTTACAAAAATCAATTCATAAATCTTTAATTACTAACTAATTAATTGGGGGTTGAGGAGGGAAGCTTGAAAATGTGAATTCATATATAAAAATCAAAGTCAAGAAGAGTTGGCAAAATCATTTGGAATGTTCATAGTCAAAGTCGTTATCAAACGCAATTAATGCCTTAGAGCCGAGCATTGAAAGTCAAACGTCACAATACAGCGAAAGACACGACAAAGTGATTTTGCAGCATGACAATGCTCGGCCCCATGTTGCGAAAGTGATCAAAACATACTTGGAAACGTTAAAATGGGAAGTCCTACCCCACCCGCCGTATTCTCCAGACGTTGCTCCCTCTGGCTATCACCTGTTTCGATCGATGGCACACGGCCAGACTGACCAGCACTTCCGGTCTAAAATTGGATCAATTCCTGGATCGCTTCAAAAGATGACCAGTTTATTCAACGTGGCATCTCCTAATAATGCTAGCTTGGTTAGAGAAACCCGCATCAAGAAGTTAAGAAAGTGACTTGGTGTTTAATGGTAAATATCTCTAAATCGAGTTTATAAATTCATAATATTCACAATCCAATATATCCAGCGTCAATATTTAAACAAGGGGACGCTTTCTGATGATCGATTTATTCTTGCCGACTTTTACCTGAATAAAATAACGTCAAAATTCAGCATTTACTCTATCGGAAGCCCCCGACACGCTCCAACGCTTAGCTGTCTGCCCGTTTTTCCAACCGAATTTCCATTCAGCTCACGTGAAAAGCGGGGATTTTCACACAAGGGCGGATCCATCGATTCGAGTTCACTGTTGACCCTTATTATTATCCTGATTTATTTTCTATTGATCGGCCGCGTCTGGACGTCCGAACAGATTCAATTTGCAAATTGCTAATGCTTTATTTCGACGTTCCGAATAAAATTTTTTATTTCCGACCGTATATTATTTGACAATTTTAGTTGTTAGAGAAAAAACTATCAAAATTGGGTTATTGAATAATGTATAACGTATAAATAATAACGTTTGGGAGGTTGGCCAGAGAGAAAAATGTAGGAAGACTGGAACAACTTGGTCTGATGAAAGGAAAAAAGCTCATAGCGAAAGAATGAAATTAGTATAGGCGCAAAGGAAGGCTAACAACAACAAACGCCTCTAATTGTACTTCGCGTGGTCCACCAGGGCCCATACGTGAATAATAATAATAATATATATATATATATATATATATATATATATATATATATATATATATATATATATATATATATATATATATATATATATATATATATATATATATTAAAAAGCTAAGGAAACTTGGTCTGATGAAAGGAAAAAAGCTCATAGCGAAAGAATGAAATTAGTATAGGCGCAAAGGAAGGCTAACAACAACAAACGCCTCTAATTGTACTTCGCGTGGTCCACCAGGGCCCATACGTGAATAATAATAATAATAATAATAATAATATATATATATATATATATATATATATATATATATATATATATATATATATATATATATATATATATATATATTAAAAAGCTAAGGAAGTTCACCCGTGCTCCACGTCGTGCTTTGCCATTCCTTCATCCGGTAAGTACCCGGTATGATCGAAAAATTGTGAACTGGGCCCGTGGAGAAAAGTATTAACAAGCTAAGCAAGTTCACCCGTGTTCCACGTCGTGCTTTGCCATTCCTTAATCAGCCATCCAAAGCGTCAGCAAGCGTCTCCCAAGACCGGTTTCTAGCCTTAAGCCGTCATCAGTTGAGCTCAAGCTGGACACCTGAAGAGCGGATGAAGGAACGACTAAAGCCATCACCATATAAATTGGCCATGTCGATTGGAGGCTGCAATCGCATGCAGCCACGTCATCCTGCGATAAACGGTCGCAGCAGACAGACTGAGCGAAACCGTTCGTGACCCGTCTAACCTCGGGTAAGTACCCGGTATGATCGAAAAATTGTGAACTGGGCCCGTGGAGAAAAGTATTAACAAGCTAAGCAAGTTCACCCGTGTTCCACGTCGTGCTTTGCCATTCCTTCATCAGCCATCCAAAGCGTCAGCAAGCGTCTCCCAAGACCGGTTTCTAGCCTTAAGCCGTCATCAGTTGAGCTCAAGCTGGACACCTGAAGACCTTTCGATCTAACTAATTAGACTAACAGAAATAACAATAAAAAATTCACAGGCAGTAGGTAGAACAGTAAAAAGAGAAACTGGGGATTTTGAGATTTGAGAGATTTTAAGATTTGGGAGTGAGACAGAGAGATTGACTATCAACAACATTGCTTATACTGAAACTGGATACAGTAATCAAAAAGTGTAATTTCACGGGAACAGTCATCAATAAAGTGATACAAGCAGTGCATATGCAAACGATCTTACTGTGCTAGCTAGAGACAGAATGATCCTGGATGAAGCAATCAAAAAAATTAGATAAGGAGCAAAGGAAAGAGACTTCACAATAAATCAAGAAAAAGCAAATATATGAAAATAAGGAAAGAAAATAGAAGGGTTACAACCAGATCAATAGAAATATGAAATTACGAATTTGAAGTAGTGGAAAACTGTAAATATTTAAGAATAATAATAAATAGCAAAAGCGATAATATAAATTCAAAAGCATTATACAAAGCCAAAACATAAGTATAAATACAAAAATGGAGGTACAAGCAGCTATTAGACCGGTGGTGACCTATGGTGCGGAGATAACGAATTTAACAAGCTTGGAACAGGAAAAATTACGAATATTCGAAAGAAAGATTGTAAAAAGAATATATGGATTAAAAAAAGTTACAGAAGATGAATCCAAAGGTTAATGAATTTTGAAATAAAACCCATTTTGAAAGAAGATAGAGTGAAGACCATAAAAGTGCAAGGACTTCGCTGGGTTTGACCATATAAGAAGAATAGAAAATAACAAAGTAGTAAAGAGAATTACAATGTGGAGACCAGATATTAACAGAAGAAGGGGGAGACCGAAAAGTAGGTGGGAGGATCAAGTGCGGGAAGACACAAGGAAATTGGAAATACAAGCATGGTGGGAAAAGATACAGGACCGAGATACGTGGAAGAAAATAACGAAAAAAACAAAGACAAACAATAGGATAGAATGAGTCAAGAATGGAGGAACGTGGACTAACTCATCACAAGAAATGAATTTTTAGAGTTCAAAAGAATTCAGCGGCTACAATTCCTAAGTCTTTTTTCACCGACCGTACACATTCGGCTATACTGAGTTATAAATAAACCTAGGGTGTAGCAAAAGTAACTGCATTTTTTCCTTTAATTATACTTCAATGCTCAGAGGTTTAATCCTATTTCAACTATTTGCTCCGACAAATAAACGTTCCTTCTTCAGTAGTCTACTGCAGAATATTTTGTCGACGATTTTTAATAATACATTTAAAATATATTATTAGAAGCAATATATTAAAAGACACTTCAAAGCGAACGACATCGATCGAGGGATTTGCGAAGTAGATGGGGAAGACTCAACTGGTAAAGGAAGAAATTAAGTTATTTTGCTTCAGGAAATAATCAGAGAGTCGGGCAGGGAGAGTCGCGTCGGGAGTCAGACTAGGCCCGCTCGGATTTTTATCTCTTTTGATTCCTGCAACATCCCTTAGATAATAGACCTTCCACATATCTTGAAAAAGTCGATAAAATCATTATCACCCCAAAACCGACACGTTTTTTTTCGATTTGGGATTCAACAGATGGTTGAAAAATAGGGAAAGTGAAGATTACTTGAAAAATTAAGTTTGCATTACTTTTCTTTTAAATAAATGTCAAAAGTAGTAAAAAGATGACCAGCATTAAATCGAGTATCTAATAGTTGATAATATTTGTCGAGAATAATAATAAATGTACAAGGTAAAATTAAATATACTAATTTCCATTTTGTCATCGCCTTAATTACCACCATGGCCTCCGGAAACAATCGGTACCATCTGTCGCATTTAATTTTCAGCGTCAAATACTACGACCAAACACGTGTTAATAACACTATTTCACAAGCAAAGACACGTAACAATTTTGCGCTACATTTAATATTGTCGATTGAGGACACACCTCTGACGGTAAAAAGGGGATGTATTAAACGTTTTAAGGGGTTAATTCTCGTTCTGGAACACCGGAAGAGATTACTTGAACGGCCAGATGGTTGAAAACCGATTCTTTTTCACTATGAGGCAAATGACCCTCTTTCCATACCGATTACAAGGGGAATATGAGAAATATTCAATCGAATAACACTGGGGAACAGCAATTTTGTTGACTTGGATCTGTGACTTGTTTTTGACTAATTTTTCATCTCTGAATTCAAAAATATTCACAGTTTTTCTCTATCACGTCAAGTTCTTAAGCTACAGCATACCCCTCATTTTACTTTAAAAGTGTACATACGAAAGGAAATAAGGTGAGGTCTGACCAAACAGATTAGAATATTTTGTTCATACAGAGGTTAACATTTAAAAGGTAAATTGTGTTTATACAAAAAATAAATAAAATATATTATGGTAAACATTTCTTCTTAGAGCTTTTCCTGGAGTGTTCAGTTTGTGGACATTCTCGCGTGATGCTCCAACAGTAGTCAGCCATCATACTGACATCCCATCTACCTTGATACCGCGCTTCCATAACCTTTAGATCTTGGTGGAATCGCTCGTCCTGTTTATCACTAACAGCACCAAGATTTTCGGGGAAGTTAGCAAGATGACTATGTAATAAATGCAGTTTCATGCTCATGTTGCAACCAAGCTTCTTAAAGCTCTCCAAGAGTTGTTGAACAATTTCGATGTAATTCGGGGCTCGTGTATTTCTAAGAAAGTCTTTAACAATATTTTTAAAAGCCAATCAAGTATTCCTTTCAAGTTCGGTCATTGTTTCAGTGAAATTTTCATCTTTAACGAGTTGCCGAATCTGTGGACCATCAAACACACCAGCCTTTATCTTTTCATATGACAGGCTGGGGAATGCCGAAATGATATACTTAAAGCAGTATCCTTCAATTGACAAAGCCTTAACAAATCGCTTCATGAGACCTAGTTTTATATGCAAAGGCGGAAATACAATGTTTTTTCTGTCGACAAGTGGCTGATTTAAAATGCTTGGATCACCAGGTCTTAGGTCAGATCTTGGCAGCCAGTTCGATTGCACCCAATGCTTCTCACGAGCTCTGCTGTCCCACATGCACAAAAAACAGGGATACGCGTTGCTGGCCAAGAAGGAAACAGACCATTTTAAGGTCAACACAGATGATCCATTCATGCATGTTATATTGCAACAAGTCAATGACTTTCTTTATGTCGCCATATTCTTCATGCAAAGAAACTGAATGACCTATTGGGACTGAATCGTATACATTTCCATTATGTAGGAGAACACGCTTCAAGCTACGCTTTGAGCTATCTATAAACAATCGCCATTCAGTTGCGTTATAGTTAGAAATGGCCAATTCTTTCATTAAACCTTCTACGTTCTGGCCATATACAAATCCGTCATTATTTCTGAAGTACTGCCTAAATTCACTTTCTCTGGATCGATAGTAAGTGACTTTAGCTCCTTTGTCAAGCGGATTTTTTTCGTGCAGTCTTGATGCTAATAATTCCGATGCTTTTTTGGATAGTCCCAAATCTCGTGCTAAATCGTTTAATTCATGCTGATTGAATCCTTTACGGACAGAATCATTGGAAACTTTGAATTCTTCGTCGGTGGAGTCACTTCGATCTTCACTTGATTCACATTCTTGTATTTCTAAAGAAGATAATTCTTGAAAAACTGGCACTGGAATTTCAGCTGAATGAGGCACAGGGCGTATAGCTGACGATAAACTAGGGTACTCAATTTTATGTTTGTTTTTCTTGTTGAACCCTGATATTTTCACTATGCAAAAGTAGCAATCACTTAAGTGATCTTTGGGCTCTCGCCAAACCATTGGTATACCAAACGAAAGTTTATTACGTGTTCTCTTCGTCCACATTCGTAAACTCTCTACACACTGCTTGCACACTTTATGAGGGGCCCATGATTTATCTTGGTCACCTATTTTCATTTTAAAATAAGCAAAATAGGCTTGCCTGACAAATGTACAAATATAAGTCCGTTGAATGGGGATGATAAAACTGCCACATATATAACAAAATGAATCAGGGCTGTTTAAGCACTTACGACGAGAACTACCAGAGGCAGACATAACGAAAATATGTAGTTGTGTATGTATACTTTGACTTCACTATATCAGAGCGATACAGACCCGCGTACTTTAGCATCTCATGCGTAACTGACCGAACTAGTTTTGGATGACGCAACGTCACTCACGCCCCCACTCCTAGGTCGAAGAAGGTTCGCCGTTAGGAGAGTAGTAGTGACTTCTGTGATTCACCAAGCTTAGTCGGATGCGCTACAAATGTAGAGAAAAGACTTGACGTGATAGAAAAAAAACTAAATAAAGTTTTGGAATTAGCATGTCAATTTACGTATAAAACAGCTTAAATATCGAACTCAACAGAAATTATTTTTCAAATTGTTCCCCAGTGTAATCATTCACAACAATTGCGAGTTAGACTTAAGGTTAAGATAAGGGTAGAGCATAGTTTCTCAACCTTTTTAGTGTCGCGACTCACTTGATAGTCAAAAGTTGTTAAGTACAAAACGTTGCGACCCCCTCACTACAATATGTTGGTTTGACGTTAATCAAAGTTTTACAACGGCCGGTTAATAACGGTGACGATTCGCCCTTTTTTCGTGGTTTATAAAGAATCGTTTTTATTTTTAAATGGCTTATAAACTCCTATGAGTGTGTTCGCACCCTTACGAATCCCGAAAAAAAACGAATAATCTATTTGTATTAAATGACGAATCGTAAATGACTAATGTATGTGTGAATGGGTCATTACATTTATACCGAAATACCGCACACAGCTACAAACACCAAACTACAAGACTTGTGTCCTTGTATATATCTTTTACCAGTTCGAATCTGTGCTCTGCACTTCGCACTGGCAAAATGACCCGACCGCATACCTCGCACCACCCGCCAGGGCATACGAGATGGATCACTCGTCCCGAGCGCGCTTAGGCAGGTTCGTACGGTTTCTTCTCTCACCCAGTGTTAAATAAATTAATAACAATGTGATAATAAAATAGATTAATAATATTAAATAAAATGGACAAATTTTTGACAAAACGAAATGCACCGTCTTCATCTAGTGAAACAGTAAAAAAAGGTGTTGTTATGACCACACGATAATAGTGAAAACTTCTAATTTTCTGCTGTTTCTTTTAGGATTTCAATCTGTTTCTGTGCCGTTAATACATCTTGAGCTAAAATTGCTAGATCATCAGCAAATGCCAGACAATCAATTTTGATGTTGGTTCTCCCCAGTTTAATGGGCTGGTCAATATTCAGGGCCGACTTTTTTTCATGCCACTCTTGTATTACTTTTTCTAGAACACAGTTAAATAAGAGTGGCGAGAGTCCATCCCTTTGTCTCACTCCAGTTTTAATTTCGAAGGGCTCTGAGATGTCACCCATGAATTTAGCTTTTGACCTTGTGTTAGTTAACGTTAATTTAATAATTGCCAGTGTTTTCAGATCTAGTCCTTGTTTTTCAAGATTCGGAATAAAGATTCGCGGTCAATAGAATCATATGCTTTTTTGAAATCCACAAATGTACAGACGAGATTGTACAATTGTACAACCGATTGTACAAACGATTATTGTACAATTTTTGATATCTTAGAATCAACTTAGCAGATTCAGGATCTGTTCAGGGCTGGATCTGCCCGGTCGAAAACCTGCTTGATATTCACCAATGTTAGGTTCTAATTGTCCCTGTGCTCTGTCTAGTAGACATTGAGATAGAATCTTGTAACAAACTGGGAGAAGAGATATCCCTCTATAGTTGTATACATCCGTTCTATCTGCTTTCTTATGTAGTGGATGGATGAGAGCATCTTTCCAATCTTCCGGAATCCGTTCGGTTCGCTAAACTTCTTGTAGAATTTTGGTTATTTCCTTGATTGTACCTGGACCAGCTGATTTCAAAAGTTCAGCAGTGATTCCATCTTCACCAGAAGTTTTGTCATTTTTAAGCCGCTTGATTTGCCTAATTATTTCATCTTCATTCGGTGATAATGAATCTGGGTTTGTTTGTTTAGGGTTTAGTGTTGCTAATTTGTTTAAGGGTTCAGGACAGTTTAGTATTTGTTCAAAATATTCCGCAAGTTCTTTGCAATTGTCTTGGTTATTTAGAGCTAATACATATAAAATTTTCAAAAAAGTTTCTTTTCGTAAAATTTTTTTGACCAAATTTTTAAAACTTAATTCAAAGTATTTCTTACATGAAAACTTGTAAATGTGTCCAGCCTATACTTAGATTAAGGTTAAGGTTAAGGATTGAGGTTAGAGACGCATCAGCAACTACAAGACTATTTAGCCTTGTAGTTTTAGATGTCAAAAAAATGGAAACTGCACAAAATATTTACAACAAAAAATGCATATCTAAAAACACAAAACTGAGACATTACAACACAGTTATTAAGCCAGAAAGGTCTATATGGCGCAGAAACGCTCATTTTGAATAGAATGAAAAGAATGACATTGAGGAGAAAGAAAGAAAAATCTTAGGCGTCACACAAATAAATAACACAACATACCGACTTCGAGAAAACCAAGAAACTAAACAATACACAGATATACATAGCGATATGAGAAAAAGAAGAGTTAAGTTTTACGGACACATAAAACGAATGAATCCAAGTAGGCTATCTAGACAAATAGTCGAATTTTATGAAAATAGGAGTAGAGCTAAAGTAGAAATAATTAAATGGATTGCTGCAATTAAAGAAGACCTGAGATCAGCAAATATTACACAAAGTGAAATTCAGGAGAGAAACTGTTTCAGATACAAGGGTAACGTTTGGGAGGGTGGCCAGAGAGAAGTAGAAGAATGTAGGAAGACTGCAACAACTTGGTCTGACGAAAGGAAGAAAGTTTATAGTGAAAAAATTAATTTAATTTAATTATAGTGAATAAATTAAATCTTATATATCTTATAATCTTATATATCTTATATATCATATATATATATATATATATATATATATATATATATATATATATATATATATATATATATATATATATATATATATATATATATATATGCTAGTTCGTAGTGTTTCGCGGATGGAAGAATACGCTAGACTATTAGTCCGGGAGTACATCCGATCATTTTTGTCCCGTTTGTTGGGAACTTGCAGACATTTCGCCAAGGTCACACTTGGCATTCTCAATGCTTGTCTGTCTGTCTTTTTCAGTCTTCAGACAATTCACTTCATTCAGTTCAATTCATTCAATTTCCAATTAATCGATAACTCAAAAAGTATTTTATCAATCGTATTGAAATTTTGTACACAGTTTTCAATGATACTACTTTCTATACGAACCTATTTGTTTTGAAAAATTTGATAAAAAAGATATTTTTCGAAGCAAAAAAGTTGAAAAATTTGGTTCAAAATTATCTGCAAAATATATGGAAAGGAAAGGATTTACGGTTAGAGGCGCATCAGCATCTAAGGCTATTTAGCGACTGGACCTACAGCTTAACGTGTTCCGAACCACGGTCATCAGCTACCGACAAACTAAGGCCAGCACCCCCTATCAACCTTTGGTTATGTGCCTACCCATAAGTCGATCAGGAAGCCTACCGACTGGCGAGTGACCAACGTAGAACATTCCTCAGAAGGCATCCGGCCTTACCCAGTCTTTAACTGGCGTGACTTAGGGGTAATTCGTTGTCGCATTTTACACTCTTGCCTAAAAACAATCACAGACATTTAGGTGTGGATATGTGTGGACGTGTGTGTGTATATGTGCGTGTATATAAGTGTATGTGTAGGGTAGAAAGTCAGACGGACAGATTAAAGAAAAACACCTATCCGAGTGCTGGAATCGAACCAGCTACCTTTGTATTGCCAGGCAGGCGACTAAACCACCAGATCACTGCGGCCGGCTGCAAAATATATCATTAATAAACACTAGGAACTTTTATTTTTTCATTTCAGACTAATACAACAGGAGCTACAAGTCACGCCAATCAACAACTCTCGCTGCGACCTTTCCGGAAGACTGGACAATAAATCGGCCACTTAGAAATTAAAAAAAAAATAATAGCTAAAAATAGAAATAAACCACAAGCCAAGTTTCAAAAATATTGAACGAGTTATTCCTAAAAAAAAATCAAGTAAAATTCACGCGTCTATATGTATCTCCCCCCCTTAAATTAAAAATTCTTTAATAAAAAGATGTTTCGTAGATACGTCTTATTTTATGCGACACATTGCCACCCCCCATATTCATGAAATGAGACCCCCAGGTTGAGAAACGATGGGGTAGAGTAATTGTCCTTTCAGTGATCTATGTACAATGCAATGTGAAACTTTAACCTGTCGCGCAACAGTTGGAGTACTTCTGGTAGAATCCTCTTCACCAAGATATAAAATATGTTCTTCAACAAGATATAAAAAATGTTTTAACATAGTTTTAACAATGTTTGTTTGTAGATAGTTTATTCGTACAGTACTAGCGAATTAATAAATAAAATGTTAATTCTTATAATAGCTTTTCGATTGGTAGTTTAATAATTTAAATTTTTTTCGCGTGAACTCTTAGGTTTTTTATTCTTGTTGTAAGGAACGTTTTTCTTTAAAATGGTATGAAGAATCGGTGGTTAAATTTTCTAAAGTATTTTCTTTAACACCCTGTTTTAATCTATCCTGTCTTTTTAGATTATATCGAAGGTATAGTAAAGGGTTATCCATCTTGTGCTTCGTAAAGTAAAATTAGAAAAAAAACACATAAAGAAATGGCAGTGTGGAATACATCATTTAAATGTTCACTACGTCACCCCTTAGTAATGTCTGAACGATTGTGGCGTGTTCGTATATTTTTTTCCTTTATTTGGGTTTATCGCCACTATCTAAAACTCAAAAAATATCAAAAATACCTGTTCTTCTTTAAAGAAAGAATCACTGGGTAAAAACAAAAAACCAAACGGAGACAAATTTCTCAGTGATTCTTTTTTGTAATAAATTTGCCTAACGAACAAAATTTTCAAGATATAAAAATGTTATAAACAATTTTACAAACTTTTAACGTTAAGGTTTCGGAGGGTACTCTCCCCCCGTTTTCAAAACTAAACTAAAAATAAATTATATTATTTTGTAATATATAAAGTAACGAGTGAAAGTAAATATATTTTTTTGTGTATGTCAACGATACTTACATTGACAACAATAGATGACAGTGACATACTACCAAATATATATATAGGTAATGTTTACTGTGTGATTGTTTATTGTACTGATTGTGTATTCAAATATTTAAATGTGTTTAATTGTATTCTTTAAAATCGGAAACAATATTGAATTTAAATCTACCGAAGGCATAGCAATACAGTTATTTTTATTTAAATTACCGCTATAATTTTAATTAATTACCGCTATAATTAATTAAAATTAATGCGCACCAAACAGTCCCTTTTGCAGATGCAATGGACTCTCCACAATCTCTTGTGGGCTTTCAGAGCTCCATATATGGCAATTTTGTTTATTAATGAAACCCGGCGGGCTTCAATTCTTGTGTGAATTAAACTTTGTAAAAATGAAGATCCAAATACAAAATACGCTATAATGTACCGTAATGCAAGCCCACAGACTGTGAACGCCGAGGAATCGATAAATTTGGATCTTCAGTCACACTTTCACTAACAGCAGAGATATTCTCAATCGAGCGAGCGTTACAATAATGCACATGTCTTATCACATTCGTAACAGATCCAGTATTTTTAAATTTCTTAACTGTTGGAAATTGAACTCTCAGAAGGACGATTATGGCGACCAGGTTCTGCTCGTAGGGCACGAAAAAATCACCATTTTTGTAAAAACTTTTAACAATTCTTACTCGGTCATTAAACGATCCATATTGTAAAATGACAAACTTTAAACTAAACAAATCACACTTTGAATGACATTTAAGTTTAACAGTTGTCAAAATACAGGGCTGTATTTTCCTAACCACAAAATGGATA
Organism: Cosmopolites sordidus; assembly: GCA_031761425.1. Lineage (NCBI taxonomy): Eukaryota > Metazoa > Arthropoda > Insecta > Coleoptera > Curculionidae > Cosmopolites > Cosmopolites sordidus. The sequence goes on along the minus strand of JARFXV010000581.1, from coordinate 138,643 downwards.
ACCCGGTACATGATAATTTTTTAACAATTATTTTCGAAATTAATATTTGTGAGGCAGGGATTTTATTGTTGGAATTAAGCCCTAAACGTTGTTATTATGCAGCAAATGCACCAATGAAGTAAATTTACCTGGGCATAGAGGAAATTGTACACCCATAAACAACAATTTCTATCCGACTATAATTTAGGAAATAACGCAGCCCGTGAATGCTAATCGGAGATTAAATATACGAACAACTGAAACAAAACGACAACTATTACAAGGTCTTGAATCCCTATAGGTATATTTGCATTTTTAATTGTTGAGACCACACGTTTAGCTACAAATATTTTTTATCTTGGGTCATTTTGTGGTCGTTTGTTGTTCCGAGTGCGAGTTGAACACAGAACGTGCTAGAATAAAAATTCTTAAAAAAAAAACATTTTTCTGAGAGCAAATTTATCATAGACTGTATGCCAGTTTTAGCGATCCAAATTTTAGGGATTAGTCTAAGATTATTTTCCTATTAAAAGAATCCTGTTTACTACAGTCCAGTTCTCATCGATATTGAAGATATTTGAGATTTTGTGATATATTTCTTCGCGAAATCCTTCGAAAAAGTTTTAATATACTAGAGAACACAAATAAGTGTACACAGAGAGCATAAAAGGTGTATAAACAAGGACAGGTGGTGCGCGTTCGATCTGCGATACTGTTGGCTTCGCCTTTGGAGTGAATATATATATATATATATATATATATATATATATATATATATATATATATATATATATATATATATATATATATATATATATATATATATATATATATACACCAGGTGTCCCATTAAGGATGGATCGCGGCCGTATCTTGAAAACTATTTATCCCACAGCTTTGGGGAAAAAAAATTGTACTAAAAATGATCATGAGAAATTCACCAAAAATATTTTTAAGCTTCTAAAACGACCGCAAGAGGGCGAGATGAGCTAAACATTTTTAAATTTCTTTTTTTTTGTGTATTTTCAAGTGTTAATGCCGAGTAATACCGAGTAAGAAAAATTCTCAGTTATAATTATCTATTTACCTATTTAGATAAAAAAGTCGTCTAATGTCCCTTTGCCTAAACCGATTTTCCTCAATTTGGATTCATTTAAAAGGCAATTGCTGGGACAATCAGATAACCTGGGAGATAAATTATTTAGTTTATAAGTGAAACCGCGAGATGACGTTACATTCAACAATAGTTTTTTAAAGTTTTGTTATGTTTTTTCAAATGGAATGGTACAGCTTTTACTACATGGCAAGAAAGGCAATTTAAAGAGGAATCATCCACTGAAAACCCGAAATCGATATCTCTGACATGTCAAGAGATATTTCGATTTTTCTGAGAAAAATCAGTTAGTTTTAATTTTTACCGCAATATTAAGTTAAAAATTGGTCTTAATATTTAGGTCGCAATCGCAACCGCAACAATTTTATTTAAAAAATATAATTATCTCTTCAGTATCAATCATCATAAATGTTCTAATCCTGTCCTTGATAATATTTTCTAATTTAATTACATACGCAGAAAAAATGCCTTTCCCCAATTGTTGCATTTTCTCTTTTGTGATGCTTAAATACTACTTGACAGAATATTGAAATCAGTCATTAATAAATATACCTACTCTTTCTTTTAAACTAAATGAATGGATGAACGAAATTATGCGTTTTCAGGTTTCCAAATAAACGCATGCAATCCTTAGGTACATTACACAAAGAGTGTAAGAAGGGAACCATGGAAACAAACAAAAACAGTCAAATTAACTTGTCAGTTTTGAAATGCATTACATTTTCAACATTGCATTTATTGATTATTAATAATTATTATAATAATATCTAACAATGCCTTTTACGAATAACGAGGCCTATGACATGTTGACGGTGTATTTCCAATGTTTTGGAAATGCATGTATACAGAGCGGCAATATGCAAGTCAATATCCCGAAAGAAGGCATTATTCGAAGAAGGTGTTTACACGTCTAGCAAGACGCTTACGAGAAACAGGAATTGTGCATCCAGATCCAGTCCGCACCAGGTTACGTTCGATTCGTAATGGAGATAATGTCGTAAATGTTCTGGCTTATGTTGAAACCAACCCCCATTTAAGTATCAGACAAATATCTGAAGAATTAGGTGTTAGCAAGACATCCGTTCATCGAATCTTAAGAGATAACAAGCTGCACCCCTATCATGTTGTCTTACACCAAGCCCTTTTGGATAACGATTTCGACAGACGGTTAGACTATTGTCACTGGTTAAAAAATATGTGTAGTGGAAATAAACAATTCTTAAAACGCATACTATGGACTGATGAAGCTACTTTTAGCAGTGATGGAGGCGTTAACTTACATAATATGCACTACTGAGCAGTTGCTAATCCACACTGGATGTTAGAAATCAACCACCAAAATAGATGGAGTGTGAACGTATGGTGTGGTGTTTTGGGAGACAAAATTATTGGTCCCTCCATTTTTAATGGACATTTGAATAGTGAAACATATTTAAATTTTTTACAAAATGGACTGCCAGAACTAATGGAAGATGTTTCGTTGGAAACAAGAAGACAAATGTGGTACCAGCATGATGGATGCCATGCCCACTTCTCGCAGGTGGTTCGAAACTTATTGGATGCTTCGTTTCCAAATCGTTGGATAGGACGAGGTAGTTTATTTTCATGGCCGGCGCGCTCACCGGATTTGACAGTCCTCGATTTTTACTTGTGGGGAAGACCAAAAGACCTTGTTTTTCAAACTCGTCCTACCACACGAGAAAACATGATTGAAAGAATTCAAAATTCAATAACCAGCATTTCAAGAGCGGAAATTGAAGCTGCCGTTTTTAGTACTCGTCGAAAGATAAATCTTTGCATTTCTAAGGATGCAATGTGAAGAATCTAATCTAAATCTGATTTCTAAGAATGCAAGGCATTTTGAACATTTAGAAAGGCGTTAAAGTTCAGATTCTGTTAATTATTAGACTGTTGTGCTGTTAATTTTATTTGACTGTTGTTATTATTATTATCTTCGTTGTTGGCCCGTTGGCCTTCAAACACGCTCCAAATTAATATGGCACGAAGAATTTGGACCAGTCCTAAGCCTGGGTAAAGTGTGAAGGAAGGCAAACATTAGGTTAATATTTTTTTAACTTAATGCAGGTAGGAGTGAAATAATAACTAATTTTTTCAAAAAAATCGAAATATCTCTTGATATGTCAGAGATATCGATTTCGGGTTTTCACTGGATGATTCCTCTTTAAATTACCTTTCTTGCCATGTAGTAAAAGCTGTACCATTCCATTTGAAAAAACTGAACGAAACTTCAAAAAACTATTGTTGAATGTAACGCCACCTCGCGGTTTCATTTATAAACTAAATAATTTATCTCCCAGATTATCTGATTGTCCCAGCAATTGCCTTTTAAATGAATCCAAATTGAGGAAAATTGGTTTAGGCAAACGGACATTAGACGACTTTTTATCTAAATAGGTAACCCCCCCCCCCCCACGTCTTTATTCGCGAAGTTACGACAAAATGTCATAAAACAAAGTTGTAGGTGACAGTTTGCTAATTATAACTGAGAATTTTTCTTCTCTTCTCTTCTCTTTCTCGCCTAACACTTGAAAGTACACAAAAAAAATTATTTTTACAAATGCTTAGCTCGTCTCGCCCTCTTGCGGTATATATATATATATATATATATATATATATATATATATATATATATATATATATATATATATATATATATTCTTGGCCGTTTATTATTATTATTATTACTTTATTTATTGGGACTTTCGGTCAGTAATTAAGTTCTATTTTTTTATTTTTTTATTAACGTTTCGGTTTAACAATGAACCATCCTCAGAATAATTCTACAATACTTATAACTTTTATAAAAAACACCACCAAACTTACATTTAAGAACCTACCAATATTAAATTAAACAATTAATTTTTAAAAATGTTTAACTGATATGTGATAATTTTGTATAAAATTTTTAAATGACATATTTGACTTTGACATATTTAACAATTCTTTCACCTTTAAATTTTTGTTTTTTATTATAACCTAATTGTTTTGAATTTGTTATGTGGAATGATATTAGATGCAAAAAGAAAAAATTATGAAAATTTATTATTTAATAATGTTATTATATATACAACTTAAATTATCTGTATTATTTCTAAAATTAATGGTATTATATTTTTTTTTGTATAAATCATTTCTTTTATATTTCTTTTTTCATATTGTTTTTCAAAATCTAGGATTTTTATGTCGTTAAAATTAAAGTTGTGTTCATTAACTATAGCATGCCTTGAAAGAGCAGTTACGTTTTTCTAAGTTTCTAATGCTTTATTTATATTCATTCATTCTGTTTTTTAAAGATTGTTTAGTTTGGCCAATATATGGCCAATACGGACACACTTCCAAATAATTATAATAAGTTATTAAGCCAGAATGTTTATATGGGGCAGAAACGCTCATTTTGAATAGAAAGAGAGATATCGAGGAGATTGAAAAGAAGGAAAGAAAAATCTTAGGCCCCAAACAAATAAATAGCACAACATACCGACTTCGAGAAAACCAATAAATCAAACAATACACAGATATACATAGCGATATGAGAAAAAGAAGACTTAAGTTTTACGGACACATTCCGTATATTCCGTGGAAGTTATTCCAAGATTTGGAATAAAGATTCGCGGTCAATAGAATCATATGCTTTCTTGAAATCCACAAATGTACAGAGGAAATTTTTATTGTACAGTTTTTGATGTTTTAGGATTAACTTTAGATTCAGGATCTGTTCAGAGGAGGATCCGCCCTGTCGAAAACCTTCTTGATATTCACCAATTTTAGGTTCTAGCTGTCCCTGTGCTATGTCTAGTAGACATTGAGATAGAATCTTGTAGCAAACTGGGAGAAGAGATATCCCTCTGTAGTTGTTTGCATCCGTTCTATCTCATTTCTTATGTAGTGGATGGATTAGAGCATCTCTCCAATCTTCCGGAATCTGTTCGGTTCACCAAATTTCTTGTAGAATTTTGGTTATTTCCTTGATTGTACCTGGATCAGTGGATTTCAAAAGTTCAACTGTGATTCCATCTTCACCAGAAGCTTTGTTATTTTTAAGTCGCTTTATTTGCCTAATTATTTCATCTTCATTCGATGGTAATGAATCTGGATTTGTTTGTTTAGGGTTTAGAGTGGGTAATCTGTTTAAGGACTCAGGACAGTTTAGTAGTTGTTCAAAATATTTCGCAAGTTGCAATTGTCTTGGTTGTTTAAAGCTAATTGTCCGTTTTCTTTATAACTTATTAATTATATTTAAACTTAGTGTAGTTATTATTGTGCCTCATTTTATTTAAGAGGGTATTATAGTCTAGAATGTTGAACAACTTCAACCATTTCTTCATCTACTTTCCCCTCTTCAATCCTCATCTCTATTCTCCTTCCATCCAGATCTCGCCGACTGTATTCTCTTCCTTCCACTCTATCCGCATTCATATAGCTTTCTCTCATGTGCTCGACATCATTTCTTCCGTCCCCACAAGTGCACATTCCGCTATCATTCTTAATATTAAACTTTTCACTGTACCCCGCCACGTTGACATGGTCTGTCAATATTTCCATACCTTTCCATGTCATATCCATTCTTTCAACTCCCACTCTTGTGCATCGTTCATACGTTTTTCTCCCTTTTATACTTCTGATCTTTCATCTTCTGACTTCTTTTCACATTCTAGGTCCACTCATTCATTTTATCTCGCTTCGTTCGCCAACTCATCCGCTCTTACCATTTCCTTTTCACTGTTTCGCGGTTTCCATTCTACTTGCACACTCTTCCCTTCTCTTTGCATTCTCACTATCTGGTAGTGCAATTCTCTTGATTCCTTTCTCACGTTGTTCCTCATTTTGATCTCTCCGATCACCTCTCTGCTGTCAGTTGTTATTTTCCTTTCCTTTTTCCCGCGCTTCCCATCCATTCTATCCCTTTTCTCACTACCTGGTGTTCGCATTCTCTCAATGTTAGACCATCATTCACTCTCCACTTATATACTCACATACTTCCATTCTCTTTCACCACCATTCCAATTCCGCTTTTTTCTTCCTTTGTTGACCCGTCGACCCATATTTGCACTGCTTCTCTCAACCATTCTTCATTCTCTTTCATGTTCTCTATTACTTCCCATGGCCATCTATGCTTGTTCCAGTCTACTCTTGCATTTCTCTCTTGCTCTCTATTTTCACTCCACATTTTCGCCCACACTTGCGCTTCTATGTGCAGAGGAGGAGTGCCAGCCACTACCGCCAGTGCTTCCGTCGGTGCCATATTATACGCTTGCACCATCATCTTTAAAGCTCTTCTGTGTATTGCACTCAAACCCTTCTTTAGCATCTTGTTATTCGCGTTATCTCCTCAAATCTTTGCACCATACAGCACCGCCGGTTCCACGACTCTTTCGTAAATTATTTTCATAACTTCCCTGACTTCTTTCCCTAATTTCCTCCTCAGCATTCCACTCATTCTTACAATCACTTTGCCCAATTTCTCTCTCGTTTCTTTCACATGCTCTGGGTACAGGAACCCTCTATCCAACGTTATTCCTAAATACCTTATCTTACTTCCCGCTACTGTCCTGTCCTTTCCCATTCTGATAACTGGAGTTCTTTTTTTTTTTTAATCCATACAAACATTATTTCCGTTTTCCCGGTGTTGTATTTTGCCTTGCCGATGTCGACTCAGTATTACTATTTGGCCGTCCGCAAACGCCTGCACCCATCCCTTTGCTTCCATCTTCGTTCTTCGTCTTCGTTCCTTCGTTCTTCGTCTATTCTCATCCTTTCATTCATTCTTCTGAACCATCCATTCATGTTCAGAAGCCACAGAGTTGGTCCCAAACACGACCCTTGCGGACAACCTTTATTTACACTCACCTCTATACCATTGCTTATTGCTATTCTTTCATCCATAAAACTCTCTATTATTCTTACCATCCTTTCATTCCTCCTCGCTCGCATTAACTCTTCCAACACTTCCACTTGCGTAGCCGTGTTGAAATCGTTTTCCAAATCTAGAGCCACCACCAACACGAACGTCGGTCCTAATAATTGTACGTTTGCTAATCAACGGGACAGTAGTCAGATCAAAGGCTCTGTGCAACGAACTTCCGCTGTTTCTAAGAAAGAAACTGCACGTAGATCGGATCGAGCTTCAGAAAATAATCGATTTGAAGTTGATAAAGCCATACTATATGAAGCAGGTATCGCCGATTAATAAAAATGTTAGTATGACGTACCAATTCGATTTTTACTTTTAAATTCGTTTTTTCTCAAAACTACTTTTTTCGTCTTGGTTGACGTATATACAAAAAATACCTGGAGGAGCTGAAGCTAAACCATTTGTTACTAAAATAAATAATTCTAACAAAAAAATGTTTTTAAGAATTTCTCCAGAACTTCTAGTTCTATCTAACCGACTAACTTCAAATCTGGCATGGACCTTCAGCATATGACTATCATCCCTACCATTTTCGTATCAAAATATTTTTGTTACTATTTTTAAAAAATTTAAAACCTGGAAAAAACGGGTAATTTTTTTCCATACAGGCGCCATTTTACGATTTTTTTTTTGTTCTTTGGTACCAGTGATAACGACATTCTTACTAATTTCTTCTTACGACATTCTTACGACATTCTTACTAAGAATTTGCTTGTTTTGTTTCAGATGAACAAAAGGGTGGTAATCATGTCAACCAAGTTACCCCTTTTGTTTCTACCCCCACCTTTGTTTCAATGTTTCAATGTTTCATAACTGTTTCAATTTTTATATATTTTTTTTCGTCGATTTGTTTTTTATTCCTAAAATATCAATAAATATGTTGTGAAAAAATGAATAGTAAAAATATATATTTTTTTATCAAGCGCGAAAAAACACCCAAAATTTGGGCCTCTAGCCTAGAATATCCCCTTAAAGTTTTGACACTCTTATTTGATTAACTTTTAGCGCTATCTAGTGGAGACTACATGGAATTTTTTTCATCTGCCAATTTTATTGATCATAAAAAATATCAAATTTTACAGCGATAACACGTCTAAACAATCTTCATTATCCAACTGGTAGAAACTTTAGATATAACCTAAAAGTAAATATTATAATAAGTTTACATTAAAGTACGAAGATTGTTATTTATCTATCCGGATTTGGTACCATCTGACATAGACATCGTAAAATTTATACATTATTGTATACTATAGTCAAATGTATAGTCATATGTATACTATAGTCACGACTTTCGACGTGGATTATCTTAACAACAGTGCATCGATCAATTCACTTCGACTTCTGGCGATGAAGCATCATCTAAAACCACTGTATATGACAGTGATATCAGTGAATTTAATCGTGGACGTCGTTCGCTCACGGACGAATTAAAAAAAAGTCGTTCACAATCGCAAGATCTTCATGTGACATACCGTGAGATTGAGGCATGCCTGGGTATTAGTTTGACAAGCATACACAAGATTTTATACGAACATTTAGCCGTGAAAAAAAAAGGTGTAAATAAATGCTCAAAAAATACAATCAATACAAAAAATACAAAAAAATACAAGTGACGAATTTTGGATCTACGGACATGAGCCCGAAAATAAACATCAGTCGAATATATGAGTTTCAAAATGAGCTAAACCCAACAATTTGTTTGTACAAGAACCACTTCGGAGCGAATGATCGCGCGTTTTTTTGAGATAAATGGGCATGTGGCTACAGTGCCACTAGAGAGTCATAGCACGATCAATTCTAAACAGTACACAAGTATTTATTTGCCAGAAGTATTTGAAGAAATATGGAAAAACAACCAAACACGCAGAATGATTCTTCACCATGACACCGCGAGTTCTCACACATCGCACCGAACAACTCAATGTTTGAGCGGTCAAAACATCGAATTGGTGGGTCAACCGCCGTACAGTTCTGATTTAGTACCCAATGATTTCTTTTTATTCCCGTCCGCAGAAAAATACTACTTAGTCAACGATTTTCGATGCACAATTTGCGTTCGATGCACAATTGCGGTTGATGCGTATGTTTTGGAGATACCTCAATCGGAACGGGAAAAATGCTATGACAGTTGGTTGAAACGTATGCAAAAGTGTGGTAATCATCGCTGAGGATATTTTGACAAACAATAAAACCATTTTCAATGATAAATATGTATTTTTATTTATTATTCTATATACAACCCTCGTACAGAAATGTTAACCCAGCAGCATTAATTTCTTTAACCAATCTTTCAATTTTCTGTTACGTCTATGCTCCTACACATGGAAAATCCAGCTCAATAAGTAATTGTACAAGATCACCAGTGAAAACTTGAATGGGAAAAATGCGGAATGAGAAAACTCCCTCAATACATTTATAAAAAGAGGATTTTTTCAATACGCTTTTGAATGCCCGTGCGCTGAAAGAGATATAGATATGATTGATCGTGCTAGCCTAATCAATGACGACTAAAAGATGTGAAAGATTATACATTTTAATATATTAATTTTGAAACACATGTCATAAAAGTTAATTTGGACAAATATGTTGTGACGTTTCAGATAATTTGAAAATAATCACTTCACAAGATCTTCGAACTATTAAAGTGTATTTTTTAACTATTTTAGTTCTGAATATCTAATTTATTGTTATTTGCATTAGGAACTTACCGGAGATTTTAGTGGTTATGATAATGAGCATTGTCCATTACAATTACGCTTTCTTTAGGTACATTGGGCAAAAGATTATTTATATACCAATTTTCAAAAAGTTCTGCTGTGATGTCGTCATGGTAGTCCAAAAATGAATGTTTAATGTTTTAGAAGGACAACCGTAAACTATTTGAAACCCATCCATCCTCGGAACCAGCATGTAAAATTGAAATTCGTTTTCCGTTGTTCGGTGGGGTTTTGGTTTGGCATTTTCTTGATGTATCTACCCATCCTTTTGCTGGCGTCTCATGTGTATCCAACCAAGTTTCATCAAGGTAAATAATGGAACGATTTTCTAATCTGTATTTTTTTATAGAGTTTAAGTAGTCAAACCGCCATCGTCTCAATCGTTGTGATTCTATTAATATTTGTCTTTTATTAAAGGTCCAATATGCAAAACCCAATTACGATCCTATTCAAACCATCCTATTCAATAAAAAAACATACATATTTTTATTTAAAATTAGCACTACCGTTAGCACAATAATCATTATCTTGCCAAGAACACCACATTTTTAGCACATTTGGAATAACAAAAAATACAATCGAAATTATAGAACAGCACTCTTTAAGAAAAGAATGAGAACTAAACTAAATCGAAACACCAATCCAGGTATAAAATTAATTTTATCTTTTTGACTATTTTTATTAGGCCCGGCCCAGTTTACATTTCATGCAACTTTGCCGGGTTTCGTTACGTCAGAGGTTGTTAAAAGTTTATTGCATGCTAATCGGTTAATGATATGATGGTTAATGATTGAGTCGCACTATATCAGTGTTATTTTTTAAAATGAAAAATATTGAAAATCGTGAAATTCATTGTAAAAAAATGTATTAGGAACGCTTATTAGGAACGCTACTTCAAAAACACTAAGCAGGAACTTATAAACAGGCAAGTAAGTGAACAGGTGAGTTTCAAGGTCGTCCATGCCTGTATGATGATCCTCGTTCTGGACGTCCTGAACAAATAATTATTTCTATACATGATATGGTTATGGATGACAGACAATTGACTTTGAGGGAAGTTGCTAAGGTCATGTACATCACAACTGAACGAGTGTTTCATATTTTGAAAAAGGAATTGGACTTAAGGAATTGGTTTAATTCAAATAAAACTTTCAATCAACATTTAGATCTTTTTTAAAAGAATAAAATTTGTTCCCGCCGGGAAGCCCGGTTGTTCAGCTCCGAAGCAGCGAAAGTGGTCAAAATAAGAGACCGCTTTTCAGCTTCAAGGTCAAATGCTAACCAATGATACGAACAGCATGGAGGGTTAATTGGAATGCGAGCAATCTACCTCAAAATCAGATGTTTTGGGCTCGTTTCTTACTGGCAAAACATCGGCGTCAACGGCTGGAGTGGTGCAGAGAAAGACATCAATGGGATGCGGAATGAAATCGTGTAGTTTTTAGTAGTGAGTCCCGCTTCTGTATAGATGGTCATGACGACCGTGCTCGTGTAAGAAGATATCGCGGAGATATCCTGGGAGAGTTCTTCCTGGACAGGCACCGTGGATGTTATGGTTTGGAGTGCCATCGCACATGGTAGTAGGTCACCTCTAGTTTTTTTCCGAGCTCAGCGATATTCCCAGTTGTAGGCCCCCATTTGTTACCCTACCTTCGAAAACTTCGAAATCCACTTTTCCAGCAGGATAATGCACGTCCACAAGTTGCACGTGTTACTTTCAGATTACAACAACATCCATAAACGTTGGAGGCACTACGGGGTGAAATTCAAGTAACATGGGACACTATACCTCAAGAGGAAATTGACCACCTAACTAGTCAATGCACCCATTACTGATTGTAGTTCATTGCTAATTGTAGTAACTCTGTAGTAATTAGATCTTCAAATTTTAATCACTTGTACTGTGTGTTTTAACAATACTAATAAATCTACAGGGTGTTTGGTGCATCGATTACCAAATTAAAATGGCCGATAGAAGGAGTCTCATGCTATCTCCTCAGTTTCCTCATGGTGTCCAGAATGGTTTTAAAGGTTTGTTTAATGTCATAGAGCTTAAAGGCTTGGATTATTCCTTGGCCCATAGGTTGGAGTAAGACCATTGTTTCAATAACTGGATCACGAACAATTTTTACTGATAGTGAGGTTGTAGCTGTAGAATTCCTTATTTTGTCTTTTAATTTTTTGATAGATCGTGCCTTTAATTAATTGACATTAAAAAAATGGTGATATGGATGCAAAATGCCGCCAAGGTGTAAACATCAAGCATTTCTACTTTTACTTAAAACGCCAACACGACTTTTTTCTGTTTAAGATATAATTTTGCTTTGGTTTTACTCGACATTATAAATCGCAAACAAAGCAAAAGCGACCTATTCACTCAAAATTATTGCGACGAATGACAAGTTAAAGGAATAAAACAAAAGAGTTGCGAAAGTGGCTTTTATTAAAAGCCATAGCGTCACGCGTAACCCGGTGGCTCGTACAGCAGTGGAACTTATTTGTCAGAGAACATTCCACCAAACGGCAATAAGACTTGTTTGTTTATAAATATTTTGATACTTGTTTGTTTTGAAAGGTAACTGGTAAATAAATTCATATTATTCTAAAAATACCATAAGCATAATTAGTCTTGGATCCGCGAATAAAGAAATTTTCAGCCGCGAATACAATAAGTAGTCACTATTTTTTAATTCGAGAATAATAAAAAGGGGAATAACGGAACCGTGAATAAGAAGCTTTGACTGAAATATATAACGCTATAACAGGTAAAACTTCCGCATGTTGTCTAACTCGATACTGTATAATGATGTATTATTTCACCATTGTTTACGATATATTTCTCCCACATGATCACCCTATAAGTGACTACATATAATACATCTCGTGCCAAAACCTTTTCGTATAATCTGGACCCACTTCTGCCTTCTCCCATCCGCCAGTCCAACATTTCCATAATCTAATTGAGCTAAATGACATTTCCTTGTTCCGCATAGTTACCGTAATACGTTTTTAAAGATCACTGCATTGCCGACCGGCCAGATGTTCGAGGAATCCAAGGAGAGGGTTCTGATTGCGGGGAATATGTCGCCCGAATTTTACTCGATTAGACATTGTTCTAAATGAGTGAACTATTGATGATTAGAGGACGTGAAATTTTTCAACTTGACATCAATTGTTTCTAGATAATTTAACCCGATTTTTTATGGCCTGTATTATATAGGGACCTCTAATCAAAAGTTATCATGGAAAGTTTGTATACACCATGAACGATTGTGTTATATAATGGATAAAAAATCAAGAAATTTTACTTATTCGGGGTGGTGCAAGAAACGGTTACTTATTTTAAATTAAAATAGGTTAGATTAAGTGAAAAGTTCGCGGACCGGAAATGATAAAATAAGTTTATAGTAGAAAAAATGACTTTATTCTTTCGTATATTCTCCCTTGAACTCAATACATTTTTTTCCAGCGGTTCTTCAATTCATTGATTCCATCTTTGAAGAGTTCCATTTCTGGAAGTTCTTCACAATACTCATTTACCGCTGCTATAACTTCTTCATTTGATGAAAAACGCTTACCATGTAGGCGTTTTCTGACGTTTTGTTTTGTTTTTTACTGAAGTCTTCTAACGTAGTTTGCCTTGATACTTAGTCATGCCTTTGACCTATCGAAATTTATATCATATTGTATAAACTGATCTGTAATTTTCGTTATAGTAGCTAAACTTTATTTTAGAAAATCCGTTGAAAGTATCTTTTGCTCCACATTTTCCGAAACGTTAATTTACATAGTTCTTTGCTAGAAAGACTTTCACCAGTGATAACTTGCAATAATTCTTTAACATCCTGTATATTTGTATTATCCAACCCTGTTTCTTTAACTGTCTTGACAATTTCGTCAACAATGGATTATTTTGTGTCAACGTCCTTGCTTAATTCCGGCCATGATGTCTACAGCATCCATGATATTGCAGTTATTCCAAAAATTTCAGTGGATTGTTTATCTTCCCCTTCAGTTTTATCAATCAGTTCGGAATATCCCCTCAGATAATAAGATTTAAATTTTGATATTACCCTTGATATTATCCACTGATTGGATTACCGAAGTTGTATTTCTCAGCAAAAAAAAAACACTTCTACTGGACTGCATGTTGTTAAGCCGGACAATTGCGCTGGATGACTTGAAGCATCATCAATCAAAAGTAAAGCTTTCAGTTCTAGTTTTTTTTAAATCTGTAGTAGCTTTAACAGACGGGCAAATATGTTCGATTAATCAATTCGAGAATATTTCCATAGTGATCCAAGATTGTTTATTGGACTTCCAAATTATCGGTAAAGAATATTTTGAAATTCCTTTCATTGTTCTTGGGACTTTGGAATAATAAACAAGCAGTGGTTTTAATTTAAAGTCTCCATTAGCGTTACCACCCAGTAGCCAGGTTAAACGTTCTTTTACAACTTTAAATCATGGTGCTTGCTTTTCTTCAGGTGATATAAATGTACGTTTTGGCATTCTCTTCCAGAAAACGCCCGTTTCTTCAGCTTTAAAAACTAATTCAGTAGCTTGTTCGATGATTGCATTTAAGCTTTTAATTTCGCTGGAAATTCAGTCACTGCTTTTGTATCTTCACTTGCCGCTTCTACAATAATCTGGGTGTTATAAAGATTATTTTTGTTTATAAATCGATGGAACCGCCTTTGGTTAGCAACGAAATTTTCACTCATGTCTTTTTCATTCTGAATATGGTTAAAAATTGCTTTCGTTTTCTGCATTATAATAACATGACTTAATGACTTGACTTAAGTCGTTGTTCCATTTCATCAAACACACTGCTTATATAACTCGTATTCTTGTTGCAGAAGTCGTAGTTCTAGTGGCTGATGATACAATATTTTCTTTATTTTTTAAAATTACCAGAATTGGAAAAAATTAATGCAGTGTCGATATCAGATTGATGTTCAGCTGCATCTAATCATCTGAGCGCATTTCAGGAATATGCTTTTTCATGTCACTTTGGTTTATTTTTCTTTGACGAATTTTTAACATTAGAGATGCTCATTCTAGGCACACAATGCAGAAATTGATAGGAATATTTTTGGTAACTGGGTCGGTGGATACCACTAGAAGAACAGGCAAACTACGAGCAGTTATATTAGCTGAAAAAATTCAACGGGTAAATAAAAATTTTCAGAAAGCTCGATCGAAACATCAATCCGGCCCAGCCAAGCTCAACTGACAGTAAAATAAATCAGCAATGATTAATATCTAAATATTTGTTTTGAACACAGTGCCTTTTTCAAATATATACAATACAATTGTTACAATACATACAATTTTAAATATATTGGAAATTTTTAGATATGAATATTTACTTATTTATTTCAAATGAATTTCCATCAAGTATTGGCTACCTCAGTTAAATTAAGAATAAAATGTCGATCCTTACAACCTGAAGTTCTGACGTTTTGTTTTGTTTTTTACTGAAGTCTTCTAACGTAGTTTGCCTTGATACTTAGTCATGCCTTTGACCTATCGAAATTTATATCATATTGTATAAACTGATCTGTAATTTTCGTTATAGTAGCTAAACTTTATTTTAGAAAATCCGTTGAAAGTATCTTTTGCTCCACATTTTCCGAAACGTTAATTTACATAGTTCTTTGCTAGAAAGACTTTCACCAGTGATAACTTGCAATAATTCTTTAACATCCTGTATATTTGTATTATCCAACCCTGTTTCTTTAACTGTCTTGACAATTTCGTCAACAATGGATTATTTTGTGTCAACGTCCTTGCTTAATTCCGGCCATGATGTCTACAGCATCCATGATATTGCAGTTATTCCAAAAATTTCAGTGGATTGTTTATCTTCCCCTTCAGTTTTATCAATCAATTCGGAATATCCCCTCAGATAATAAGCTTTAAATTTTGATATTACCCTTGATATTATCCACTGATTGGATTACCGAAGTTGTATTTCTCAGCAAAAAAAACACTTCTACTGGACTGCATGTTGTTAAGCCGGACAATTGCGCTGGATGACTTGAAGCATCATCAATCAAAAGTAAAGCTTTCAGTTCTAGTTTTTTTAAATCTGTAGTAGTTTTAACAGACGGGCAAATATGTTCGATTAATCAATTCGAGAATATTTCCATAGTGATCCAAGATTGTTTATTGGACTTCCAAATTATCGGTAAAGAATATTTTGAAATTCCTTTCATTGTTCTTGGGACTTTGGAATAATAAACAAGCAGTGGTTTTAATTTAAAGTCTCGATTAGCGTTACCACCCAGTAGCCAGGTTAAACGTTCTTTTACAACTTTAAATCATGGTGCTTGCTTTTCTTCAGGTGATATAAATGTACGTTTTGGCATTCTCTTCCAGAAAACGCCCGTTTCTTCAGCTTTAAAAACTAATTCAGTAGCTTGTTCGATGATTGCATTTAAGCTTTTAATTTCGCTGGAAATTCAGTCACTGCTTTTGTATCTTCACTTGCCGCTTCTACAATAATCTGGGTGTTATAAAGATTATTTTTGTTTATAAATCGATGGAACCGCCTTTGGTTAGCTACGAAATTTTCACTCATGTCTTTTTCATTCTGAATATGGTTAAAAATTGCTTTCGTTTTCTGCATTATAATAACTTGACTTAATGACTTGACTTAAGTCGTTGTTCCATTTCATCAAACACACTGCTTATATAACTCGTATTCTTGTTGCAGAAGTCGTAGTTCTAGTGGCTGATGATACAATATTTTCTTTATTTTTTAAAATTACCAGAATTGGAAAAAATTAATGCAGTGTCGATATCAGATTGATGTTCAGCTGCATCTAATCATCTGAGCGCATTTCAGGAATATGCTTTTTCATATCACTTTGGTTTATTTTTCTTTGACGAATTTTTAACATTAGAGATGCTCATTCTAGGCACACAATGCAGAAATTGATAGGAATATTTTTGGTAACTGGGTCGGTGGATACCACTAGAAGAACAGGCAAACTACGAGCAGTTATATTAGCTGAAAAAATTCAACGGTTAAATAAAAATTTTCAGAAAGCTCGATCGAAACATCAATCCGGCCCAGCCAAGCTCAAGTGACAGTAAAATAAATCAGCAATGATTAATATCTAAATATTTGTTTTGAACACAGTGCCTTTTTCATATATATATAATACAATTGTTACAATACATACAATTTTAAATATAATGGAAATTTTTAGATATGAATATTTACTTATTTAATTCAAATGAATTTCCATCAAGTATTGGCTACCTCAGTTAAATTAAGAATAAAATGTCGATCCTTACAACCTGAAGTAGGCAAAAAAACGTATTTGCTCCAAGCATGATACATTCTGTTAAAAAAAGAGGGAATTGATCATTTGAAAAGCCCGCTTAAAGAGATTGTCAAAATTCTTTTTTGATAGCTAAGTTGACACAACTGTTCTCTATACTGACGCGGAGTTTGAACGTCATCTGTCATTTAGTATGTTAGAGTTAGAGTCGATTTTGTTAGTTCATCTCAAATATGTTTTGCGATTTTTACAATGAATAAAAACATCGAACAACGAATTTGTCTTAAATTTTGCATTGCAAATGGAATTTCGTGTATATAGAAGACAAATTAAGCCATTCAAGTGATCTGATACTCCCATTTCCTACATTCAAACTCCTTCCAATAATCAAGGAAACAGGGGAAAATAGGATGGTTAACTTTTCTCGCTTTTTCGATTATTTTTCGAATGCTGAATATCTATTGCAGTATACTCTACCTGGAACGAATCCAGACTGTTTTGGGGAATTTGTCATGATCAGCAGGATTTTAAACATTCATTGATAGAGTGAAAGAGGTAATTTTACTGACATATGAAATGGGAGCGATAAAACTCTAGTGATTGGGTAGATCGACCAATTTTCAGGCCACAATCCGGTGTTCTACACTTTCTGGCAGACTTTGTGAAACATCTCTACCCCTAATTCAACCATTGCTTTAATTAATTTTGCGGCGACTCCATGTAATCATTTTTTAGACTCCGTATAACATTTTTCATGGAAGAGTCTCGCTGCAATAGTCTTTCAATTCGGTTAAAATGCCATCGTTAGCTGTTATTTTTTCGCTTTGTGCATTATCCATGTACGTGGTGTATATTTGCTTGTTATTTTCATCACAGCCTTATCCAAGTCTTTGGTGTTATTTGAATTAGTATGCGACTGAAGTTCTCGTCAAGTTTTTTTGATGTGATCATTTTATCTTCCCTGCAGGCTCTCTGGATTCATCGATTTAGCGAGAACTATTTATGGCGATGTTACTCTGACCGTATACCCATTTTACTGAGGGTGCGTTGTTTTTCTTTAAATCAAGGCTGGCATCAGTCATCCAATGGTTGTGAAGTCCTTGTGTTTATTTCATTTGTGGACTCAGTAATAATGGTTCGTGTCCTATGCCAAGCTCAAAGGTGCCATTAGAAAGTGAAATAACTTCCAGTTTTTCGAGAATCTTTTTTTGAAATTCATAAAGATGCTGGACTAATAGCTTCTTGTGAATACACTTTTTGGGTAGTACTTTCAAATTTATACGAAATTTAAAATTTATATATTTTTGAATATAAACATATTGTTCTATATTGACGATAGCGATCGAGACATGTAGCCATAGACTACTATGTATACAGATGGCGAATATGGGGTTAAAATTTTCTTTAGTACTGTTACTTCTTACTATAAAACATATATACCATAGAACATAAAAAACGAAAGAAGCCAACGTACACACAAAAATAATTAAAATGAATTTATAAACATTCTGGTGATAGATATAGATATAGATTATTATTAGAAATATATCAAAATAATTGATTTATATTCAGATCAGTAATAAAACCAATTCATTCAATGACAAAACTAAAAACTATAACTTTGTTTTTCTGGTAAACAAAAACTTTCAACAAAATTAGGATAAAAAAACTCGAAAATTTTTCCGTCCTGAAAATCCGGATCGTTATCTCCGGGAAAATCCGTTGGCCTTTCAAATCCGCTACCGAAAATATAAAAAAATCGATTTTGCATCTACATGCATACCATACAAATTTATCGATATCGTATATGCGCTACCCTCAAATATGATACGCCAGGGAAAAAGCCAACAAAACGAAAAACCAGACCCCCCGACACCGAAAAGAAAATCCTTTTGAGTCGTTTGAAGAAGAAAAATCAGACACAAAGGTTTCGCTTTGAGGAAAACAGGCAAAATTTTTAATTTAATTAATGCGAGGACGAGAAACGATCCTTTAGAAAACTTCATTTTTAGATTCCTCAGCTTGGATTTTTTCCGTCTTTTCTTTTTGTGTGTCATTTTCCCTTTCCGACGGCTAATTGAAAATACAATATTACATTGAAATTAAATTATAACAATTTTTTTTTCATTATTCCAAAAATGGAAATTCTTTAATGAAAAGTATATAATAATTTCCTTTCATGTCGGTTTGAAATAATGTTATCAGAATCAAAAAATTCGGATTTATTTATGTATTTATTAGATTAGAAACAAAAAGATCCAGCCTTCCTACATTTTTCTCCCTGGCCAACCTTCCAAACGTCAACCTTGTGTGTGAAACACCCTCTATCCTGAATTTTACTTTGTGTAATATTTGCTGATCTTAGGTCCTCTTTAATTGCAGCAATCCATTTAATTATTTCTACTTTAGCTTTACTCCTTTTTTCATAAAATTCGACAATTTGTCTAGTTAACCTACTCGGATTCATCCGTTTTGTGTGTCCGTAAAACTTAAGCCTTCTTTTTCTCATATCGCTATGTATATCCGTGCATTGTTTGATCTCTTGGTTTTCTCGAAGTCGGTATGTTGTGCTATTTATTTGTTTGGGGCCTAGGATTTTTCTTATGGTTTTTCTTTCCTTCTTTTCAATGTCCTCGATGTCTCTCTTTTTATTCAAAATGAGCGTTTCTGCCCCATATAGATATTCTGGGTTAATAACTGTGTTGTAATGTCTCAGTTTTGTGTTTTTAGATAGGCATTTTCTGTTGTAAATATTTTGTCTAAGTCTCAATGCCGTTTCCATTTTTTGACATCTACCCTTATTGACCGCTTTTTCCAACCCATTTTCCATGATTATTTCACCCAAATATTTGAATTGAGAGACTCATCTGATGTTACCATATTTTGTTTTTAGAAATGGTGTTGTTAGTCTGTTGCAGGTCATGTTTTGTGTCTTTTCAATGGAAATTTGGAGTCCTGCCTTTTCTGCTAATTATTTTAGGATTTCAATCTTTTTCTGTGTCGTTAATACATCTTGAGCCAAAATTGCTGGATCATCAGCAAACACCAGACAATCAATATTGATGCTGGTTTTCCCCAGTTTAATGGGCTGGTCAATATTCAGGGCCGACTTTTTTTCACGTCATTCCTGCATTACTTTTTCTAGAACACAGTTAAGAGTGGCGAGAGTCCATCCCCTTGTCTCACTCCAGTTTTAATTTCGAAGGGCTCTGAGATGTCACCCATGAATTTAACTTTTGACCTTGGATTAGTTAATGTTGCTTTAATAATTGTCAGCGTTTTATATATATACATATATATGTGTATATATATATATATATATATATATATATATATATATATATATATATATATATATATATATATATATATATATATATCATCCAGATGGACGGATGGATGGATCACATCCAGGTTGTACAGCAGGTCATAGAAAGGCACAACGAATACACCATGCCACTGTGCTTGACTTTTATCGACTACGAAAAAGCATTTGATTCCATCTCAAAGCATGCGATAATGGATGCACTGCTTAGCCCAGGTGTAGAGAGAGCCTATGTAAACCTATTAGAATCGATATATGATGGAGCTACAGCCACAATTCACCTTGATGATCTTGAAGTGGGAATTAATATAGAACGAGGTGTACGGCAGGGTGACGCAATATCGCCTATTCTTTTCTCGGCTGGCCTTGAAGAAGTATTCCGTAAACTGGATTGGGAACAGGATGGTGTAAAGATCAATGGTGCAAACTTAAACCATCTTAGATTTGCAGATGATATTATTCTCATTTCATAAGACCCAGAGGAGCTGCAAAGACGCATACAAGAACTGCAAAGGGCTGGCGAACCATTTGGCTTGAAAATAAACCTGAAAAAGAGTCAGGTTATGTTCAATAACTTCGCTCAGGACAGAAGAATTTCAGTTCTAGGAAGGGATTTAGAGATTGTGGACAGCTTTATATATCTTGGGCAGAGGATTTCCATGGAGGGGAATACCGCCCGGGAGGTGGAACGGCGTGTTAAATGTGGCTGGCAGGCATTTGGTAGGCTCAACATAGTGTTTAAGAGCAGACTCCCACTTTGCCTGAAAAGAAAAGTATTCGATCAGTGCGTTCTACCCGTTATGACATACGGAAGTGAAACCTGGACACTCACATCGCAATCAATTCAAAAACTTCGGGTGGCACAAAGGGGAATGGAAAGATGTATGCTTGGCATTACAAGACGAGACAGAAAGTCCTGCGCATGGATCAGGGAACAAACAAAAGTATGTGACATCATTGGAAGAGTAAAACAGTTGAAATGGAGATGGGCAGGCCATATAGCGAGGCGATGGGACGACAGATGGACCAGGGCAATCCTGGAGTGGATACCGCTTGATCGCAAACGTCCGCGAAGAAGACCGAAAGCACGATGGATTGATGACATCGTTAAGTATATTGGACCCGAGTGGCAGAGGAAGGCCCAGGACCGTGAAGATTGGAAGCATGCTGAAGAGGCCTTCATCCTGCAGTGGATCGATGCGGGCTGATGATGATGATGATGATGATGATATATATATATATATATATATATATATATATATATATATATATATATATATATAGCAAAAAACAATCTAAAAAAGCACTAAAAATACAGAAAAGTAAAGTGTGATAAGCGAAACGATGAAAAATGACATCTGGGGCAAAGGCTATCAGACTGTAAAAAAAAAATTAAATTGAAAGGTAGGAAAATAGATATACACGAAATTCAAGGACAAGTGGATAGACTGTTTCCAAAGCACCCAATAACTAAGCCAGTAAGAGCCGTTACGCCTTTCACACCAGAAAAAATTATAAATGCATCAAAGAAAATAAAGGCTGGCAAAGCCCCAGGACCAGATCAAATTTCTCCAGAGATCGTTAAAGTCGTTACACCACAGAACCAGAGGATGTTATCAGTATCAGAATTGGTTCTAATTGAAACGTCTAGAGAGAAACCGCTAAATCATATAAACCCATATTCTCACTGGATGCTGCCGGAAAACTTATAGAGGCGTTGATCAAAAGCAGACTGGAGAAAGAGCTAACAGACCATAAATGCAGCAGACTGCTGCTGACTGATTGTGACTGTTTGTGGTTACTTTAAAGACATAATTTATAATAATAATTCCTCAATATTCGACGAAAAACGACGAGAAACGACGAGAAACGACGAAAACTACTGACAAGTTATAAATTCGTGAATATATTTGCTTTAAAGAACAGAGAAAAGAAAAATTAATAAATATGTTGCTAGAAAATAAAGTAAAATTAAAAAAGAAAGAGCAAATTCCACTTATAATCTAGAATTAAATTAATAATAACAAATAATATAAAAAAACTTTTGGTAATTAATATACCTTGATTTAAATTTTCGGAAAAAAGATTTTTGATTTAATTCTTTAGATTTAGATTTAGATTAAATATTTTTTAGAACTACGAACATGGGATTTTCAATAATACTTAAATATCAATTAAAACCTGTACATATTATTTATTTTTGATAATTATTAATGATAAATATTTTAAATATTAAGGATTTATCGAGGGTATATCAAATTGCTACAAAACATTTAAAAATATATTGACAACATATTCTTTACTCAATCCTTAAGCCACTGTGAAAATGTCAAATTGATTGACTAAGCCGTTCGAAAGTTATCGCAATTTAAAATTATCGTAATTTTATATCTGATTTTATGGAGATTCACTAACATAAATTAAACCCGGTATAACAAAATATACAAAGGTATATACAAAGAAGATTTCAGATTATCTAACTTGAACTGTTTGGAACCAATTGTGCAAAATTTTATTAATATTTATTTTCAGTACTTTTACTTAGTACTTATTGTAGTATTGCATTTCAGTACTTACTTAGCTCCAATTAAGATCACGAAATATGTAAAAAGAAAAGAAAATTGTCGCTATTTAATAGGCCTTATTTTTCGAACTTGACCCGCAAAAGATACTTGTGCTTGCCCTACAAGAAACACGCATCATGGATGATGACACGGTAGACTATGGGAACAATCGCATATTCAAAAGCAGGACAGACAAACGAGTCGCCAGGGGTGCTCCGCTTCTGGGCATGGCCTTTGTGGTACATAAAGGGATAGTTAACTCTATTAAGGAAATCACGCCCATAAACAATAGGCTAATGACAATGCGCATACAGCACACCAATAAAAAATACATCATGATTAATGTACATGCACCCACAAACGGAGAAAACAAGAAAAACCCCAAGTCTACAGAGAAATTCTAGGCAACACTAGAGAAAGTGTTGAATCGTGGTGAAGAAAAAAATCCATCAGAAAACAGCAAGCAAATTCCCCGGTCACAAATTTATCAATAAGAACGGCACAAGACTCATCGAATTATGCCAACAGAATAACCTTAAGATCATGTCAATATCCCTAAGAAAATCTCCACGAAAACAGAAGACAAGGAGATCGCCTATTCAACAGATTGAAGAATTTCAGATAGACCACGTTGCGATCTCATACCCACAACAAAGAGAGATCCAAGATGTCCAAGTCTGCAGGGGCGCAAACATTGATTCAGACCACTACCTAACACGAATCAAAGTCAAGTTCGCCCCAAGGAGAATTCATCACAAGAAAGCACATCTACAGAAATTCGACATAAAAAAGATCAAGGAATCCAACATAATAGAGGAATGGGAAAAGGAATAGGCAGAAACATGGAAAAAATTCCACAAAAAAATGACACAAAAAGCACAGGAACTGATCCCATTGAAAAAGAACACAAAACACCCTTGGTGGGACTCGGAATGCGAAAGTGTATTACAGCGACGCAAACGAGCACTTCAGGATTACAACATTAAAAAATCTCCAGAAAGTCAACAGCTTTTTGACGTGACTAAAAAACAGACCGCAAAGGTTATCAGACAAACTAAGAGGAAGTACATGAAGGAACAACTAGACTCTATAGAGGAGAATTTCCGCAATTATAACACGAGAGACTTTTATAGGACTTTTGCAAGAGAAATTCGTGGATACACACCACAAAATCATTGCTTCAGAAAGAGGAATGGGAGATTAGCGCCAACCAATCAGGCGAATTTTCAGGAGCTGGCACACTATTTTTCTGATCTCCTCAATTGCCCCGAATGCAACACAAGATTCCCCAAGGAAAATTGTATCCATACCCACTCAGATTCACCACCACCAACACAGGAAGAAATCCACAAGCACATACGCAACCTAAGGAAAAACAAGTCATCCTGTGAAGATGGTATCAACCCGGTACTATTGAAAAACCTCGGACCAAATTCACTGCAGGAACTTACGTAAATTATCACGAACATTTGGCAAACAGAAAAATTACCAGATGAATGGAAATGTGCTCTTATCCACCCGCTTTACAAGAACGGACAGAACAGATGTGAACAACTACAGAGGAATCTCCTTACTATAAGTCACTTACAAAATCCTCTCTGCATGCCTTCTCCAGAGAACACAAGAACAATTAGAACACAAAATTGGCGAGTATCAGGCAGGCTTTCGCCCTGGTCGCTCATGCACTGAACAAATATTGAACCTAGAAACTATACTGAAATACAAAGCTATCAGGAACGTCCCAATCATTTGCACGTTCGTGGACTTCAATAAAGCATACGACTGCATCGACCGAAAATCTTTGTTCAAAATCCTAGAAGAACAAAGACTCGACCCCAAAACACTAGGATTAATCAAGCAGACACTAACTGACACAACCTGTAAAGTAAAATTTATGGAAGAAATTTCTAAACTCTTCCTGATTAAAACTGGAGTATGCCAAGAAGATGGGTTATCCCCACTCCTCTTCAATCTGGTCCTGGACAAAGTCATAAGGGAATGGAAAAAAGAACTGAAAAATCTAGGACACTGGAAACCAATACGAATCGGACGATCCAAAAACAACATAGAAATATCATGCCTGGCTTTCGCAGACGACCTAGCCATACTCGCAGACAATGAAAAATGAGCAACCAAACAAATCAAAGTCCTCAAGGAATGTGCAGAGAAAGTTGGCCTACAAATCTCCTTTCAAAAAACCGAATTTTTCTGCTCAAAATTAGATGTCCAAAATTTGAAAACCAAATACGGCAAAATAAATAAGGTCACTCACTTCAAATACCTGGGCAAGATCCTCGAACCCACGGGAGGAGAGAAGATAGCACAGAAGACTCGATTACAGAAGATGAAGAAGGCATAAGGCAAGACACACAATATCTACAATAAGAAATGCCTATCGACAAACGCAAAAATAAGACATTATAACACAGTAATCAAACCAGAAGTACTTTACGCAAGCGAGACACTTACACTTCATACAAAAAGCGGCATCGAAAACATACTAAAAGAAGAATGGAAAATTATGAGGAAAGTTCTCGACCCAAAACTGACAGAGGAAGGATACAGACTACATTCTCGAAAGACCACAGAGAGAATGTCCAACGTAGCGGCGGACATAAGAAAAAGAAGGTTGAAATTCTATGGACATATCAGTAGACTCCCACCGACAAGACTCACCAACAGAATTCTTACATACATACAAGAAGTCAAGTTAATAATACCATGGATCACACAAGTCACAGTCGATCTGGGAAAGGCACAAATGGGTCCGACAGCGATTGAGGATAGAAGAACTTACAGAAACAAAATACATATGTGGAATGTTGCATCAGAGAGCGAAGTTTCGAGGAGATCGGGAACAAAGTGGACGGAGGAGAGACAGAGAATCCACGGAGAAAGGATGACAGAGGTGTGGAGCATCAGAAAGAACACTCGAAAATGAGTAATAACACCAATAATTTTAAAAAGAAGACTTACTTTTGCAATGCAGCTAGCGTAAGAACAGGGTCTTACGCTAGCTGAATTACATTATTTTTAATCACTATATTTATCAAATTCAAGAAACAAGATAAGAAAACTTTCCCAACTTAACGCAGTCAATAAATGAGTTGAATGTCATCACGAAGAAAAACGAAACAATCTCACCACTTACAAGAAGTGGCATCCTTCAATAAATAAATTTGCATGAATCAAACAATCTTCGGATCGATTTGCATTATTTTACATATGTAATTATGGCTGCAACTGTTCGGGACCACTTGACGAACGCGGCTTGTTGTTGTAGTGTGTTTTTTTAATCGATCGCTTGTAGTGGGTACTCTTTTTTCGGGCATATTCATTATTATTCAATTAATTTAACTTCCGACCATGAATTGAAGAATTTTTTAAGTGCGTTGTTTTGATTTCTACAAAAATATTACACGATGTGCTGAACGGTGAATAAATAACTGTACAACAAATCAGCACTGTGTAATATGTATACAGGGTAGCACAAAAAGGACGAATGTTCTTTAAACAAGTGTAACTTCGTTGTTTTTGTTTTATTTATGGACATGTCTGCTCAGCATTTACAATTGTTCTACAAGACAGTATTATAATGAAAGTTTTAATATTAACATGACACAATTCTTCTGTTGGAACCTTTGGTGTGAAATACTAAACATGAAGAGATTTACCACTAAACACCAAAACGCTTTTTTGAACTGCTCGACGCACGTTTCGCTAACCATGTTAGCATCATCATGAGATGATTTAATCGGATGATTTAATGTAATTAACATGACAACTCTATTTTAAAAACATATCTTGAGGCAGTTTCTCGTTGAGTCTTGCGTGAATGTTTCTGTGTTCTAGTTGATAATGTTCAGTGCTGAGAGATTGCTCTAGCCTCTGATGAAAGATGATTCGTTCGTTTTTCGTTCGTTTCGTTTTAGTATACTCTGACACTGTTAGTAGACCGAGTAAGACCGAAGAGACACAACCTCCAGTAACAAAATTCAATCACGCACAGACAGGTTAGAGCCTCGCGCTTTCCTTTCCTACACCCGCAATTCGCTCCCAAGGCTCGGTGCCAATGTCACCCCGGGTGCCAATATCACCCCAGTTTACGGTAAATGCAGAATTAGTGATTTGTATACCATTCGTTAAGTTTGCTAATTATGTGAATTCTCTATGTTAATCTAGTATCCAGGAATACACCCAGATATTTAACATATTCTTCGTTTGTTTTCCAAGCGGCCGGCCGCGGTGGTCTGATAGGTTAGTCGCCTGCCTGGCAATCCAAAGGTAGCTGGTTCGATTCCAGCGCTCGGATGGATGTTTTTCTTAAATTCTTCTGTCCGTCTTACTTCCTACCCTACACATACACTTATATACACACACACGCCCACACATCCACACTCTGTGATTGTTTGTAGGCAAGAGTGTAAAATCCGACAATGAACTACTCCTCAGCCATGCCAGTTAAAGGCTGGGTAAGGCCGGATGTCTACTGAGAAGTGTTTTACGTTGGTCACTCGCCAGTCGGTAGGTTGTCTGATAGACTTATGGGTAGGCACATAACCAAGGGTTTATAGCCTGAGGGGGGTGCTGGCCTGGGTTTGTTGGTAGCTGACGACTGTGGTTTGGAACCCCCGTTACGCTGTAGGTCGAATCGCAAAATAGCCTAAGATGCTGATGCGCCTCTAACCGTAAATCCTTTCCTTTCCTTTTTCCAAGTGATTGGGTGTTGATTTATGTGAATTATCGGAAGGTTATTGATTCTCGTTAAAGTAAAAATTTTTGTTGCGTACTTTTTAAATTCCATTTATTGAGCCATTTTACAATGATATTTGTAGTTGCTTGTAGTTTGGTTACAGCAAGTTCAAGATTATGTTCATTGATTAGAATATTTGTGTCATCTGCAAACATGGTTAGAGAGTAATGTCTGAATGATTGTGGCGTGTTCATATATATATTTTTCTTTATTTGGTTTTGAGCTCAGTGATTCTTTTTTGTAATAAATTTGCATAACGAACAAAATTAAAATATAAATAAAAAAAAATATATAAAAATGTTCTAAAAAAATATACAAACTTTTAACGTTAACGTTTCGGGAAGTATTCTCCTCTCGTTTTCAAAACGAATCTAATAATAAATCTAAAAAAATCTATAAATTTTGAAAAGATATAAAGTAAATATATTTTTTTGTGTGTGTCAATGATACTTACATTGACAATTAGTTTTTAATGACAGTAACATCCTACCAAAAAAAAAAAAAAAAAAAAAATATATATATATATATATATATATATATATATATATATATATATATATATATATATATATATATATATATTGTGGCCTATTATTTTCTCTTTTGAAACAAAAAAAAGATATATAGATCACAGCGACGGCAGCTGTTCGCCGGGAGCACCGGGAAGAAGGTCCAGGACAGAATGAAGCCACGACAAAAGTTGAGCGCCACCCGGTTACTTCATATATCGGAAAAGACCCTGGAACCGGGAAGAGGTCTATCTTAAATAAAACGGTTTACTAGAATTTTATACATATATATTATAAAAGCATACTCAAAAAAGAACGACACAAAGCACATAAAAAAAGAAAAACTAAAACTATCAAACAAAAGGCACGAGAAGGTGGTTCTCCAAACCTTACCATGAAAGAAATAAAAAATCAAATAAACAGCTCTGAATTACAGCAGCTGGTCTCTATGTCCCTATACTTACAAATTAGAGGTTATTTCCTCTATTCTGACAATAGTAAAAAGATAGATATATAACGCTAGGGTAACCAAGAATGGTCAGATGGCAAATAGATGCAAAATATAAGATAACGTGACCATTATCAGTATAAGAAATTATGGTAATAATGTATTTGTGAAAAATAACTGGTAATTGCAATCCTTAACGGTACATGAAAATATAATAAAAAAAGTGTTTATCTGGCCTTATTTCCTGATGTTGTCTATCCTTGCCTGTCAAGGTACTGGGTGTCCAAAAACACTGAGTACGACTACGGGCAGTCCGGTATCCCTATGCGGGAGTCCCGAAATCATCTCGATCTTACCAACCGATTACTGTGCCATGTGACCCCAAAAAGGTGTAAGGTTTCCACGATGGTCGGGCTCTGTAAAAGGTGGTCGTTCAATGGCCTGGTGTCTGTTGATCGGATTCTCTGCTGCCGGGTCGTAAAACCCTCTCGGTCGGAAGGGTAAGGCGCGAAAACGTCCGCTCACGTGGAGATCTGGAGTTAGACTCTCTTGCCTTGTCCAAACGATATCGGAACTCTTTCAGTTAAGAATTTGTCCGAAATAAACCTACCTGTAGCGATCAAGAATTTGTGAACGCTACATATATATATATATATATATATATATATATATATATATATATATATATATATATATATATATATATATATATATATATATATATAGGTGAGGTTTACCGTGTAATTATGATTCTACCGTGTAGTTATATATATTTTTTAAAGTAAATATTTTGTTTAAAAAGATTACATCATTGAAAGACTCGATGACATCCGGGCAGAGCGATAAATTGCCAATTTATTCGAAAGCTTTTAATCAGTCGCATCAGCTGATTGTACACTGTTTATTTGTAGAGAGTTTTATTGAAAATCTGAATTAATGATGAGTTAATTTATCTATTCGTCTAGCGTAGACTGGCAACGTATTAATTTAACAACATTCGATTTTATCTTGTGACATTTTTATTAGTAATTAACTAAGGAATTAGGCTTTTTTATGTGGATATTTTTAAGTATTAATAGTATTACACATGTAGCTTAAAATTCAGGAAAATATATTGGACAACAAAATAAATGGAACACAATGAAAAATAATTTTATTAGATTAATATCGAATTTTTTGACTGCACCTTGCAATATTATAACATGATAAAAATCAAGAAAATCCACTTATATTTTATACAAAAAGTAATAATAATAGATAGCTCGATCACAAACAAACAAACAGTAATCACAAACGTTTCTAAATGTCTAAATGTCTGAACTGAATGTCTTTATGTATCTTATTGAGACATTCAGTTCACATTAGAAAAAGAGATGGACAATGCGGTACCTTTTCTGGGCACCAAGGTAATAAGATTACATAACAACGAGATAATCTTGGATTGGTACCAGAAACCCACTGCGGCAGGTAGATTAATCAACTACCATTCAAATCACTCCAGAAGCCAAAAATATAATACAATTGTCCAAATGAAAAACAGGATCACACGGATCAGCCACAGCACTCTGTTACAAAAAAATTTAAAAATTCTATATGAATTGTTTCTGAACAATGGTTACCCGAAAAATATATTGAAACGATTGATATACAGCACACAATTCTATGATGGCCCTTTAGAAGACAACGGGCCAGAATTAGTTTACAAAAAAATCCCAAAAGTGAATGGTCTATCCCAAGGGGTGACAAAAGTATTCAAGGACTTTCCTCACATAAAAATCAGTCAATACAATCAACTAACGATCGCTAATCTGTTCACCAAAATCAAAGATACCATTCCAATCGGTCTACAATCAAATGTAATTTATAAACTGACCTGCAAAGATTGTGAACAGTCTTATATAGGACAGACCAGTCAGTGGCTTAAACAGAGAATGACATTGCACAAGAGTAACTGCCGTAATCATAACAACAGATGTGCTGTGGTTGACCATTTCCTCAGTACTGGACATAATATGGATTTCGACAATGTAAAAGTCATACAACAGATGAACAACTACAAAAAAAGACTGTTTTTGGAGATGTGTCATATAAGACAAAATAAAACCACGATGAATTTTAAATCAGATACTAGTGGTCTTAGTAGTATTTATTGCCATATTCTCAAATAACACCAAACAATGGATGTTCGTGTTGAAAGTGCTCCAGTCTTTTCAACCTCGATGGTTGCAGGTTGAAATACCTTAGTGTTTAAAAAAGATTGTTAATTCCTGGTTGGGGCCCGTATCGTTCAAGAACGTTATTTAGATACATACGTTTTAAACCATAGTCATTAATTGTAAGTTTATATATTTATTGTTATGTGAATTTATATTTTAACATGTCGGTGTTCTATACTATTTCATTGTTTATTAAATAAAAAAAGAAAAAAATAATTTTAGAATAAGTCATCAAAAAAATGACGAAATATTGAGACGATTAAACACTTGTTTTACTGCTGACCGCTAGCCCGAAACCAACCAATTTCCCCAAGAAAAAAACTATAAATTGCACGGTCGAGAAACATATCAAATTATTATATATATATATATATATATATATATATATATATATATATATATATATATATATATATATATATATATATATATATATATTTATATATATATATTTATATATATATATTTATATATATATATATATATATATTTATATATATATATATATTTATATATATATATTTATATATATATATTTATATATATATATTTATATATATATATTTATATATATATATTTATATATATATATATTTTGGATAATTTTTTTTTGGATGTTTACCTAACACCCTGTATATATATGCGACAAAAATACAAGGGGATCTTCCTTGTCCTATTCTAAGATTATTTTGTTCTATGATGATTTTTGAAAAACCCCTTTGTTTCGAAGATACAGGGCGAACAAAATTTGCGACAACCATATTCGATATTTGTTGAAATCATTAATGTAAATAGAAGTAGGGTGTACGTCAATGAGTTTATCAAGTACAATTTTTTTTCCAATCTCGATCACTTGGAACGGCTGTTTTATCTAGTAAGTGGATTTCATCGGTCGCACTTGCTTACATAGATTGAGTGACGTTTGGCTGTTTGACGTGTCTTAAATAGTGAGTGAAGTCCTCTATCATAATGTATCAAACGCCGAGATGACTGACATGCCCTTCATGTATGGACTTGCTGATGGCAATGCATTACAAGCTAGGCGATTGTACAGGAAACGATTTCCAGCCCGTAATGTCCCTGACCGAAAAATCTTCGAAAACATTCATCGACGTCTTCGTAAAACAGGCACATTGAAACGAACTGAAGGGTCAGGAAGATCACTGACTGTAAGAACGGTACAATTGGAACAGAACGTGCTGGACATGATAGCGGAAGAGCCTGGTACTTCTACGCGAAAAATTGCAAATACTTTTTCAATTTGCAGCAATTTGTTGTTGTATCCATACCACATTCAACGGGTTCAGGCACTACTACCTGTTAACTTTCCTCCACGTATTGCATTATGTCAATGGATATTGCCAGCTTTACTTCGCATCCCTCTATTCCTGACACAAATTCTTTTCACCGATGTAGCCACTTTCGCAAGAAACGCAATAAGGAATTTTCATAATAACCATGTGTGGGCAGATAGGAAAATCCGCATTAGGTATGCGAAGATCGTTTTCAACATCAGTTCTCGTTGAATGTTTGGGTTGGAATTGTATGTGACTATCTAATTGCACCGGTATTTCTATCACAAAGACCTACTGGCGAGGTGTATCGCAACTTTTTGGAAGCAACGCTGCCTGAGTTTCTGGATTGTCGAACGTCCGAGTTGAAAGATTTTCTACTATGTTGATGCTTTTTTCTGGAAAATGTTCTTCCGACTGCTCAATTTTGAGTTTTTAATTTTTTTATTTAAAGATGACATTTATTTAATAAATTTACTATTTACTGCTGTGAACATATTCCTTTGAAAATTGCACCAACATTCATGTTCTACATTAGTTAATTTAAAAGTTAATTTCTTGTAAAGATTGTACGCCTGAATTTCAAGCATACTCCTTTTACTGTACAAATGTTTGATTTCTAAGTCAAGCCATTTCTGTTTTGTAAAATTAGTTATTTTGCCACATATTTTGGAAGACTTTGAAATATCAACTTTAATAAAATTGCGAAATATTTTATTAGTCTGGCATGTCTTAAGACCCCAAAAATCTGCTCCAGTAAGCCTAATTTTACTAGTGTACATACGATAAAGATTTAGTTTTGCTGACCGTGTAGCCATTGTAGATCAGTTCTTCTATTGGAACCTTTGGTGTGAAACACTAAACTTGAAGAGATTTACCATTAAACACCAAATCACTTTTTTTCTTTATTTTTTTGTTTCTTTAGTTTCTTTTAGCAAAAAAAGTAGTATTTCTGTTGAATAACTACTGGTGGTTCTAAAGAGGCTACTCCAATAAAGAAATGTGACTTGTTTAATTCGACAAATATTCTGGACTAAAGAAAATTTTGAAATCAAATTTGTCTTCAACGAAGTAAAAATTTTTCTTTAATAATTCAATCTTGGATCATTTTTTTTTTCACTAGTCGATATTTATTTCACACTTTCAAATTTATATTTTCACTCGAAAATTTGTTTTCAATACAAGTAATATGTTTTTCAAGCTAGATCTATAATTCTTTTATTTTAAGATTAAATGTTTTAATTAGAAGAGAGCAAAATATTTCGAAACAAGTTGATTTTGTTGTTTGAACTGTTTCGAACCAACTTAAATTACAAAATTAAGAAAACCTAATTGTTTTAAACCAAGAAGTCAGCTTGTTGAAATTACAGACTAAATGTTCATAAGCCAAGGAATTTTTTTCAACCAAAAGATTTTTTTCAACCAAGAAAAATTTTCTCTTGGATGACAAAACGAACTTCTTGGATAGAAAAATATGTTTACTTCAACCAAAACGATTTATTACTCTGTTCAATATACAGGGTGTTCTCAAAGTTGAGTCATTTATTTTAACAGGATGCGGAACTCGTAAAAAGAAGTCAATTTAGTAAAAATCATTTACAAAAAAGTTCCAAAAATGTTACATGTTACAAAAATTTCTTAAAATTGTCAACATTTGTTCGGTTAGCACAAAATCTTGCTCGGCATACCCACGAGTCAAAAATAAAATCCCGGTGTCCACGAATAACATCATCGAAAACGCTTAAAATGTTGTAGTTCTTCCACAGTATTTACACCTCCATCGTGATAAACTAACTTTTTTAAATAGCCTCACAGAAAAAATAGCAGAGTGTTAAATCCGGTGAGCGTGCAGGCCAAGAAATGGGTCAATTGCGCCCTATCCATGTGTTAGGAAATTTATTAGTTAAATGTTGGTGAACTTCTCGTCTAAGATGTGGCGAAGCTCCATCATGTAGAAACCATATATACCTAACGTAACATTTAAAGGAACATCTTATAATAATTGTGGCAGATTGTTTTGAAAAAAGTTTAAATAATTTTCAGTCGACCTAAAAGAAAGGCCCAATAAGAAAGGGTTCTTTTCACAGCATGCGGATTTTCTACTGCCCAAACAACTGTTGTGGAAATTATTTACTCCATTTCATGTAAATGTGACCTCGTCAGTAGCCAAAATATATTTGGTAAAATGTTTATTTCTGTTGTACTGATGTAAAGTACTGATGCCACTGAAAAATTCAACTGTTCTAGGATAATCTTCGGGTTGAAATGCTTGTACCCGTTGATAATGATATGAATAAAATTATTCTTGTCGTATAATCTTCCACGCTGTACTATGACCAACTTCCACTTAACCTTCTATAGAGATAGTGCTCGTAGTTCGTTTTCGACAATATCTAAAATGTCTTCCTCAATCTCAACCATTTCGCGTGGAGCAGGTCTTCCAGCGCGACCTTCTAGTTGTGCGTTTTGGTACCGTGTGTCGCGAAGTCTTGTAATTAAATTTACAAACATCCGTTATTTCTTAAAGGAAACCTTTCCGCATACAAATGACATGCTGCGGCTGCATTTTGTTAGCTCTCTCCTTAAGTTAATATTATATTCACTAATAAACAGAGACACCATTTCTGTACTTGGCTGGGAACTCTTGTCCCACCCGCCGTACTCACCAGACTGGGCCCCATCCAATTTCAACTTGTTTTCTTTGATATCTCACACGCTTGCATGAAACAGTTCCCCAATTACGGAGATGGTCGATAAATGGCTTGATGAGTGGACCACCTCAAAAGATGAACGGTTTTTTTGGGATGGCGTCCACAAATTGGGAGAGAGCTTTTCTCCCACTGTATTTTCCTTTCTCCCAAATTAAACATGTGTTTTTTAATGAAAAGAATTAAGAATTATTAGCCTCCACACATTGTACTTGGTGATATTGAACCCTTAAGGACACGGGAGTTTTGAGCAGTTACAAAGTCTTCAAAATTCAAAATAGACACGACTGAAAGGAAAATTCCTGAACCGCATTCAGCATGGCATTAACGAAATTAAACATTTTCCGAAAAATACTGTTATTTAGCAAAATTATAAGCAATAATTTCAACGGCTCGCTTTAATTCGTGTTATTCCTCTTCTTTCTCCTCCACCCTCTGCTCCATCGGCCTAAATTACCAATTAGACCGCTAATCCTTTTCAATTTCATTAACACGAATGCGACGCGTAAAAGAGCGTCATTTTCCGAAAAGTGGGTTTTCCGTCGGGGGCTGAAAATTGGCCGACGACGACTTTTCTGTTGATTTTCCACCGCGTAAATTAGCCGTTGAAACGGTCCGGTAGTCTAGAAACGGTTAACGGGGGCCCAGTCAGCACGTTTACTCGGCACGGCTAATTTCGAAAAAAATAACCCGGTTCAAATATTTAAAGAACGAGTAGTCACGTGGCGACAAACAAAAGAACGCGTCGCCTCCGAAAACCTCGTAACCATCGACGGGACAAACTGGGATCGGGCATAGTAGCATTTCAATTTTATTTGTGTTTGCACAAGACGAAAGTAAGAATAAATATTAAACAATATAAAAAAGTGTAAAATCAGACAAGGAATCACCCCTCAGTCACGCCAGTTAAAGGCTGGGTAAGGCCGGATGCCTTCTGAGAAGAGTTCTACGTTGGTCACTCGCCAGTCGGTAGGCTTTCTGATAGAGTTAAGGGTAGGCATATATCGAAGGGTTGATAGCCTAAGGGGGTGCTGAGATCTTTCACCCTTTCTCCACGTGTGCCACCATCGCCTTCGCCCAACTGTCCCCATGCGCCGTCATGTATCTCTCGGGACCGGTTTCTAGCCTTTCAGCCGTCATCAGCCGAGCTCCACACGAACGCAAGGAAAGCAGCTGGGAGAGACGATCGGGGATAGGCCACGTCAACTGGCCATTTTGATGACGAGTCGTGATAGCACACAATTCACGTCATCATACGGCGAATGCTCGTAGCAGTCAGGACTGACCCAGCTACTTTCCTTGCGTTGGAATAAATGACACTCAGCTCCTCTATATTAGACCTGGAGTTAATAGTATTTTGATCTCTGTTGATGTGAAACATCTCCAGGAACAACCGTTAATGAGATTATTCTCAATCGCTAGGACCTTGATTGAGCTATAATCAAAATTATGTCCAGTGTAATGGCAATGACTTGCCAATGCACAAGCTGTTTTACCAATGCGCATGTGGCTCTTATGTTAGATAATTCATTTTCCCAAACTTTGTGATACCTGCCCAATGTAACAACACCCATATTCACAGCAAGGAATCCTATACACCACATAATATTTATTAAGAAGTTGAATTTTGTTTGTAGAAAGGAGTGTGTAAATTGTTTCACCACATAATGAAATATTAGTGTTAATTCAGAATGTTTCTAAATCATTCCGGGTGTCGATCCGTTGATCCTGTGAAGAGTCACGACGTATCGCCAAAATCGCATTTGGCATTTTCAAGTGTTGTCCGCTTCGACTGAAGAGTCCAACTAACGTGCATGGGTCGTTGTGTTCGCTTTTATAGCCGGCCGGCCGGCCACAAAAGCGACTGCGTAGATTATATCGGGGTAGTTCGGGAGCATTTGCGGCGCTCGGCAACACTGCCGGGCGTCCGTTTATTGATTTTTCTACCTCGCGGCCAGGTTGCCACGTTTTTTCTTTTTTCAGAAGGGATTTCCATACTTTTAGAATGTTGCGAGCGTCGTTTCGCGTATTCAGCTCTCCTCTTTCTTCTATTTCAAGGGCTTCTCTGATTGTTCGGACCTTGTAGTTTTCAATATTCGCTATTTCTTTGGCTCCTTCAAAATTGATTTTATGTCCTGTATGTAGATGGTGCTGGAACAGAGCGGAAGTGGTTTGTTTGATTCTTAAGTCGTTTTTATGTTCTTGAATTCTGGCCGATATTCGTCTGTTTGTTTGTCCTATGTATGCTCTGTTGCAGTTCGAACAAGATATACCATACACCCCATAATTTTCCAGTCTAACTTTGTCCTTGGGGTTTTTTAGGATGTTTGCAACAGTTTTGTGTGGCTTGTAGGCTGTTCTGATCTTATGTTTCCTTAGTAGTCTGCCTATCTTATCTGTGATTCCTTTTACGTATGGTAGCAAGACCTTTAGTGTATTTGGTTCATGATCCACTATTGTTCTTCGTGTTTTGGGTTTCTTGACGGTAAATGACCTTCCTGATACAATTTCCTGAATATCCATTTTGTCTAAGGGTTGTGGAAATTTTTGGTCGTTCCTCGCTTCGTGTATCTGGTAGTGTCAGTCGGAAGGATCTGGAAATCAAGATGTTCGCTACTCCTTGGATTTGAGAAGGATTATGATGGGATTTAGCGTTGAGGTATCGATCGGTGTGAGTTGGTTTCCTATACACTGTGTATTCGAGTATTCCAGAAAGTTTCCTTGTGATAAGGAGATCTAAAAACGGCAGTTTTCTATCCTGTTCGACTTCCAGAGTGAACTGTATTCTGGGGTGGATTTCGTTTAACTGAGTTAGGAAGTTGTTTAGAAGTTCATTTCGGTGAGGCCATATTATAAAGATATCATCTACGTAGCGTTTCCAAAGTTTAGATTTTAAAGGAGCGTTGGGTAATGCCTTTGTTTCGAAGTCGGTCATGAACAGGTTGGCTATAACGGGTGATACAGATGATCCCATTGGGGCACCGTCGGTCTGTCTGTAGATCTGTTGGTTGAAGGAAAAATATGTATTCCTCAAGCAGTGTTCTGAGAGTTCCCTCACAAATGGTGGAAAGTATTCGTTCATTGAAATTAGGTCCAGGGCCTCGTCTATGGGGATACTTGGATACCGTGAGACAATGTCCAGACTTGCCAGTATGTCTGTATGCTCTAGTTGGAAATCTTTAATGATTCTTATCAAATGTTCTGAGTTTTGAACATAGGACCTGGCAAGTTTGACGCTTGGTTGCATGATACTTGCTAGATATTTTTCCAAATTTTGTGTTGGAGAACCGAAGGCACTTACTATGAGCCTTAATGGGATTTCTGGTTTATGTATTTTGAGTAGACCGTAAAGTTTAGGACACCTGCTTGATTTTTCCCTTGGAATTATTCTTCGTTCAATGTCCGGTTCTAGTTTCCAGGCTTTGATTTTGCTTGTTGTCGTTTTTTCTAGATATGTTGTTGGATCTCTGTTCACTGGTTTATGTCATTTCCAGTAAAATATATGTCATCTTTGCCAATATACTCCTCGGTGTTCATTATGACTATTGCGTTTCCTTTGTCCGTCGGTAATATCGTAATATCCTCATTTCTTTTTAAACTTTCAAGTGCTGTGATTTCAGTCTTATTAACATTTGGTTTTGGTATCTTGTCTGATTATTTCCGCTTCTTCATCTGACTTGTCGTCCAGGGGTTGATTCAACGAAATTATTTCTTTTATTTCTTTGCTTAGTACAGATTCTTCACCTGTGGATAAGGGGTGGTTAGATATATTTATAACTAATTTGTTATTGACTTGGATTTCATTTGCACGTTCAGAATCTATTTGTTTGAAATTAGCTTCTTCTAACTTCTCTTTTTGTTTTTCCAAAGATTGTAATCCGATTCGCTGCGCCAAAAAGATACTTTGTCATTTCATTTCATTTCATTCCACAAAATAGGATGGATCTTGTTGCTTAGCATCGACTGTAATAGATAGAATTCCTTTTCCGTTCTGTCCAAATGCCTTCTTTTCTCTCGGATTTTTTCAGGAAGAAGAGCTCGGCTTACATTTCTTAAGATAGCATTGGTTTTTCTTGTTCTTGTATCGCGACATTTCGAAGATAATGTCACTAATTAAAAGTGATGTTCGTGACTATATATATATATATATATATATATATATATATATATATATATATATATATATATATATATATATATATATATATATATATATATATATATAATTTTTTTACTATTGTATATATGTTTTTTATTTTTATATTTATTAACGTTTCGGTTTCTTTTATTAAACCATCCTCAGGACAATTACAATTCTGCTATATCTTGTTGAATAGTTGTTTTTTTTAACTTTTTAACATAAAATGTTTTTGTTTAATTTTGAGCTAACATATGTTTTTACTAAAATATTTACGGGCCAGGCCTGATTTTTTTTAAAATATGTTAAAGGCTATAGTGGTCCTATTTTAGAGTTATCGAAATAATAGAATTAGAAAACAAAATGTTTATTTTATCGAAATTTATACGCTGTTAAAAAAAGTTTCAACTTAGGAATCACCCTGTATACATATATGCTTATTTTTTAGCTCGATGGTGAACGACTTCACGACACCCCAAAATTAAAACAAATGAAGGTTGACTTTTGTATAAGTATACGGAAACTTTGTCCTTTTCTTTAATTGAATGTGGCTCTGTATATTGTGTGAGTTCGGTAAAAGGTGCGTTACCGAAAAAACAACAAGAAAGCAGGAAAAAAGTGGGCGTGAGTCAATACGGGGTTATAATGGATGGTAAATACAGAAAATTTTTAAATAAAGTAGAAAAAGTACACAATACAAATAGCAGTCCGAAAGTAGACTGTTCGTTCGGATATGTTTAGTTTTAATTTAATTTTACAGTGTTCACCGTTTTACGTATATAGAGTGTTTCATGTATACGTAAAATATCTCTGTTATTTCACATTTGTTTTTTTCGCAATTGTTGGGCAACCTGCAATAGTGAATGCAGTGAATGCAATAAATATTTCATGTACAGTGCGTTTCAAGATATATCTCTGACCGATTGGCTGCAATAAACTATTAACAACCCCTGCCGTAACGAAACCCGGCAAAGTTGTAAGAAACATAAACAGGGCCGGGCCTAATAAAATACCAGGTAAAATATATAAAATTAATTTTATACCTGGTTTAGTAGTTTCGAAATATTTTAGTGTAGTTCGCATTCTTTTTGAGAGCCACAAAGATTTAATTCGAAGCAAAATTTATGCTATGTATGAAGAGCAAACTGTGCCTGCATTACATTCATTAAAACAGCGAGTAAGGAAAGATGAAACCAACATTCTTTGCAGCAGAACTAGCCTCCGCAGAATATTATCTCAAATGGGTTGTGTATATCGGACCATTAATAAAAGACAAATATTAATGGAATCACAATGATTGTGACGATGGCGGTTTGACTACTTAACTCTAAAAAATACAGATTAGAAAATCGTCCCACTATTTACCTTGATGAAAAGGATGAGTAGATACATCAAGAAAATTTCTCCAACTCTAAGTGCAAGTGCTACAACATTAATTAGGAAGGCTGT
Source organism: Cosmopolites sordidus (assembly GCA_031761425.1). Classification (NCBI taxonomy): domain Eukaryota; kingdom Metazoa; phylum Arthropoda; class Insecta; order Coleoptera; family Curculionidae; genus Cosmopolites; species Cosmopolites sordidus. Next base: position 98,201 of record JARFXV010000581.1, on the reverse strand, counting down.
CAAAAATATTCCCAAAGAAAGTTGGATAAATTCGATTAACCATGTTATTAAAGAGAAGATTCCTATGTATCACTTACTAATAATATTAAAATATCAAAGACGAATCTCTGTTTGATTTTGTTTATTATGAAACATGCATATTTCAAAATGGTACCTTGAGTCACTCATAGCAGGATGATAACAAAAGGAATGTAAATATCATGGAGATCATGTATCATGGAGAAATGAAAGAAGAAAGTTAACTTTCTGTTTTGGTTTGAAAACCAGCTGTTGAAAATCTTGGAGGAGCCATCAGTAATTGTGATGGATAATGCACCATATCACAGTACACTGATGGATAAACCTCCAACTAGTACATGGACCAAACGAAAAATTGCAGAATGGCTGGCGAAACATAATCTTCCTTTTGAAAATACTATGTTAAAGAGTGAACTGCTGCAAATCGTTATTCGTTAAGCAGTAATTAAAGGGACAGGTTTGTGTTTCATAATGTTCTGTTCAGGAACAAGCCTAAAAAAAAATATGTGGCAGATCATATGGCTGAAGAGTATGGCCACAAAGTATTACGTCTTCCCCCTTATCCATTGCATTTTCAATCTTATAGAATTGATATGGGGGGTGGCCAAAAATTATTACAATCGTCATATAGGTCGAGATGGAAGAACGATTGATAAGTGTTTGGATATGTGGAGAGAAGCTTTGTCAACATTCTGGATGAACAGCATCAGACATACAGAAAAAGAGATTCGAAGATGGTCGAATCGCGAAAGAGTATTTGATAGACTAGAAGTTAATCTCCTAATAACTTAGTTGAACAGCGATTCAGATGCTGAGAGTTGTTTTAGTGACACTGAAACTTTGGTTAAAACTTTTCGTGTTACTTTTTCATTTACAGTTTTATCCAGTTATATGCCAAAGTCTGGGTATTTTGGTGTTGATGTGGCAAAATTGTAACGTGAGTGCGTCATACTATACAACTATTTCCCTGAATGAGCTGTATATATCGTTCTTCTTTTATCTTCCATCGAACCAGTACCTTGATATTTTTGAACAATTCGATTGTAAATACTTTCAGGTGGACAATTGTACAAAGCGTAAATATAACGTAATTTTCTAGACATTTTTCACTGAACATTCATTCATTCAATTCATTTTCATCAAATAATTCAGCATTTAACACGTTGTTGTATATGACTTCATTTTTATAAATATCATAAATTACCTGTGTTTTATTCAAGAATTAAAGAAAAAACGCTCAATTTGAAGGACCCGTTACCGACTCAAAAAACGAAACAATCCAATATACATACAAAAAATTATTGAAATTAATTTATAAATATGTTGGCGATATCACACGCATAAAACGATTCGTCGCATCGAAACAAAGTCTGGCCAAAAAAAAATATTTCGTTCGTGGGATCTAAGAAAAGAAAGAGAGATAAAAATGCAGCCCGATAGACATTCGCCCGAAGCAGACGATATATTAGACAAGGAGGAATCATCAAATTTAAAATAAATGTATTTTTTCCCATTTAAGCTTCCTCCATGGTCTCCGAATCGGTCCCGTTGTACAAACTTGAGGAATTTTTATTAAATCTGATGCTCGGGCTATATTAAAAAGTTCGGATCGGGATTTTATTTTAAAAAAACGCGTCCGTCCGGGTCTTGATGTATAAAAGTTTAATTTGGCGAAATGTAGATCCGATTTTGAATACTAAATTTTTAAGGGATTTAGCGGAGGGTTCCGGGGTCTCTCGTTCATAAATGGATAAAATACTTAATGCAAAACTGAAATATTTTAAATATTTATTAGAAATTAATATTGTTAATTATTTTCTGTGCATTTGCTGAACGAAAATGACTTGCTTAAACTGTAGTACATGACTTTATAATCCTTAATTAAATACAGAGTAGCGCAAAGTAAGATACCTATTTTTGAAAAATCATAACTTTTTTTAGTTGTTTGTAGTTTTTAATTTTTTCTTTTTTATTTTATAAATAAAAGTCAGAAAACTCAAATATGAAGAGCTATACAATTGCTAAGCGAACCAGAATGGTTACCTTGTTTTTTGAAAATAATCCTCAAAATTACTGACCGATTATTTTCAAAAAACAAGGTAACCATTCTTGTTCGCTGAGCAATTGTGTAGCTCTTCATATTTGAATTTTCTGACTTTTATTTGTAAAATAAAAAAAAATTTCATGTGAAATAAAAAAATATCTACAATAAAACTTTCATTTGTTGTATAGATGGTTTATTCAATATGTTTTGTTCAAATTTTACACAGCTAACAAACTAGGAACCTTATTTTGCGCCACCCTGTATTACATGGGCAGAAAAGTATCCTGAATAGACAAATACAGGGTGGCACAAAAGAAGGTACCCCATTTTAAATTTAAATATATATTTGTACGGACTTTTCGTTTTTGTTTTTTATTTCAGAATAAGCCAAAGACTGAGGAATTTTGAAACTGGCCTGGTATTTATTTGTAAAATGAGTACAAATTGTTTAATAGCTCATTCAGGGAAATAATGGTTGCACGTCATCAATCTAGAAAAATCTATTGCCAATTTAAATCCATCAGAAAGAAAAAATCATTTAAAGTTCGAAGCACTCTATTTCCTTCTTCCTCTAATTCTATTAGAATAGAATACAAATAACGGTGCGCCGTTGCATCACATTCTCTGAATTCTCTGTCAAGATAACATTTAGGTTTGTAGTTTTGGACAGTATTGCCGACCTAACACAACTTTCTTCCTATTCCGATAGTTTTTGAGTTCAAACGTTTTGAATTATTTTTACTGTATTTTTTGCTGTTTAAGCAATTTTCTACTTTAGTTTCTGTTTTTGGTAGTTCTGTAGTAAAAAATCTGCAATTACAATTGCAAAAAAATGCCAAAACCGTTAAGCAGTCGGTGTAGGTAACTTGTCTCGTCACTTATCAGTTATTTTGAACAGGAACGAGATAATGGGGCTTCTCTTTTGCCATTAAATGCCATGAGAGAGGTATGTATTAATAACTTAGTAGGTCTGATGGCTAATTAGAGTTTTTTTAACGAGTTTCAGCTGTACTCTATAATTGAATTGTTACGGTTAGTGCAATTTTGAAAATATTGAAGAGAAACGAAATCTTAAAATCACCGAAGAAAAAGCGTCTACATCCAAAACGAGTAACTAATCTAGATCATCTTGATGTGGGCTCAATTCGCAATCAAATCTATGAAATGTATGAAAAAACTGAGTAGATTTGCATGGTAATATTGTATTTTTATCAAATTTTATTAAACTATTACAGAACAAACGGTTAATCTTCGCTTCATACACTTCTAATAACTGTTTGGAAAGAAACTTTATCAACAGTTACTCCAGAGATCTGGATGGACAGCATCAGACCTAGAGAAGAAGAGATTGAAAGATGGTGGATGGCAAAAGAGTATTTGATATATTAGAAGTTAATCCTTTAATAATTTACTTGAACAGCGATTCAGATGCTGAAAGTTGTTTTAGTGACACAGAATAATTAAACTTTGTGTGAACTAAATGAAAAGCCGCTATGTTCACAAGTAGAATTTTCGAAACAGGTTTTTGATTAAAACTTTTAACGAAGCAAACTTTTCGTGTTTCTTTTTCATTTACAGTTTTAAAAGCCAAAGTCTAGGTATTTTGGTGTTGATGTGGCAACATTATAACGTAAGTGTGTCATAGATTTTGATGACGTACAATCATTATTTCCCTGAATAAGCTATAATTAACTTTGAAAATGAAGGAATCATTATTCTTTAAGATATCTTAGTTCTATTGTTATATTTTATATCAGTTGGTATTTTATATTGTTTATATTGTATAGGTATTATTGCAGTAAATTTACTTGATTTATAATTTATTTGATAATGATAAACGGCTAAAATCCGTGAAATATTTCATATAACTTTTTTTTTCTTCCCAGAGAGAAATGCTCGAGGATACAACAGCATCCCAGCTAAACATAAAGAACGAATATGATCGTTAATATCCCGACGCTCTCATTAAATCATAATGGAAATATTAAACAACCCACTAATTTTACAATCGTCAGTCGTAAATTAAAGCGTTTTTTAATTACGACGAGGCAATTTTTAACACCTCCGGTATATTTATAGTCGTTGCTTTTTTTCTTTTATTAATTATATTGGACTATAATTTACCCGGGTTACGGCCATTAGACTAATATTTTAATTATACCAAAACCGGGCTATAATTTCGGTTCGGTTTCAACATCCAATGATCTCTTCTAAAATTAACATAATGAAAGTGGGAGATTCTACGGGAAATTGATTGGATTGCTTTGTATTAGGTTAAAAAAAAACGTTCGTTAAATATTGTGGAGTGTAATAAAGTAAAATTTGTTTAAATGAAAGTTTATCCAATAAGAAAGTGAGAATTTTTAAATGGGGTACAATGATAGAGGGATAATCCGACAATTTTCATTTTAACTACAAGTATTTATTTACTGATAACTTCTAAATCTATTAAAACTAGTCAAAAAGATTAATTATTAATTTTTCTCTAACAAATCTTAACCCAAATACTTTACCGGGCATCCAGATTAAATCATCTCCTGATGATGTTAACATGGTTAGCGAAACGTGCATCGAGGCGTTTCGAAAAGTGATTTGGTGTTTAGTGATAAATCTCTTTGGGTTTAGTGTTTCATACCGAAGGTTTCAATAGAAGAATTGATCTAAATACTTCGGACATGATTTTGGTTGTCCAGCAGTTGAAGAGCTTCTGCATTAACATGCAGACGTAGCTTGGCTTCGTGTTTGCCTGTAAACCTTCTGATTTCCTCCTTGATCGTTGGAAATCCAAGATCTCGATGAAAATCAGGGTTATGAATACACAACGGTGCAATGACAATATTTCGCAACAACTAGTCTTTATATTTGCATTGTATTAATATTATTATTGCTGGCACATCCCCACAACAGCATCCCATAAAGTCACAAAGGTTTTAGGATTTGATTAAAAATCAGAATATTATTATTTATTGTCATCTTAGAATTCCTTCCCATGAACCAATAGTATGTTCTATATTTGAGATTTAACTCGAGGTATTTGGCATACAACACAGAACTCGGTTATTTTCTTGTTGGTAAAGTTTACATGTATAAATTTTAGTTTGTTGGGCTTGATTTTCCATTTTTTGGTCCAATGAACTATTTCATCGCTTGCTGATTGTTGTTTTCTAGTTGAGGTGACTATAGAAGTGTCTTTCAGAGCTGATAGGTCGCTAGTATATAACAGATAAAAGACGGACAATAAAACAAAAACAAATAAAGGATATATATATATATATATATATATATATATATATATATATATATACATAGGTCCAGTATTCCTCGCCTAAGGTCCTGGACGGGTCACGGGTGGTGGATAGTGAAAGTTCCATTAGATATTAATGGACAGCTGCGAATATCCCAAAATAAGAAGCCCCGAACCAAGGCAAAAAAAAACTAAATCCACCTAGCGTCTGACTTGTATCAAGCGACTGAGTGGTCAGCGTCTGTTCACCAGTGGTGCGGCTGACATTTAAATTCTGGAACTAACCCCTCCAGTCTTAACCTCTGAACCGTCATGGTTCAAACCTTTAATAAGCACAAGATGAAGCGTTCTAGTAATTACAAAATTACCCCAGGAGGCAGACAATCCTCTGCCAGCTTTGATGGTACAACCGGACTTTCGGATTCTGGGGCGTCCGGGATTATACGCAAAATCTTTCAGAGGGAGTCGGAGACCTCTGGCCAACGTCTGAAACCGAAAATAAAAACTTTCTTTGGAATGGTAAATATCAATTCTCTCCTGCGTCCAGGAAAACTACACGAATTGGGACGAACATTAAATCAACAAAAAATCCAAATTTTAGCTTTGCAAGAAACCAGATTGACAGATGATAACACCTTGGAATTCGGCGACTACAGACTCTTTAAAAGTAAAACGGACAAAAGAATACTCAAAAATACACCACATCTCGGTGTTGCTTTCGCTGTCTCAAGAAACATTCTTGGTTCTATAACAAATGTCCAACTATCCCTCAAGTGTGCTAACAAAAACTATACATTAATCAATGCACACCTCCCAGTTAACGAAGAAAATAAATCTAATCCTGAAAAAGTAAATAAGTCCTGGGAAATTCTAGAAAAGACTATCTCTAAAATTCCCTCTAACCATGTAAAAATCCTATTGGGTGATTTCAACGCCCAGCTAAGCAAAGAAAAAAAGTACAGGAAAACAGTCGGCAGTTTTCCCGCTCATAAATGGACTAACCATAATTGTAGAAGATTGGTTGAACTATGTTCGCAGTTTAATCTAAAAATAATGTCAACCCATTTTAAGAAGAAAATATCAAAACAAAAGACCTGGAGGTGCCCAAACACGTACATGGGTGAATTTCAAATTGACCATGTTGCCATTTCGTACCCGAATTATAAAGAGATTTTGAATGTTCAAGTCAGGAAATGAGCAAATATAGACACGGATCACTACTTGACTAGAATCAAAAACTTAGCTTAAAACCTCGAAAACTTATTCAAAAGAGGCTGCTAATACCAAAGTTTGACCCAACGAAAATAAAACCAGTTCTAACAGAAGAGCTTGATAAACAACCAGCACAGAACTGGCAAGAATTGAAACAAAAAATTATTAAAACGGCCTTAAAGTTGGTCCCGTTACAAAAACGTAGAAAACATCCGTGGTGGGATGAAGTTTGCGAGCAAGCAGTATTAAGCCGAAGTAAAGCATTCAAAGATTGGAACAGTCAAATAACAGCAATAAACTATAACATCTTTTTGGAAGTAAGAAAAGAAACATGGAAGCTAATTAGACAAACTAAAAGAAAATATGAAAACAATCAACTTAATGAAATAGAAAAGGATTTCCAAAAAAATAATATCCGAAACTTTTACAAAACATTTAAAAATACTAAACTGTCCTGAGCCGTTAAACAAATTAGCAACACTAAAACCTAAACAAACAAACCCAGATTCATTACCACAGAATGAAGATGAAATAATTAGGCAAATCAAGCGGCTTAAAAATGACAAGGCTTCTGGTGAAGATGGAATCACTGCTGAACTTTTGAAATCCGCTGGTCCAAGTACAATCAAGGAAATAACCAAAATTCTACAAGAAGTTTGGCGAACCGAGCGGATTCCGGAAGATTGGAAAGATGCTCTAATCCATCCACTATATAAGAAAGGAGATAGAACGGATGTAAACAACTATAGGGATATCTCTTCTCCCAGTTTGTTACAAGATTCTATCTCAATGTCTACTAGACAGAGCACAGGGACAGTTAGAACCTAACATTGGTGAATATCAAGCAGGTTTTCGACCGGGCAGATCCTGCCCTGAACAGATTCTGAATCTGAAGTTGATTCTAAGACATCAAAAACTGTACAATAAAAATCTCGTCTGTACATTTGTAGATTTCAAAAAAGCATATGATTCTATTGACCGCGAATCTTTATTCCGAATCTTGAAAGAACAAGAACTAGATCTGAAAACGCTGGCAATTATTAAAGCAACGTTAACTAACACAAGGTCAAAAGTTAAATTCATGGGTGAGATCTTAGAGCCCTTCGAAATTAAAACTGGAGTGAGGCAAGAGAATGGACTCTCGCCACTCTTATTTAACTGTGTTCTAGAAAAAGTAATACAGGAGTGGCGTGAAAAAAAGTCGGCCCTGAATATTGACCAGCCTATTAAACTGGGGAGAACCAACATCAAAATTGATTGTCTGGCATTTGCTGATGATCTAGCAATTTTAGCTCAATATGTATTAACGGCACAGAAACAGATTGAAATCCTAAAAGAAACAGCAGAAAATGTAGGACTCCAAATTTCCTTTGAAAAAACACAATACCTGACCTGCAACAGATTAAGAACGCCATTTCTAAAAACAAAATATGGTAACATCAGACGAGTCTCCCGATTCAAATATTTGGGCGAAATAATCATGCAAAATGGGTTGGAAAAAGCGGCCAATAAGGGTAGATGTCAAAAAATTTAAACGGTATTGAGACTTACACAAAATATTTACAACAAAAAATGCCTATCTAAAAACACAAAACTGAGACATTACAACACAGTTATTAAGCCAGAATGTCTATATGCTGCAGAAACGCTCATTTTGAATAGAAAGAGGGACATCGAGGACATTGAAAAGAAGGAAAGAAAAATCGTAAGAAAAATCCTAGGCCCCAAACAAATAAATAGCACAACATACCGACTTCGAGAAAACCAAGAAATCAAACAATACACAGTTATACATAGCGATATGAGAAAAAGAAGACTTAAGTTTTACGGACACATAAAACGGATGAATCCGAGTAGGTTAACTAGACAAATAGTCGAATTTTATGAAAATAGGAGTAAAGCTAAAGTAGAAATAATTAAATGGATTGCTGCAATTAAAGAGGACCTAAGATCAGCAAATATTACACAAAGTGAAATTCAGGATAGAGGCTGTTTCAGACACAAGGTTAACGTTTGGAAGGTTGGCCAGAGAGAAAAATGTAGGAAGACTGGAACAACTTGGTCTGACGAAAGGAAAAAAGCTCATAGTGAAAGAATGAAATTAGTATGGGCACAAACGAAGGCTAACAACAACAAACGCCTCTAAATGTACTTCGCGTGGTCCACCAGGGCCCATAATAATAATAATATAATGTGTGATAAGTGAATAATAATAATAATATATATAGGATCGATATATGATGGAGCTACAGCCACAATTCACTTTGATGATCTTGAAAATCGCCTACTCTTTTCTCGGCCATGAAGAAGTATTCCGTAAACCGGATTGGAAACAGGATGGTGTAAAGATTAATGGTGTAAACTAAAACCATCTTAGATTTGCAAATGGTATCATTCTCCTTTCACAAGACCCAGACGAGCTGCGAAGATGCATACAAGAACTACAAAGGGCAGGCGAACCATTTGGCTTCAAAATAAACCTGAAAAAGACTCAGGTTATGTTCAATAACTTCGCTCAGGACAGAAGAATTTCAGTTTTAGGAAGGGATTTTAGCTATATATATATATCTTGGGCAGAGTATATTAGGTTTTCGTGCCACGCTTTATCAAAGGCCTGAGCCACATCTAGGAAGACTGCCGAGCACATCTGTTTTTCTTCCAGTGCACGTTCTATATCCTCGGTGACGCCGTAAACTTGATCTATAGTTGAATGTTTAGATCTGAAGCCAAGTTGATAATCTGATATCAACTTATTTTCTTCTATCAGTGGTTTCAGCCGTTTATATGAGGCAATTGGTACCACTGAAATAGGCCTATAGGATTTGACACCATTCCGTGGTTTGTCTGGCTGATACCAAAGGTATCATGATTATTTCGGCTAGTTTCCAGCTTGCGGGGATATAACTGTGTCGGAAGGCTGCATTGAACAGTTATGTGAGCAAAAGTATGGCTTTTCCGGGCAGTTGTTTTAGTATTAGCTAAATGTATAATAATATTACAACAGAAATGAATAAGAACCAGGGGATTGTTAGGATGCAGAATAAGCTGAAAGTGAAGAAGGTAAGGAAGATTTGGCCTAAAGGTTCAATAGTTTTGATGACTCCATTAAAGGAATAAAAAATGTAACGCGAAAATTGAAAAGGAAAAACAATATATTAAATTATAATGAAAGGAATTATAACGAATTAGCCATAAAACTGAAAACTATATAGTACCTCAATACAAAGATATTTAAAACAAATGAAAAAATATTCTGAAAAAAAATCATGTTCTTTCAGTTGAAAATAAAATTCAACGTGTAACCATCTGCAGTGTAATCTTGTGAAGGTTAAACAGAGATCCTTTACAAATATTTACGGGAGATAAAAAATGGATTATGCACAGACGTCTACATAAGGAAAAACAATGGTTACATCAAACCAAACCAAACCATTACTGCGAAAACATGTCTTCATTTTAAAAACTATATGAAGGGATTTCACTACAGTTTTTACTGAGTTTTGATAGACTATATATGGATTTGATTGAAAAACATCCTAGACTGAATCGAGAAGGTATTATTCTGCAAAATGAAAATGCAAGACTTTAGTACCAGAATCACCCAAGAAAAAAATTAAACAATTAGACTGAGAAGTACTTCTTCATCGACATAATTCTCCTGATGCTTCAACGTTATATTACCATCTGTTCAGACCGACGGAACATATTCTTCATATACAAAAAAATTTTACTGCGACAGCTTTTAGAAATGCCCTCCAGCATATTTTATTTCAAAATTACCCTAATTTTGCAAAATTGTCGATAACAATGGATATTATATCATTGATTAAAACTGTATTGATTAGTAAATTTTTAATGTTTCTATATAAAAAGCTTGCTTCTAGTTTTAAAACCAAGATTGAAACTGCTTCTACCATAAAAAAATCATTTTTCCAAGTCCTAAAACACGAAAAATTTCATTTCTAATTCGAACATCGTCATTATTGCCTCGTTAAAACAATGACGCTATAAACCCTTCAAACCGCTCCACCATACACGACAAACAAAATGAAGCAATAACCAAACGATGAAGAAAATGTCCAATAAAAATTATTCTATTATACGATGAGACCTACCTCGTGGGCTATTCTCATCTCGTGACCCTGCGGGTGGCTATTTGGCTTCTGTTTGGACAATATTCATTTTAACTGGCCTTTTTTTTTTATTTATTTTCTCGGAGAACAGATTGAAACCTTTTATTATTTTCCGCCGGAATAGATCGTTATCATTTGATAAAAAAAGGGGAATAGTTTCAATATTTATGGATATTCTTTGAAAATATTTCTAAAAACTACTTCGTCATTCTATAGAATAGTCTTCTTATTTTATTATATATCTAATGGTATATATATATATATATATATATATATATATATATATATATATATATATATATATATATATATATATATATATATATATATATATATTATTATTCTGATCATCCTTACTGTAGAATCTCAGCTCATGCTGGCCGGTATTCCAATGCCAAGATGAAAAAGCAATTCAGCTCCTCTCACCCTAGCATAATATCTTACGAACAATGTGACACGTCTGCAAGAGCACGGCACGCTGTCCCACTATGGCAATCGATCTCGAGATCCCGAGGCTCTCGAGGTTCTTTGAAAATCTCTTACTTATCAGGCCTTCGGCGGATATAACGAAGGGCACTACATCTACCTTACTCAGTTTCCACTGGTTCTTCAAGTCGTATGCCAGATTTTCATACTTTGTGGATTTTTCTATCTCAGTTTTTCTAATGTTGTGAGATAGTGGCACTGCGATGTCAATTATAAAAGCCCTCTTGTCCTTTTTGTTGATTAGAACAATATCCGGCCTGTTATAATCAACCGTTCGATCAGTAGTGATTGGTCTGTCCCAGTAAAGAATGGTATCGGATGATTCAAGTACAGGAGAAGGCGAGTACTGATAATATGGAGGAGGTGCATTTTCTAATAGCGAGTATTTTTTTGCAATTTGTTGATGTATAATTTTTGCCAGCTGATTATGCCGTCCTAAATAAGCATTAGGAGCAAGGGCCGGGCAACCGCCAATAAGGTGCTCAATTGTTTCCCCCGAAGTACCGCATTTCCTGCACTTATCGACTACGTCCAAATGCAGTATGTGCTTTTCATAGTTTTTTGTTCTTGTTACCCTATCTTGAATAGATATCGCGAAACCTTCTGTTTTTGGGTACAAGAGTCCATCGGTCAGCCACTTCAGAGACAATTGTTCGTCAATGGTGTCATCTTCGAGTGACTTAGGAAACCTTCCGTGCAATGTTTGTCCTTTCCATTCTCGAACACAGTCCGTGAGTGTTGTTCTGCCATCAATACGATTCTGTTTATTTAGGTTCAGTGGGGTGAAACCCCGATCCTCATTTGCAATCAATTTCATTAACGTACTGTTTGAATCAAGGAAGTGTTTTCTCATTCTATTTTCTTGATTGAGACAGAGATTTTTTACGTTTACAAGGCCTCTACCCCCCAACTTTCTTGGGATGTATAGTCTTTTCGTAGATGAGTTTGGATGCAGGCATCGGAACTTTGTCAATGTTCGGCGCGTCAGCCTATCGAGTTCATCAAGGTCAGTTTCTGACCATTTAACTATGCCAAAAGAATATGTCAGAGTTGGCACCGCCCAACCGTTGATCGCTCTAATGAGGTTTCCTCCGTTCAGTTTGGTGTTTAAAAGTTTTGTAAGTCTCTTTTGGTATAGAGTGGAAAAGTCCTTCTTTAACTGGTTATGATCAAGTTTATGCTTTTGGGGTATTCCTAAATATTTGTAGGATTCTTCTGGTGCTAGTTGTTGTATGTTACAAAGTGTTGAATGTTGACTCTGAACCTTTCCCTTCTGTATACTAATGGTAGAGCATTTGTCCAGTCCGAATGACATTCTGATATCCCTACTGAATGTTTCAACCGTTTTTATCAATGAGTTTAATTTTTCTCTAGTTTCTCCATATAATTTAAGGTCATCCATATATAGTAGATGAGAGAGCTTTCTTGGATTCCTCATGTTAAGTTTATATCCAATATTGCTGTTGTTGAGTAGTGTGGACAAAGGGTTCAATGCTAAACAGAACCAAATTGGAGAAAGGGAATCTCCCTGAAAAATTCCCCTCTCGATATTTGTAGCAGCAATGCATTGTTGGTCGACAAAAAGATTCGTTTTCCACTTCCCCATCAGGCACTTTAAAGAATTAATAATCTGGGGGCTAATTTTATAGAAATTCAGAACCTCAACCAGCCAATCGTGAGGGACACTATCGAATGCTTTCTTGTAGTCTATATAGCAGATATTTAAGTTGCGTTTTCTTTTTCGCACTTGCTCAAGAACTACAGCATCGATCGTCAATTGTTCCTTGCAGCCCATACTTGCTCTTATACATCCTTTCTGTTCTTCTTCAAAAATGTTGTTTTTATCACAATGTTGGTAGATTTTTTCATTGAGTAGGGCTGTGAACAGTTTATATAACACTGACAGACATGTGATTGGTCTGTAGTTATTGGGTTGCTCTTCCCCGTCCCCACGTCCCCTTTTTTGAACAGTAGGTATGTATTGCCCTCCATTAGAAAGTCAGGGAAAGTGTCTGGATTTATTAAAACCTCTTTAAATGCATTTGCAAGTACGGGATAGGCGGCTGTAAAGCTTTTAATCCAGAAGTTATGCAATCCATCTGGTCCAGGCGCCTTCCAGTTGTGAGTCTTCCTGACAGCAGTGCAAATGTCAATCTCTGTGAAATCGTTAAACTCCATATCTGGGAGAGCATTTGTCTGTTCTTGAATGGTTTTAACCCAAGGAGCCAATTTTTCGTAGCCGTCTGATTTTTTCCAAGCCGATCTCCAATATTTCGCAAAGGAAGACACATCGATATTCTTAAGTTCTGACTTGCTGTTACCCTCTGCTTCGAGTTGTCTATAAAATTTCTTTTGGCTGTTTGCAAATACTGAATTTTGATGTTTTCGCTTTTCTAGTTCATTATATCTTGCTAGCCTGGCTCCTTTCGATTTAGCTTTTTGCCTAAACCGATCTTTTAGATCCAACAATTTTTCTGTCAGGTTTGAATCACCGAAGTCAATGCCAGATTTATTGGCAATTATTTTTGCTTTTCTCGCTACTTTATTTGACTGATTACCAGAAAGATACTCTGAGATAATGTCAACTTTACTCCGGAACTCATTGATATTGTTTTCAAGGCGCGTTTTCCAGACAGGTGTATTTTTCTGGATACTACGACCAGCCGCATTATGGGTGTAAGTCTTTTGACCTGAAATTTCGATGACAGTCACTGCTGCACAATATAATGCAAGATGTATATCGCTTAAATTTGTCATCCCAGATAGATGTGATTCCAAAACTCTATTAATCTGCATTAGAGTAATACGTGATTTTGCAATATTACGCAGTACTGGAATTTTTGGTCTATTCAATGGGTTTGAGCCAGTAAAACTGGCCAAATTGCTGTAAAACTTCTCTCGTATGTTAGAAAAGTTACGTTGCGAGATTGATTCTTCATTTTTAGATGATGATGCTTCTGGTGATACATTTTGAGTTTGTTCTACTATATTATTATTATTATTATTACTATTATTGTATTATTCACGTATGGGCCCTGGTGGACCACGCGAAGTACAATTAGAGGCGTTTGTTGTTGTTAGCCTTCCTTTACGCCCATACTAATTTTATTCTTTCGCTATGAGCTTTTTTCCTTTCGTCAGGCCAAGTTGTTCCAGTCTTCCTACATTTTTCTCTCTGGCCAACCGTCCAAACGTTAACCTTGTGTCTGAAACAGCCTCTATCCTGAATTTCACTTTGTGTAATATTTGCTGATCTTAGGTCCTCTTTAATTGCAGCAATCCATTTAATTATTTCTACTTTAGCTCTACTCCTATTTTCATAAAATTCGACTATTTGTCTAGTTAACCTACTCGGATGCATCCGTTTTGTATGTATTGTATGTTTTGTATGTATGTATGTATATCTGTGTATTGTTTGATTTCTTAGATTTCTCGAAGTCGGTATATTGTGCTATTTATTTGTTTGGGGCCTAGGATTTTTCTTATGATTTTTCTTTCCTTCTTTTCAATGTCCTCGTTGTCCCTCTTTCTATTCAAAATGAGCGTTTCTGCAGCATATAGACATTCTGGATTAATAAATGTGTTATAATGTCTCAGTTTTGTGTTTTTAGATAGGCATTTCTGGTTGTAAATATTTTGTATAAGTCTCAATGCCATTTCCATTTTTTGACATCTACCCTTATTGGCCGCTTTTTCCAACCCATTTTCCATGATTATTTCACCCAAATATTTGAATTGAGAGACTCGTCTGATGTTACCATATTTTGTTTTTAGAAATGGTGTTCTTAGTCTGTTGCAGGTCATGTATTGTGTCTTTTCAAAGGAAATTTGAAGTCCTACCTTTTCTGCTGTTTCTTTTAGGATTTCAATCTGTTTCTGTGCCGTTAATACATCTTGAGGTAAAATTGCTAGATCATCAGCTAATGCCAGACAATCAATTTTGATGTTAATTCTCCCCAGTTTAATGGGCTGGTCAATATTCAGAGCCGACTTTTTTTCTCGCCACTCCTGTATAACTTTTTCTAGAACACAGTTAAATAAGAGTGGCGAGAGTCCGCCCCCTTGTCTCACTCCAGTTTTAATTTCGAAGGGTTCTGAAATGTCACCCATGAATTTAACTTTTGACCTTGTGTTAGTTAGTGTTTTAATAATTTTATAATTGCCAGCGTTTTCAGATCTAGTCCTTGTTCTTTCAAGATTTGGAATAAAGATTCGCGGTCAATAGAATCATATGCTTTTTTGAAATCCGCAAATGTACAAACGAAATTTTTGTTGTATAATTTTTGATGTCTTTGGATCGTCTTTCAGGAAGTTCATTGATGTCTTAGGATCGTCATTCAGGATCTGTTCAGGGCAGGATCTGTCCGGTGGAAAACCTGCTTGATATTCACCACTTCTAGGTTTTAACTGTCCCTCTGTTCTGCCCAGTAGACATTGAGATAGAATCTTGTAACAAACTGACAGAAGAGATAACCCTCTATAGTTGTTTACATTCGTTCTATCTCCTTTCTTATGTAGTGGATGGATTAGAGCATCTTTCCAGTCACCTGGAATCCGTTCGGTTCGCCAAACTTCTTGTAGTATTTTGGTTAATTCCTTCATTGTACCTGGACCAGCGGACTTCAAAAGTTCAGTAGTGATTTCATCTTCTTTGTTATTTTTAAGTCGCTTGATTTGCCTAATTATTTCATCTTCGTTCGGTGGTAATGAATCTGGGTTTGTTCCCTTAGGGTTTAGTGTTGGTAATCTGTTTAAGGGTTAGGAGTTGTTCAAAATATTTCGGAAGTTCTTTGTTTTGGTTATTTAGAGCTAATTGTCCGTTTTTGTTTTGGAAGCAAAGTAAAAATTCACCAATTCGTCATTTTTTTGGAAATATTTTTCTATTTCCAAAAAGATGTTATAGCTTACTACACGTAGTACTTTTTTACATAGTACTAAACGTACTAGTTTAGTACTTACTACACGTAAGGTATTGAATCTTGGATGCGAGTAAATCCCGGAAGAACTGTTACTCAATATCAAATTAACCAGTTGATTAACTCAATGGAACTTATATCATCTACTTCGCAAAATATTGAGCGATTAAATTTCCATCACCAACCAACCATCACCGCAGGCTATTCAGGTGAGACTTGAAGTAGAAACCAGTTTTAACCCCCTATCACCCCCTAGTACCAAGAACAAGACAATATATCACAGTATCAATAGACAATATATCACAATACATCTAACAAAAGAACAAGAATAGATAAAAAATCCATAAAATTGTAGAAAAGGACGTAAACAAGAAAAGGAAAAGAGAAAAATCATGAAGTTGATAGGGAAGAATCCGACGACGAAGAACTCCTAGTTTTGAACGATTCTGATAGTAGTCGAGAATCAAAAGACAAGGAGAATGAATGTGCCAGATGTAAAATAAATGAATACGATTAAAAAAAGCCTCAAAGCCTGATTGGCTTCAGTGTGCGCTGTCAAAATTGGAATCACGAAACTAGTATTCAACATCCTGACATTTGCGATGATTGTACTACGTAAAGAGCTTAAAATATTTAGTAGGTTTGTTACCGAGACTATTATGTTTGATATATATTTGTTTTACTAGAGTTTTCTTTTTGTTCCAATGTCCAAATATCAAAACAGTTGTTCCACCGGATGTCACATTTTGTTCATCATTCAGATATCTATAAATTATGCTGATTAATACTTAATAAATGACAAGCCTAATAAGTGTTGTTTTATTTCGTAGAGTAAATATTAGTAAAAATCTAAAAATCCAAAGCGCGTTTGAAAACAAATGGTCCAAATGAACAAATTTTCCCCTATACAGGGTGTTAGGTAAACATGGGGCAAAAATTAAAGGGTTGAAAATGATCCCCTTTGTTTTGAAAATACAGGGTGAACAAAATTTACGACATTAACAACATTTTATTATCAAAAAGTACATGTAAAGTTGCTCACTCTACAATAAATGTTCGAAATGACTTCCTCCAGCCTTGATACAAGCATTCAATCTTCTCGTCATTGATGCCGAACTCTTTCAAACACACCAGGGTCGTTTCTAATTGAGATACACCCAGCAATTATCTGATTTCGCAAATCAACCAAATTCTTCAATGGAGTAGCGTTAACTAATGACTTCAGATATCTCCAGAAGAAATAATCCAGGGGGTTTAAGTCCGGGCATCGAGCAGGCCATGCGTGTTGCCCACTTCGACCAATCCAACGATATCCGTATGTTGCTGTTAAAAAATCACGAGCAACCAAACTGAAATATGGTGGTGGGCACCATCGTGCATAAACCACATTTCATGCCTTGTTGCCAATGGTACATCTTCGAGAAACTCAGGCAGCGTTGAAAGTTGCGATACACCTCGCCAGTAAGTCTTTGTGATAGAAATACCGGTCCAACGAGTACCGGTCCAACCAACCCAAACATTCAACGAGAACTGATGTCGAAAACTATCTTCGCATACCTCTTGCGGATTTTCATCTGCCCACACATGGTTATTATGAAAATTCCTTATTGCGTTTCTTGCGAAAGTGGTTTCATCGGTGAAAACAATTTGTGTCAGGAATAGAGGGATGCGAAGTAGAGTTTGCAATATCCATTGACATAATGCAATACGTGAGGGAAAATCAACAGGTAGTAGTGCCTGAACGCGTTGAATATGGTATGGATACAATAAATTCTCCTTAAAAATTTTCAGTGACACATTCAAAGTATTTGCAATTTTTCGCGTAGAACTACCAGGCTCTTCCGCTATCATATCCAGCATATTCTGTTCCAATTGTACCGTTCTTACAACCCGTGATCTTCCTGATCCTTCAGTTCGTTTCAATGTGCCTGTTTCACGAAGACGTCGATGAATGTTTTCGAAGATTTTTCGGTCAGGGACATTACGGGCTGGAAGTCCATCCATGAAGTGCATGTCAGTCATCTCGGCGTTTGTATACATTATGATAAAGGACTTCATTCACTATTTAAGACACGTCAAACAGCCAAAGGTCACTCAATCTATGTAAGCAAGTGCGACCGATGAAATCCACTTAATAGATAAAACAACCGTTCCAAGTGATCGAGATCGAAAAAAAAACTTTGGTACTTGATAAACTCATTGACGTACACCCTACTTTTATTTACATTAATGATTTCAACAAATATCGAATATGGTTGTCACAAATTTTGTTCGCCCTGTATCTTCGAAACAAAGGGGTTTTTCAAAAATCATCATAGGACAAAATATTCTTAGAATAGGACAAGGAATAACCCCTTGCATTTTTGCCGCATGTCTACCTAACACCCTGTATATAATAGAACAAAATAAAATTGTTTTGCTACAGATAGGTCAATTAATATGTGCGAAATACAAACACATGAAATCTTTGCGCAAAATGTTATAACAAAGCCCACAAATCTATCTATAAAAATAATTAAGACAGTGGCAACTAAAAGATGCTAAATCACAATAAAGAAAACAAACTAAGTGGGAATACAACAGATCACCCAATATTGTTCGCATTTCAGACAACAATAAATTTCCGTTGGTGTATATGAATCTGAAATGAAGCACTATTTAGTTATCACTCTGTATTTAACAATTTAAAACCGACCAGATGTTGCCAATTTTGTTTAAAAAATAGTCAAGCTGTGCAAACTTTCCACTTATATCGTTTAACCAAATATTTAACTGTATCCTACCAAGGTTATTTAATAAAAAAGGAACCCCACAAAGACTAGAAACCAAACACGCACGAGTATTTTACAACGAAAACATATTCGATAGAAGAGATGCGATAAGGTTTAGTATTCGCAATTTCTTTATTTTCGTCTTATTAAATGCCTAAGAAGGTTTATTTTTTAAACTTTAACAAACCCTTCTGTATTTATGCCCTAAATTTCAAACAATATAAAAATTACAACAAAAATACTCGGTATATTTTTCAAAAAACTGATTAAAGATTCGCGGTCAATAAAATCATATGCTTTTTTGAAATTCGCAAATGTACAAACGAAATTTATGTTGTACAGTTTTTGATGTCTTAGGATCGTCTTTCAGGGAATTCATTGATGTCTTAGGAATTGTCATCATTTAGAATCTGTTCAGGGCAGGATCTGCCCGGTCGAAAACCTGCTTGATATCCACCAATTCTAGGCTCTAACTATCCCTCTGCTCTGTCTAGTAGACATTAAGATATAATCTTGTAACGAACTGGGAGAAGAATTATCCCTCTGTAGTTGTTTACATTCGTTCTATCTCCTTTCTTATGTAGTGGATGGATTTAACAAACAATATAAACAATATAAATATTACAACAAAAATACTCGGTATATTTTTCAAAAAACTGATTAAAGATTCGCGGTCAATAAAATCATATGCTTTTTTGAAATTCGCAAATGTACAAACGAAATTTATGTTGTACAGTTTTTGATGTCTTAGGATCGTCTTTCAGGGAATTCATTGATGTCTTAGGAATTGTCATCATTTAGAATCTGTTCAGGGCAGGATCTGCCCGGTCGAAAACCTGCTTGATATCCACCAATTCTAGGCTCTAACTATCCCTCTGCTCTGTCTAGTAGACATTAAGATATAATCTTGTAACGAACTGGGAGAAGAATTATCCCTCTGTAGTTGTTTACATTCGTTCTATCTCCTTTCTTATGTAGTGGATGGATTTAACAAACAATATAAACAATATAAATATTACAACAAAAATACTCGGTATATTTTTCAAAAAACTGATTAAAGATTCGCGGTCAATAAAATCATATGCTTTTTTGAAATTCGCAAATGTACAAACGAAATTTGTGTTGTACAGTTTTTGATGTCTCAGGATCGTCTTTCAGGGAATTCATTGATGTCTTAGGAATTGTCATCATTTAGAATCTGTTCAGGGCAGGATCTGCCCGGTCGAAAACCTGCTTGATATCCACCAATTCTAGGCTCTAACTATCCCTCTGCTCGGTCTAGTAGACATTAAGATATAATCTTGTAACGAACTGGGAGAAGAATTATCCCTCTGTAGTTGTTTACATTCGTTCTATCTCATTTCTTATGTAGTGGATGGATTTAACAAACAATATAAACAATATAAAAATGACAACAAAAATACTCGGGGTATATTTTTCAAAAAACTGATTAAAGATTCGCGGTCAATAAAATCATATGCTTTTTTGAAATTCGCAAATGTACAAACGAAATTTGTGTTGTACAGTTTTTGATGTCTCAGGATCGTCTTTCAGGGAATTCATTGATGTCTTAGGAATTGTCATCATTTAGAATCTGTTCAGGGCAGGATCTGCCCGGTCGAAAACCTGCTTGATATCCACCAATTCTAGGCTCTAACTATCCCTCTGCTCGGTCTAGTAGACATTAAGATATAATCTTGTAACGAACTGGGAGAAGAATGATCCCTCTGTAGTTGTTTACATTCGTTCTATCTCATTTCTTATGTAGTGGATGGATTTAACAAACAATATAAACAATATAAAAATGACAACAAAAATACTCGGGGTATATTTTTCAAAAAACTGATTAAAGATTCGCGGTCAATAAAATCATATGCTTTTTTGAAATTCGCAAATGTACAAACGAAATTTGTGTTGTACAGTTTTTGATGTCTCAGGATCGTCTTTCAGGGAATTCATTGATGTCTTAGGAATTGTCATCATTTAGAATCTGTTCAGGGCAGGATCTGCCCGGTCGAAAACCTGCTTGATATCCACCAATTCTAGTAGACATTAAGATATAATCTTGTAACGAACTGGGAGAAGAATTATCCCTCTGTAGTTGTTTACATTCGTTCTATCTCCTTTCTTATGTAGTGGATGGATTTTACAAACAATACAAACAATATATAAATTATATATATAAATGACAACAAAAATCCTCGGTATATTTTTCAAAAAAGTGATGACCTATAAAGATCAGATATACAGAAAAATACATAAGTAAATCATAAACAAATTATACAAAATAACAATCACGTTTTAATTTTGGTGATATCGAATAAAACAATTTGCACAAAGGGAAACATCACATTTTGAACAGTAACTTGTCGGTCTGCTTTTGCAATCTTTTCTTCTTTTTTACCCCTGACGATATTGTATAAAAAGATTTAAGCCATCAAAGCGCAAATCTGGTTGTACACTGGCTGTACTGGTTGTATTAATTTAAAATATGGCACAACAATAGCTTTTCGAAAACGGAAAGGAACTAAAACTTATACGACATTGGTTATATCGATACAAAATTCATGCATTTGTTACAGCCATGTCTAAAATTTGAACAAAAATGGGGCAGTACTATTTTTTCCATATATTTTAGAGCCATATTTAGCAATCAGCCAGTCAGAATTTATTGTAAAATAGTTCTGGATAATTGTTGGCTGAGATACAACCCCTTCTTTGACATCACGCCTCCAACGAGTTGACTTAGCTAAAGGATTTATCTCATCATGATTAGTTGCAACTGTAGCACATTTATTACCATTTCAACGTACCATAAATATATCAAATAGTGAGTCATATCTATAGTCAAAAGAACTACGATTCGCTTTTACCAACAAGTAGGTAAGTACTATTAAACGATTATATTTGATAAACGTAAAATATTAATAAATACAATGTATTAATTAATAAACAATGCAAATTATTCCTAAATAATTGATTTGTTAGTCATTAATTACCTTTATACGACGTATTATTTACCGGGACTCATGGTTAACCTCACATTATGCTATGTATGGCTGAACGTTGCGCGCTTTCCGCGCTCTATCTCAAAAACGGTTGAGCGTATAAAAAAATGTTTGAATCAAAATTTGTAGAGAATTTTATGCCCTACATTTTCTATAATAAATGCAAATATCGTAGAAACCATAGGAAGCGAGATATTTGCGAAACGCCGATTTTTTGAACTTTGACCTTGAACATCTTAAGACGCCGACATGAGCTTTTATGACAACTTTTGAGACAACTTTTAAAATACCAAAATAAAGTTTTATACAAGTTTACAGCTTATTATCTCTCATTCCGAAGTAAAACCTCTAATGTAACTGGATTATCGGATGAACCAGCAAGTTTTAATTCGTATAAAAATTATCCAAAACGCAACAATGCTCATCTGAATTTCATACACTTGACAGTAATTTTGTAACAACTTTTGATCCCAGAGTCAAGTCGACAGGATTGCAGGTTTATCATTAACGTTTGCGCTCAGTATAATCGAAAACTGTAAATATTTTTTTAAAATAACTAATAACGATCTATCGATCTATCTATACGATCTATCACTTATAGGTATAAAAATATGTTACATGCTAAAAAATTATACTGAATACTAAATAAAAGTATATATTGGTGCCATCGGCACAATTTATTGTTAAATTCAAAGATATAATTAAATTACTTCTAATATTAAAGACGGTTTGTAAATTGAATTTTGGTATTAAGCTGATCTTAAATATTGATAGATCTTATAATATCTGTTAGTTTTTGTTGTGATCTATTGTCATCTATTTTGTTGTGATTTTCTATTAAGTCTATAAGAATTAGTGGATTATCTAACTTATATCATGAACTTCTTTGGAATATATTTATTTCGATCGATAGTCTGATCTTTTCAATTACACATCAAAACAAAGTATCGTTTAAATTATTTCTCCGGTCATATTGCAACTGACAATCCGCTTACACCAATTTTCGATAAATTTTTCGCATATCTTCTGTTTGATCCTCTACCATAACGGCATAAGTAAAAAAAGATACAAGCTTTAAACTCAGAAAATATGGGTCGAATTTAATATATTAGATTTAATAGGAAGGAACGGGAACTACACATCAACCAATGAAAACGGTCTCTATGAAAATTATATCAAGAACATCCACTAGACAATTAATGCTGAAGCGTACGCCATGATCTCTTACGCTTAACATTATTTTATACTATACGTTTTCCATCACCTGAAACTATCCGCTTTTTGTTTTAGACTCGCAAAGTTTCTGGAAGTAAAAATAAATGTAAAGCTCAATTTTGAATTGCATATAAAAAAAACTAAAAGCAATATTTATTGGGGTAATTAACATTTTGCCGAAAGGTAAGGAACCGAACTATACTAGCCATGATAATAATTAAAACACTTGGTATTTGTTTCACAATATATTCAAGATATTCTCTAACATGTTTCGGCCTCGCGACCATTCTCAAAGAGAGTTATGTATAAACTAAACTAAAGTTTCAAAGTGCTGTCTAATGGAAGTCGGTTTTTTCATCTCATTAAATTTATTACACTATCAATAATTGGAGTATTTCCGAAGTCTAGCTGGGTGTTTGTTAGGTTTTTGCCGTCGTCTATGGCTTTTTTAATTTCGAAAATTTCCAGGTAATTTGCCTGCTTTTATTGCAGCTATGTATTAATTTGGTATTATTAATGTTAAAAAAATGGTTCTGGTCTATACAATGTTCGGCAAAGCCCGTCTTTCTCTGATTGTGTAAGATTGAATATTTATGTTCTTTTAATCCTATCATTGAGCGATCGGCCCGTTTGGCCTATATAAATAGCGTCACACATATTACATTTAATTTCGTATACTCCAGATTTGTCACAAAATTTTGCTCTTTTTTGTTATTGTTTAACATCGATGCAAGATTATTCTTATTAACAGAGATAATATTAATATTTTCGTTCTTTAACTGATTTGTGATTCTTGAACTTAATTTGTGAATATAGTTTATAGCATGCCAATTTTTAGAATCTTTTTCGGGTGTTGCGGCATAAAAATGTTTGGTCTTGTTTTTCTTATTCTTGTTTTTTATCATTTTATCTATGATGCTTGGCTGATATCCATTATTCCTTGCGATATTTTTGATAATATTAAGTTCTTTTTCATAGCTGTCTTTTTTAAGTGGAATCGTTAGAAGTCTGTGGGTCATACTATGAAAAGTGGACATTTTTACATTCCATGACTGATTTGAACTTGCGTGAATAATTGTATCGGTATACGTGGGTTTTCTAAATATTTCGAATTCTAATTTATTAGAATTATAATTATATTTATATTAATTATTATTATTATTAATATTTATATTATTATTATTAATATTTATATTAATTAAATGTAATATGTGTGACGCTATTTATATAGGCCAAACGGGCCGATCGCTCAATGATAGGCTAAAAGAACATAAATATTCAATTTTACACAATCAGAGAAAGACGGGCTTTGCCGATCATTGTATAGAGCAGAACCATTTTTTTAACATTAATAATACCAAATTAATACATAGCTGCAATAAAAGCAGGCTGTTAAATTACCTGGAAATTTTCAAAATTAAAAAAGCCATAGACGACGGCAAAAACCTAACAAACACCCAGCTAGACTTCGGAAATACTCCAATTATTGATAGTGTAATAAATTTAATGAGATGAAAAAACCGACTTCCATTAGACAGCACTTTGAAACTTTAGTTTAGTTTATACATAACTCTCTTTGAGAATGGTCGCGAGGCCGAAACATGTTAGAGAATATCTTGAATATATTGTGAAACAAATACCAAGTGTTTTAATTATTATCATTGTTACTATGTTTCACCAAGAGCCAACCGCGCAATCAATCAAAACTATACTAGCCATATTTTTTTTTTAATTGTAAAAATTTATATATCGTTTATTTATAATATAACTAAAAAAATCCGCATAATACCCTCACTAACCCTACGACTCCATTTTTATAAATTACACTTTTAAAATAAGGCTAAGACCTAGACAAATTCACCACGCCATCTGTGTTTTATTCAAGAATTAAGAAAAAACCGCTAAATTTGAAAGACCCTTTATTTATAAAGAATTAAAAATCTCGAGAAAATGTATTCTTGTTATTAATGGTAAACAAACAAAAAATAAATCAAGAAAAATTTAATAAAACAATATCGCCATGTTGTGTAATTGAAAAAAAATCTTTACTGGGTCATAACCCGGAACGACAAGAATTTATTATTGGTTTTATCTTAATGGAACTGACATGAATTAATATGAAGATGTTACACACAAACACATACGTTTAATGGCGATATCGGAATATGTAGTTTACATGGAAATATTTTGTTTTGTTACTAAAATATCTCGATTTTATTCCGTATAAATGAAAATTTATGTGTCGTAAATTGTCGTGTGTAGTGTACAACGCGCGGGGACTGCATTATAAAACATCAAACACAATATATTGTTTATGATCTGCACAAATAAACTAATATGTTGTATGATGATTCAGATTCGCAGTTAAGTAAATAGGATATAAATAAATTATTGTAAAAACGTATTCGTAGTACTGCTAGTTGTATTCGGTTAATTGAAAAATTCGCGGAGCGATACCTATAGAGCAGTAACAGAACTATATAATCTACTACATTTTAAAGTTGTATCCATCATATGAACTTAAGTGAAGTTTCAAGTTGATTTGCCAAATCATTCGTATAAAAACAACAGCTTATAGTAAACGTACCAGATGGGGTTGGCCGCCAGAGAATTTCGCAAGGATGGTTTGCCCAAATCATCACAAAGCATTCTTTTAAATTTTTTGAACAATTGATTTTACACTTATTCAATTCTATATTTGAAATATTGTTCATCAATTTTAGACCGACCTACTAGTTGTCTTAAAACTGTCATTTCGCTGGTTTGTAACCAGTTTCTTATTAATGCCCTGTCCAATTCTTTTGAACTAAATGCCAGCGTAGATATAAATCTATGAACTATGTCCACAGCATTGTAAATTTTTATCTTTAACTTCGTTCAACATTGTCCGTTCATCTCTATGAAAAACTTTCTGTTCCCTTTTTAAAAATGAGGGTGATTTCCGAGTGCAGTTTTGATAGATGTCGCAGAATTTCGTATCCACGAAGAATTTTCATAATAATATTCAGCTCTACAGGCCTAGTGGCCCTTGGCTTCGAATTCTTTCACTCTTCTTTTCCAACTTTTTCTGCCCAAAGCATCAGTCTTCCAATCCCTCACTCCTACTTTCCTCAAATCATTTAGCACCTCATCCAGCCATTTCTTCCTCGGTCGCCCTCTTCTTCTCCTTCCCCCTTCGCCTCTCATTAGAATTCCTTTAACCCATCTCCCGCTGGACATCCTCGCTATGTGCCCTAGCCATCTAGCTCGCTGCGCTCTCGCCACCTGAACAATGTTTGATTTTTTGTACAGTTCTTCTATTTATTTGTTTGTTCTTCTTCTAAATTCATTCAGAACTTTAACTCCTCCAAAAATTCTCCTTAATATTTTTCGTTCCCAGACTTCCAGCTTAGTTTCTTCCTTCTTCGTCATCGTCCATGTCTCGCACGCATAGGTAACCGTGGGCCTTAGTATTGATTGATACACTCTTACTTTTGCTGCTCTTGTTATATTCTTTGCCCTTAAAATTTTTGAAAACATTCCTGCAGCTTTGCTTCCTTTCGCTAGTCGTTTCTCTATTTCCTTTTCTTCATCCCCTTTACTCGTTAGTGTTACTCCCAGATATTCAGCTTGTTCCACTTTCTCTATTGTATATTTCTTATTTACTGCACAATCAATGGACTACATTAGGGGAGAGTCCTCTGGTGCTATCTTTCATTACCATATATTTGGTCTTGTTCTCGTTAATTGTTAAGCCATATTCTCTCGCCTTTCTTTCCAACATCTTGAAAACCTTTACTACTTCTTTCTTGGATCTCGCCATCAGTACAATGTCATTTCAATGTCAATGTCATTCAATGTCAATGAATTTTCGTAGACCTGAAAAAATGGTAATTTGACAGTGCAGTATATCAGGACGGTGGGTGATGAGGTACTTCCAGCCTAATTATCCGATTTTTTCTGGGGCAAACTATTTTAAGGAGACTAATAACACACGGGAAGGGAAACAGCGTGTTAAATATGACTAACAGGCATTTGGCAGTCTCAAAAAAGTGTTTAGAAGCACACTCACATTTTATCTGAAGAGAGAAGTCTTTGATCAGTGCGTCCTGCCCGTTATGACATACGGAAGCGAAATAGAGTCAGTCGGAAGTTTTTGAACTAATTGTGATAAAAGCACAATCAATTCAAAAACTACGCGCAAAATGAAGAGGAACAGAAAAGTATATGGTTGGCATTACAAAATGGGACAGAAATACCAACATAAGGTCTGAAAGGCCTGCATTTGGAGATGGACAGACCATATAGCGAGACGATGCGACGAGAGATGAACTAGGGTGGATACCACCTGATCATAAACGTCCATGACACATCGGTCTATGAAAAATCCTTACTAGTGGTCGATTGTGTCAATCTTGAAACGGCATGTGTTAAAATTTCATGACAATATGTCTACAAGTTTCTAAGATGTTGTGTTTTAAGTAACGCTACTTTTGCTATTTTCAAAACAATAGGAAAAAATCATGTGTTCGTGTGGTTAAGCATTGCTATTTGATGAAAAAAAAATACCATTGAAGCAAAACAGTGGCTTGATAAGCATTATCCGGACTTTGCCTTGAACGTCCAAATGAGGTGGTTATACCGAGCATTAGAAAAATTCACAAAATAATTTCGCAAAACCGTACAGTAAAGCTACACGAGATATGAATGAAGATATCGATGGGAAGTGTTTTCACTATTGCATGAATATTTAGGAATTCGTAAATTGCTATCGGAATGGGTAATGCGTTTGATCACAGCGACCCAAAAACTACAACGTATTGATGATTCTAAGCAAAGTTTGAAGCGCGTTTGAAAGGCGAGATCGTAAAAAATGAACAAAAAATAGTGCTATTTTGCCAAGTCAGTGCACCGTGTGCTCAATTCACCGTATTCCCCAGATCTGACCTCCAGCGAATGTTTCCTCTACTCAGACCAGGAAAAAATTCTTGCTGAAAAGAAATTTCGCCCCAATGAAGAGGTAATTGCCGAAACTGAAGGATATTTTGAAGGTATAGAGAAATCATTATATATAAAAAGTATATAAATGTTAAAAAATCATTGGAATGATTGTATTGCTCTTGAGGGAGAATATATTGATGAATCAAGTCGACATATGTAAAAAAAGTGTTTAATTTTTCAAACCCAGGACTTATTGATCGATGTATAATATGCAGCTATATATTATCAGTATTATTCACGTATGGGCCCTGGTGGACCACGCGAAGTACAATTAGAGGCGTTTGTTGTTATTAGCCTTCCTTTACGCCCATACTAATTTTATTCTTTCGCTATGAGCTTTTTTCCTTTCGTCAGGCCAAGTTGTTCCAGTCTTCCTACATTTTTCTCTCTGGCCAACCTTCCAAACGTTAACCTTGTGTCTGAAACAGCCTCTATCCTGAATTTCACTTTGTGTAATATTTGCTGATCTTAGGTCCTCTTTAATTGCAGCAATCCATTTAATTATTTCTACTTTAGCTCTACTCCTATTTTCATAAAATTCGACTATTTGTCTAGTTAGCCTACTCGGATTCATACAGACATTCAGCATATAGACATTCATTGCATCATATAGACATTCTAGATTAATAGCTGTGTTGTAATGTCTCAGTTTTGTGTTTTTAGGTAGGCATTTTTTGTTGTAAATATTTTGTGTAAGTCTCAATGCCGTTTCCATTTTTTGACATCTACCCTTATTGGCCGCTTTTTCCAACCCATTTTCCATGATTATTTCACCCAAATATTTGAATTGAGAGACTCGTCTGATGTTACCATATTTTGTTTTTAGAAATGGTGTTCTTAGTCTGTTGCAGGTTATGTATTGTATATTTTCAAAGGAAATTATATAATATATAGTTATATAAAATAGCTATATATAGTTATATAAAATTATAATTTGTAAAATAAAATGTATTGCAAAATCTAGCAGATGCATAGAAAAAAGATGTAAAGATTGCTTTACCTAATATTTTTAAGTGCAAATAATTATGAATTGGTCTTAAGTAATCATCTAGATCAACTTCCACGGTGTTTTTGGGTAAATTTAACAGTTAACTTCCAGTTTAGAATCCCCACAGTACAAACTACTTACTGTCAACCCCAGCCAACAAACAATTGGTGAAAAAAAAAACAAAAAATCAAAAGCCGAGTGCTTCGAAGGATGCATTATTTAAAGTCAAACAAGAAATTCTCCCACCACCAGCCTATTCCCCAAACTTTGTGCCATGGTCACATACACTTCCCACATTTATTAAATTACCAAGTGGATAAATGAACTGTCATTAAAGAAAAATCATTCAACCTCCAGAAAATAGTAAAAATAAAAAAAATATATATTTGCGCCTAATAAATAATCAAAAACTGACCGACATTATTAACATAAAACACCACTGTTTTAAGACAGTACATCATGCGAAACATATAATTATCTGCAGTTATAAATAATATATTATTCAGGTTAATAAAAAGGAATTGGAAATTCCCGAAGCACCAGGTGCTCAACTCCGAAAATTACCATTATTCCGTCGTTGTATGGTTAACGAAAAAAAAAAACCCTCCCTAACACGATGATGAACTACGCCTCTTTTACACGTGAATGACGGTGTTCGTTTTCGAAATGGGAATTTTTGACCCAAAACTGTAAATCATACTGCTTGACGCGCCTCGCACAATAGTACAAAACCTTTTTGGCTTCATTCATAGACCAACCTTTGTCACCTTTACGATTTTTTGTGTCAATAAGATATACCTAAAATCCTCTCCGATTTTCTTTACCTTTACAGATGTTTTCCTGTGCCTTACGTAGTTAATCATTCATGTAATCTTGGAGTGTATTAGCTGTATATATATATATATATATATATATATATATATATATATATATATATATATATATATATATATATATATATATATATATATCTTGGGCGCTTGACCGGGAATGAGCCCCACCCATCCCTTCAACTGGATGGCCTATGTTTCGCCTCTCGATGTACACACTCTTCAGAGCGCCCACATATACCATAGCATCAAGAATACCGTTCCCGGTCAAGAACCCAAGAAAGTTGTTCATTTAGGTGCAGACGCACGTGTTGAGTGTGCCATATGAGATTGTGGAACACAACGGTTGAGTGTATGATGACACTCAGCTACAAGTGTCTCATTCAACGCAGTATATATATATATATATATATATATATATATATATATATATATATATATATATATATATATATATATATATATATATATATTACTTTTTCTAGAACACAGTTAAATAAGAGTGGCGAGAGTCCATCCCTTTGTCTTACTCCAGCTTTAATTTCGAAGGACTCTGAGTTGTCACCCATGAATTTAACTTTTGAGCTTGTGTTAGTTAATGTTGCTTTAATAATTGCCAGCGTTTTCAGATCTAGTCCTTGTTCTTTCAAGATTTGGAATAAAGATTCGCGGTCAATAAAATCATATGCTTTTTTGAAATCCACAAATGTACATACGAAATTTTTATTGTACAGTTTTTGCTTGATATTCTAAAACCTGCTTGATATTCACCAATTTTAGGTTCTAACTGTCCCTGTGCTCTGTCTAGTAGACACTGAGATAGAATCTTGTAACACACTGGGAGAAGAGATATCCCTCTGTAGTTGTTTACATATATTCTATTTAATTTCTTGTGTATTGGATGGATTAGAGCATCTTTCCAAATTTCCGGAATTCGTTCGGTTCGCCAAACTTCTTGTACAATTTTGGTTGTATCTGGACCAGCGGATTTCAAACGTTCAGCTCTGATTCCATCTTCACCAGAAGCTTTGTTATTTTTAAGTCTTGATTTGCCTAATTATTTCATCTTCATTCGGTGGTAATGAATCTGGGTTTGTTTGTTTATGGTTTAGTGTTGGTAATTTGTTTAAAGGCTCAGGACAGTTTAGTAGTTGTTCAAAATATTTCGCAAGTTCTTTGCAATGGCTTTGGTTATTTAGAGCTAATTGTCCGTTTTCCTTTTAAAAATAAAAAGTTTGGTTGATAGCCTGTTAATTTAGTTTTAAATGTTTTGTAAAAGTTTCGGATGTTATGTTTTTGGAAATCTTTTTCTATTTCATTAAGTTGATTGTTTTCTTTTTTTCTTTTAGTTTGTCTAATTAGCTTCGATGTTTCTTGTCTTACTTCCAAAAACATGTTATAATATATTTCTGTTTTTTGAATGTTCCACCCTTTAAATGCTCTACTTCGGCTTAGTACTGCTTCCTCGCAAACTTCATCCCACCTCGGATGTTTTCTACGTTTTTGTAAAGGGACCAACTTTATATATATATATATATATATATATATATATATATATATATATATATATATATATATATATATATATATATATATCATCAGCCCGCATCGATCCACTGCAGGATGAAGGCCTCTTCAGCATGCTTCCAACCTTCACGGTCCTGGGCTTTCCTCTGCCACTCGGGTCCAATATACTTAACGATGTCATCAATCCATCGTGCTTTCGGTCTTCTTTGCGGACGTTTGCGATCAAGCGGTATCCACTCCAGGATTGTCTTGGTTCATCTGTCGTCCCATCGCCACGCTATATGGCCTGCCCATCTCCATTTCAACTCTTTTACTCTTCCAATGATGTCACAGACTTTTGTTTGTTCCCTGATCCATGCGCAGGACTTTCTGTCTCGTCTTGTAATGCCAAGCATACATCTTTCCATTCCCCTCTGTGCCACCCGAAATTTTTGAATTGATTGCGATGTGAGTGTCCAGGTTTCACCTCCGTATGTCATAACGGGTAGAACGCACTGATCGAATACTTTTCTTTTCAGGCAAAGTGGGAGTCTGCTCTTAAACACTATGTTGAGCCTACCAAATGCCTGCCAGCCACATTTAACACGCCGTTCCACCTCCCGGGCGGTATTCCCCTCCATGGAAATCCTCTGCCCAAGATATATAAAGCTGTCCACAATCTCTAAATCCCTTCCTAGAACTGAAATTCTTCTATCCTGAGCGAAGTTATATATATATATATATATATATATATATATATATATATATATATATATATATATATATATATATATATATGTATATATTTATAAAGGAGTACAATCTCGGGTATGCAGTCCGTTCTTATGAATTAATACTAAGATTTCATTCATTGATAATCCTCAATATATTTCATCAGAATTTTTTCTGACTTCTTCATGAGGAATAACAGCTACAAAAATGTCATATTACAAATATAATTAAACAATAAATACATAATGACGGACTTACAATGTTTAAAATTCAGTTGAAATGGACACTCACACGTAAGAACAAACGTTTCTAAGGAAAATATATAATACAATTAAAATTAATGATATCCTTTTTTTTCTCCACATATAATTTTTATCTTCTTACACCGTATTCAGAGTCGAAATATCACGATACTAAGAATTAAAAATATTGTTTTGTTTCAATTTTACTTAATATTTATTATTTTTATACATTTCAAATATTTGTGCAAAATTTTCTTTCCTTTTTAGTTTCCCAAAATGTTGCAATAGATGACACTCAGCCCCTCTATATCAGATCTGAAGTTAACAGTATTTTTATCTCTGTTGATGTGAAATATCTCCAAGAACAACCGTTTAGTGAGATTATTGTAAGGCGCTAGGATCTTGATTGAGCTATAATCAAAATTATAACCAGTCCCATGACAATGACTGATTAAGGGACAAGATGTTTTACCAATGCGCGTGTCACTTTTATATTGGATAATTCGTTGTCCCAAACTTTGTGACGTCTACCCAATATAGAAACACTCACATTCACAGCAAGGTCTCCTATACACAACATTACATTTATTATGAAGTGGAATTTTATCCTTAGTTCGTGTAAACAAATCCCCTGATTTTTTTAGATTATATTTGATTATTTTTATGTTGGTGAATGCCTTAAATTGTTTGACCACTTTATTGGTTAAGGTACTAAGATGAGGCAGGTTTTTATATTTTACATATGTTGGTGGTCCTTCATCCGTTGGTCCATTTGCTATTAATAATAATAATAATAATAATATTCTTTATTTAGCACTTGGCTACTACATATAATCTGTAATTCATTTCTATTTATATATGTCTATGCATAATACAAATATATCCAAATATGATCTGTTCTATAATAATAAAAATCCAATATATACATACTAGTCTATACAAAATCAAACATACCTACCTATTCTTAACAACAAACTAACCTATTTTGCCAAATAATGTTTACAGATTCTATCTACAAGCATTTCCAAACTCTCTATACTTTTTAGCTGTGTAGGCAGATCATTGCACAGCCGAATACCATGCTCAAAAAGTGATTTCCGCATATGGGTACTACGTTTAAAATTCATATGGAAATACTAGCGAATGTTACAATGGTGTTTTTCGGGTCGCGCTATTAAGTACCTTCCAAGATATGCAGGCATTAAGTTATTTTTAATTTTAAAAATCATAACAATACTGGCCATCTCAATACTTTGCCACACAAAGCGCCAGCCCAAAGAACGCAACATCAAATCCACTGGTGTATACCTATCACAATGCAAAATAATTCGCATTGCCTTATGTTGTAAAATTTGCAATCTATTTATTTTATTTTTATTTCAACCTAGCAACAAAGAGCTACAATAACGAAAATGGGGATAAATTATGGTATTATATATTAACAATTTTAACCAATTACTGAAGTTATGTGATATTCTACGAAAGAACCCTATTTTTTACTTATTTTTGTACTCATGTTATTTACATAAGCACATAACTACAATTGAGAATCAAGAATTACACCTAGATATTTAATTTGGTCTACGATTTCATTGTTATTCTTCCCAATGTAAATATTATAATTTTTATCAATAAACGACTTGCAAATGCCCCTCTTTCCCAGAATCATATATTTTCTTTTCTCAGAATTGAATTTTAATTTATTCACACATATCCAATTATCTAATATAGAGAGTTCTAAATTAAGATCTTTCACCATTTGGTCATAATTATGTCCCGTTATTGAAAAGAGCGTATCGTCTGCACACAAATTTAAGTCTAATTTTTTAAAAATCTTTTACAGATCATTGATGTATATAAGAAACAAAAAGGGACCTAACACGGTCCCTTGTGGGATACCAATATCATTTTCCAGAATTCCTGATATAGCACCATTTACTTTTGTTCGATGAAAGCGGTCACTCACATATTGTTTAAGCCATTTTATAACACAATATTTCACTCCGTAACATTGTAGCTTCACAATCAGATCTTCTCTGTTTATAGTCTCAAATGCACGTCTCAGGTCCACAAATACACCAATCATAACATTATCGTCACCAATATGTTAAATGTAATTTTGCTTTTCAAAGTATCTACGCAACTGTCTACACACCACTATTTCCAATATTTTGTCAACAATCGGCAATAGATTGATTGGCCTAAAATGCTCTGGTAATACAGGGTTTTCAACCTTTGGTACTGGAACAATGATGCTCACTTTCGCATTCCTTGGAACTCGACCACTGGACAACGACGTATTGATTAAATGCAGTAATGGATAATCCACCTGTTGAAATACGGCCTTTAAAAATTTTATATTACATATATCATCCGATGTGGACTTATTTTTTAAATTCGTTACAATATCTCTTAATTGAGATAATGTTAATAAATCAAACTGATCCAAACTTTCTTCACTTGAATGGATGTCAATGGTACTATCAAATGTTTGAATCTGATTTGGAATGGATCTCCCGAATATTTTCAGCATAAAAATTGTTAAAATTCTCTTCTAACGTTCCAACACTCCTTCGGAAAACAATATCCTCAAACACGTCGGACTTTCTGCCACTCCCCACCAATTCCTTCAACATTCGCCACATTTTCTTGTTATTACCTCTATTACCATCAATATTCTGTTCATAAAATGCCATTTTTTCGTTTCTAATCACCATTACAACTTTATTGCGTTTCCTCTTATAATCATTCCAGTCAGTGTCGTTTCTGGTTAATTTGAACTTCTTGTAGGCCATATCCCTCTCCTTTTGGGCAAACTTAATGGAATTTGTAATCAACGGTGTTGCGTCAATATTAATTGTTTTTAAGGGTGCCAAGGCATTAACTGTCTCATGGATGCTGTTCATAAAATGTTCATAGAGGTGGTCCACTATTGTTGACGTGTAGTTTCAGTTTCTTCCAATTAATTCTATTCTAATTCGATCCATATTTTCAGGGTTTAAATTTCTTATCAGTTTATACTTACGTTTTTTTCACATTTGTTTCGCATTTAAGGATAAACCCAATGGTTTCATGATCAGAAAGTTGCGAAAAATTCCTACCAGCTTCGGTCAAAGTATAATCATTAGTAAATACCAGATCAATGAGAGAACGAGTATCGAGCGATACATGCGTATAGCTTTCTATCACTTGTCTAAATCCAGAATTATCGCTTATTGCCTTTAATTTTCGTTTATTCGGATAATCACTTTTCCAACATATATTAAAATCTCCAGTGATTACGGATTTGTTTGAAGTTATAACCCGATCATTGACCACATCTTTCCAAAAACCTAAAAAATCATCAATATTACCATTTGGTGACCGATATATACCTCCAAATAACATGTCATTATTTAGAATTTTTATTTTCACAAATAGAGCCTAAAAGTTCTTTGAATTCTTCTCACATCTGACAAAATCCACAGGAACACCATCCCTGATGTAGATTATGACGCCTCCTGTGTGACGACTATTTGAGTGACACACAAAATGTCTATAACCCGGTATTGAAATTTCACTATCCTGTATCTCCTCTGTGATGTGGGTTTCAGTCACACAACCAACCATAGGTTTCCAGTCATAAAATAAATTGATCACTTCCGTCATTTTACAATTTAAACCAGTTACATTCAAGGATACACACAACTCTTTATTCACTCCTCTTAATTGCTATTTATATTTAAATTTTGCTTGGCTTTTTCTACTTCTCTTTGATTACACCTGCATTTTCTGTCAAACACAGTATGATAGCAAACAACATCAATAATCTTCAGCACACCTCGTGCATATTTGCAGTTTGTACAAGTTTTTATTTGAGAACTGCACTCTCCAGATTCATGATTTTCACTGCAAATGGGGCATACGGGATTAGACTGACTGCAGTTGCTGGCTTTGTGTCCATATCTCTAACATTTAAAACACCTGAATACACTTACAAATTCATAAACTGAAAAACTATATCATCCCATAGAAAGTTTTTTTAAGTTAATCAAACTGTTAATAGCAGGTGTAGACGTCTTCAATATAACATTATACTCATTCTTCCCCTTTGGTATGTACTTTTTCATTATACTAATATCTACTCCATCAACGTGCCGTAATTTATCTTTAATTTTACCAACAAAATTATCTGTATTCTGTAAAAATTCATCTGGTATACCCACTATAATAATTTGAGGATACTTTATCTTTGGAATTTGGTGGAGTGTCCACCCCACGGCGCAGTGTATTGACGTGTTAAAATCTCTCCTTTTTAATAGCTTATGGGGATATCCATTATTCTGAAATATTGTAATCAACCTATTCAGGTTATCTTTTAGGAATCGTTTATCCCATATACTGACCAAGAGAGAAATGGAACCATGAGATTGACAAGTATCTTAGAGAAGTGGGAATAGAACAGGGGAGTGGAGTAAGATAACAGGCGATTAAAAACCCTTAACTCGGCACTGCCAGTGGCCGGTAAACAAGTATAGATCATGATGATGATAATGATGTTCTGATGTCAAACATTTCATGATGCATTCTGGGGTTGATACTTATTTCAGTATTTACAAAATTGTTAAGAAAATATATTTAATGATGAAGATAACATTAAAGAACCTCATACAGACTCAATCGAAAGAAAAGATAACGCTCATAAATATGAATAATAGATAAATACGAAGAAAGATTTACCAAAGGATCAATAAGAATTTTTTTAATTTTTACCCATTCATCCAACTTTCGATCTCCACCTTAATTAAAAATATTCGTCCATCGGCGTCGAATTCGAAACTGCAAAACGACGAAAACCGTTGGCCACACGGAGCGCTGACAGACGACTTCAAAGCCTTTCCTCAAAATCCGAGAGTCGAAACACTATCTGAACTTGCTTCTTTAACGATTCAATTAAAACTTTGATATTCAATACCGATGTGACTTTGGAATTTGCAAGCATTCCGACTCCCAAGTGGCGACTGCCTCGTATTTCCAAAAAAAAACCCTCTTTAAAAAGTTAGTGAATGTCTTCAATCATCGTTGGGTTTCTTTTATATAAAAATATATTTTTTACTCGATACATTTTATTTCTTTTATTTGATTAATATCATTTACTGTTTATTGAAAAACTACATAGTGTATAATGAGTGTTAATATTGACATAATTAATGAATATGCATTGTGCATGATAATATTGCAACTGATAAAATTGCATGAAAATTTATATCGCAAAAAATGTTGTGATTTTTTCACAGCACAGTTGATAAAGCACAATAATTTTATGAAAACTGCCATTTCCTCTGATATTAAAAATATTTTCAATTACTCATATACAGGGGAGAAGCAAGTATGTGAAGAAAACCGTTTCTTTCAAATTTTGTTACATTATATACCACTTTGCTTATATACCGATATATATATATATATATATATATATATATATATATATATATATATATATATATATATATATATATATATATATAGAGAGAGAGAGAGAGAGAGAGAGAGAGAGAGCACAAAAAAATGGCAAGGTCAAAGAAGGCCAAAGTGGATTCTTTGAAATTGCTGGAGAGGCTAAGCTGAGATTGCTTTGTCGAACCGCTTTGCTGTGTTACAAGACCCGGAGGACATGGAAATATCAGCTCAATATGTAAAAATTACCAAAAATGTGCTTGAAACCGCTATTTCAATACCACCAGAAGAAAAATATCTCACGAGACAAAAATCTCCAGTTAAATCATTGATTTCATGACGAAACGACGGACAATGAGAAATAGAAGGAGTCCTTTTGGCAGAGTCGAGTACGCTGAGCTGTGCAAAACTATAAGAAAACGTATCAGAGAGGACACGCGCCGGTTCAACATGCAGCTAGTGTAGAAAACTCTGGAAGAAAATAGGGGAATTAACAAGGCTAAACAGAAGCTGAGAAAGAAAAGAACGCAAATTTATGCCTTAATGTGTGAGGATGGCACAATGTGCAGAGCGCGAACGGAAATGCTAGAGGTTGTCAGAAAATTTTATTCACAGTTATATGAAGATCAGAGCCAATCAAGCACAACAATACCCACGAAAGAACAAATGCCAGATATCCTAGTGGAGGAAGTGACAACTGCTATAGAATCGATGAAAACCGGCAAGGCTCCAGAAGAGGATAGTGTGACTGTCGAAATGCTAAAAGCTTCGGATAGCACAAAGAGGAATGGAAAGATGTATGCTTGGTATTACAACACGAGACAGAAAGCCCTGCTCATTGATCAGGAATCAAACGAAAGTGTGAATCATCACTGGAAAAGCAAAGCTATTGAAATGGAGATGGGCAGGCCATATAGCAAGGCGATGGGATGATATATGGACCAAGGCAATCCTGGAGTGTATACCGCTTGATCGCAAACGTCCACGAAGAAGACCGAAAGCACGATGGACTGATGACATCGTTAAGTATATTAGATCCGAGTGGCAGAGGAAAGCCCAGGACTGTGAAGGTTCGAAGCATGCTGAAGAAGCCTTCATCCTGCAGTGGATCGACAAAGGCTGATGATGATGATGATGATGATGATGATGACAAAAGATTCTTTTCTTGACCTGAACCCTGGGGAATAGGTAAATTGAGGCCTCGGGGCAAATCAACTAGAGTCTCTTGAAAATGGCTTCAAAGTGGAAGTCGAAACGTCGAGATTTTGCAAATCTAAAACGCGATTCTACCTGAGAACCTAGTAATTTTAACTTTATCGACCGTGGAAGCCTTTCCGAACATATATACGAACATACAACGTCAAGCGGGTGCCGAGCGAAAGGCCAGGTTATACCAGTTCTGGCTAAAATAAGAAAAAATATCTGAATATTGAAATTCGACACCCTCATCTATTATCTATTAGGTACTGTGATCATAAATTTCCCAATTTTTCAGTGTTACTTTTTATAACGTGATCTTAACTAACTATTCTATTCTTCTTCTTCTTCATGTCCCCTCTCCGGTCCGGAGTTTGGCAATCATGTTAGCTATTTTGATCTTGGACACTGCCGCTCGGAACAGTTGGTTGGAGTTGCAGTTGTACCATTCTCTCAAATTACGTAACCAAGACATCCTTCTTCTACCGATGCTTCTCCTGCCCTGGATTTTTCCTTGCATAATTATTTGTATCAGTTGGTACTTCTCTCCGCGCATGACGTGACCCAGATATTGTAGTTTACGTCGCTTCACGTCTGCCAGCAGCTCATTTTCTTCCTTATTCACACGATTCAGAACTTCCTTGTTTGTTACTTTCTTGGTCCAGGCGATTCTTAAGACCCTTCTGTACATCCACACTTCAAAGGATAGCAGTTTATTCTGTGTATATTTGTTTAATGTCCATGCCTCCATTCCGTAGAGGAGTACAGAGCAGACGTAGCATTTTATTAGTCTTAGTTTAAGAGTCAGCGACAAATCTTTGCTACATAAGACGCCTCTCAATCTTACGAAAGTACTTCTTGCCTGTTCTATTCTAGCAATAATTTCCGGTGTATTGTCGTTGTTGTCATTTATTGTTGTGCCCAAATACCGGTATTTTTTTACTCGTTCTATTTGCTCCCCCTGAATACGCAATTCTGCATTATTAATGTTTTTCTTTGTAATGACCATGAACTTTGTCTTTTTCGTGTTCAAGCTTAATCCGAGGTCTTCGCTTGCCTTTCTTACTTTTTCCATTACTCTGTTCAGGTCCTCCATTGATTCTGTCATTACAATGCTGTCATCAGCATATCTGATGTTATTGATTGGTATTTCGTTCACTATTATGCCGGCTGTTTCATCCTCAAGTGCTTCATTCATAATGTTTTCAGAATATAAATTGAACAATGTTGGAGACATTATACATCCTTGTCTTACGCCTTTCATAATCTCAATTTCCTCTGAGTTGTAGTTGTCAATGCTTACCACTGCCTTCTGATTGTAGTATAAGTTATAGATTATTCTTATATCTCGCGTGTCTACACCTTTGTCTTTCAGCAATTTTATCATGATGTCATGTTTGACATTATCGAAAGCTTTGTTATAGTCGATAAGACATATGTATACATCTTTATTTACATCCAGGCTTCGTTGCATAAGTATATTGTATGCTACCAGGGCTTCACGCGTTCCTAGGCCCTTTCTAAAACCAAATTGCGTGTTACCTATATGTTCCTCTAACTTTGAATATAATCTGTGGTGTATGATCTTCAAAAATAATTTCAATGTGTGTCCCATGAGACTAATTGTCCTGTAATCTTCACATTTATTAGCTTTGTTTCTCTTAGGGATGGTTATGAACGTGGAGACAAGCCACTCCTTTGGGATTTTACCAGTTCTGTATATTTCATTAAACAGTCTCTGTAACACTTTCAAATGTTCGTCCTCTAGGAGCTTGAGGAGTTCTGTTGGTAGATTATCTGGTCCTGTTGCCTTGCCCGTCTTCATATTTTGTAATGCATATTTTATTTCTGCAGTTGTTATTATTGGACCACTGTCTTCTTCAGCCGGTTCCTCTGACTGTCCTGATCGTGTGTCCGCGAAAAGGGATTTCGTGTAATTCGTCCATGTTACAAGTTTATCCTTTATGTCTGTTATAATTAGACCCTTCTCATCCACTAAAAATGATCTTGTTCTTTTCCTTTGATACCCCGTTAAGTCCTTCACCTTCTTATGTAAATTGAACTGGTCGTGTTTTTTCTGTAGGATCTCTATTTCTTCGCACTTCTGAGTAAACCATATTTCTTTGGCTTTTCTGACTTTCTGGCGAAGTTGTTTCTGTATGTTTTTATAGTTAGGCTGGTGTTTGCTTTCCCTACGTGTATTCATTAAGTTTAATATCTCATTTGTAATCCAACCTTGTTCTTTTTTAGGTTTGGGTCTCTTCAAGTATTTTTCTGTTGGTTCCATTAGTGCCGTTTTAAAGTCGTCCCAATTCTAATTGTTCTTTTGTTTGTCTTTTTATAACGTGATCTTAACTAACTATTCTATTAATCGCAGTCAAAAACCAAACAATGAACGTTGTTAATTTAGTAAAAAAAAAGTTTCATTGAGTCGTGGTTTAAAAAATTATGTCAGCTAACTTTGACACTTCATCTTTTAAAAAACAATGTATTACACTACCCTGAGCAAGTTATTTCAAAAGATGGCCCATTTAGATTTTAAAATGGTACAAGAATTGGCCCTTTTCTTTCCACAAAAAATAATATTGTTTATTATTTTGCAAAAGGAGCACATTTCAACCAGAATGTAAAAATAAACGCGTTTTTTAACTGTCAGCCCTACAGACTTAAAATTGACAGAAATATTCCTTATACTTCACAGATATTCAATAAGGGCGGGTTATACAAAAATCCACTCCCAAAAGGGTTGGAGTTAGTTGTCTTACACGAAACATTCAGGCCACCATTGAAAATATACTACGCGATATGCGAAAGAGTAATCGAAATTGGGTCTCCAGAATGCATTCGACCAGACGAAGCCGAGGGAGACATTAATTTATTCTTCAAGTTAAAATAAAAATTATCGGATTATCAATTGTAGTTATCGTTATACCTCATTTTAAAGTTCTGACGCTAGTACTGAACAACCCTTTATATGCAAGATGGCTGAAGCCAAGTTTAGTACTAAATATTAACCCAATGGTCAAGTGATTTAATCATAAAATAAAACAAAACCGAACCATGTAAAACTGTGTGGTACAATATTAAATACAATAACTGCATCTTCGACTTTAACAACGTATTAAGTGGTGATGTTCTTCGTTTGCGGCCGCTTTGAACCTGTTAAACTGTTAACAGACGTCAATCATGTGAACATTTAGCTTGTTAAGATCCATTACACAAA
This sequence comes from Cosmopolites sordidus, assembly GCA_031761425.1. NCBI lineage: Eukaryota > Metazoa > Arthropoda > Insecta > Coleoptera > Curculionidae > Cosmopolites > Cosmopolites sordidus. Next base: position 56,020 of record JARFXV010000581.1, on the reverse strand, counting down.
AATTATTTCATTTTTGAAAGAATCTCTCTATTTATAGGTCATTCAAGGGGTAGTTCGTTGAATTTCCAACAAGGAAATGAAATCACACATTTTATTACCATTATAGTATCATATATAGATGATGAATAAAGGTTACCACATTTATACATTGGATCAAAAAAGTACCGGGAATTGATTATTTGAACAGCCCGCTTATAGGGATTGTCGCGAAGTTAGCACAACTATACTCTATACCGACGCAGAATTTGAACGTCATCTGTCCTTTAGTTTGTTTAAAATGCACGATTTTGTCAGTTGGTCAGGTTAAATTTATGGATAACATCTCAGAGCCATTCGAAATTAAAACTGGAGTGAGGCAAGGGGATGGACTGTCGCCACTCTTATTTAACTGTGTTTCAGAAAAAGTAATACAGGAGTGGCGTGTAAAAAAACCGGCCTTAAATATTGCCCAGCCCATTAAACTGAGAAGAACCAACATCAAAATTGATTGTCTGGCATTTGCTGGTGATCTAGCAAATTTCATTTGAAAAGGCATAATACATGACCTGCAACAGACTAAAAACGCCATTTCTAAAAACAAAATATGGTAACATCAAACGAGTTTCTCAATTTAAATATGTGGGTAAAATAATCATGGAAAACGGGTTGAAAAAAACGGCCAATAAGGGTAGATGTCAATAATTGGAAACTATATTGAGACTTGCCCAAAATATTTACAACAAAAAATGCATATTTAAAGACACAAAACTGAGACATTACAACTCAGTTATTAAGCCAGAATGTCTATATGGCACAGAAATGCTCATTTGGAATAGAAAAAGAGAGATCGAGGAGACTGAAAAGAAAGAAAGAAAAATAATTAAGAAAAATCTTAAGCGCCAAACAAATAAATAACACGACATACCGACTTCGAGAAAACCAAAGAATCAAACAATACACAGATATACATAGCGATATGAGAAAAAGAAAACTTAAGTTTTACGGACATATAAAATGGATGAATCCAAGTAGGTTAACTAAACAAATAGTTGAATTTTATGAAAATAGGAGTAGAGCTAAAATAGAAACAATGAAATAGATTGCTGCAATTAATATATATATATATATATATATATATATATATATATATATATATATATATATATATATATATATATATATATATATATATATATATCATCATCATCATCATCATCAGCCCGTATCGATCCACTGCAGGATGAAGGCCTCTTCAGCATACTTCCAACCTTCACGGTCCTGGGCTTTCCTCTGCCACTCGGGTCCAATATACTTAACGATGTCATCAGTCCATCGTGCTTTCGGTCTTCTTCGCGGACGTTTGCGATCAAGCGGTATCCACTCCAGGATTACCTTGGTCCATCTGTCGTCCCATCGCCTCGCTATATGGCCTGCCCATCTCCATTTCAACTGTTTTACTCTTCCAATGATGTCACAGACTTTTGTTTGTTCCCTGATCCATGCGCAGGACTTTCTGTCTCGTCTTGTAATGCCAAGCATACATCTTTCCATTCCCCTCTGTGCCACCCGAAGTTTTTGAATTGATTGCGATGTGAGTGTCCAGGTTTCACTTCCGTATGTCATAACGGGTAGAACGCACTGATCGAATACTTTTCTTTTCAGGCAAAGTGGGAGTCTGCTCTTAAACACTATGTTGACCCTACCAAATGCCAAGAGCCTACCAATATATATATATATATATATATATATATATATATATATATATATATATATATATATATATATATATTCTACCATTCTTACCGCAAAAAAAAATTGTGGATCATCTGGATCAATCATATTATTCTAATTAAGGTACTTGTGTACCAAGAGTAATTGGAACATCTTAAAATGGGTCGTATACCAAATAAAAATAACATTAATTACGAAAATAGACAGATAGTGATATTTCATTGTGAAAGGGGAAACTCCAACCGAAAAATTGGATAAATGCTTCAGTTAAGTAAAAGTACGATTTGAGATATCGGCAGCAACGCTAGAGTTTTCCGAAGATTGAGAATTTGTTACCCTCAGTTGAACGTGTGGAATTGAGAAATCGACCATCTCACACACATGATACTTGTCAAGGAATAAATTCTGTATAATGTTCCTAAGTAACTTCATTCACTAGCTCAATCAACCGATTTAAACCCAATCGAGCACGTTTGGTATGAGTTAGAAAGAAGAGTGCGAAAAAAAAATGTTCTACAATGGACTTGGATTGAACGAATGTTACCGGAAATTTAGTCCTCAATGCCCAGAATTCAGCCCAGCGGTCATAAGTACTGAAGGTAGATCAAAAAAATATTAATTTTTTGTGTATTTTTTTTATATAAAATGTACATGTGCATTCTCAGGTGTATATTTACGTTTGTGAGGTATAGGTCGCTTTATGATAATATGACATGACAATTAATGTATCGCATACAAGGTGTTTACAATATATATATATATATATATATATATATATATATATATATATATATATATATATATATATATATATATATATATATATCCATCCTGTTCCCAATCCAGATTACCGAACACTTCTTCCAGGCAGGCTGAGAAAAGAAGAAGCGATATTGCGTCACCTTGACGTACGCCCCGCTCTACATTTATTCCAACCTCAAGATCGTCAAGTTGGACTGTCGCTGTAGCTTCATCATATATCGATCCTAGTCGATTTACATAGGCTTTCTCCACACCTTGATTAAGCAACGCATCCATGATGGCCCGCTTTGAGATTGAATCAAATGCTTTTTCATAGTCGATAAAAGCCAAACACAGTGGCATAGTGTATTCATTGTATCTTTCTATGACCTGCTGTAGGACCTGGATGTGATCCTTTGTACTGAATCCACTTCTGAATCCTGCTTGCTCCCGTGGTTATGCGTCATTAAGTTTTCTTAGTATTCTTTTGGATATTATCTTGGTGAAAACTTTGTACACCACTGATAGGAAGCTTATTGGGTGGTAGTTCCTTAAATCTTCCCGTGCTCCTTTTTTTATGTAAAAGAATAACTTCTGCATTTTTCCGTAAGCTGGGTACTTCTTGTTGTATGAGGCATTTTGAGTATAATTTTGCTAGTGTTTTATGTAAAGTCCGACCACCAGCTTTTAACATATCCACAGTTACACTATCATTTCCTGGAGCTTTGCCATTTGTCATCGAGTCTATAGCCTTTGCCACTTTCTTCACCAGGATATCCGGCACTTGTTCTTCAGTAGGCATTGCTGTTCTTGCCTGATTCTGGTCCTCATATAACTTTGAATACAATTTTCGGACAACCTCTAACATTTCCGTTCGTTCCCTACATATTGTACCATTCTCGCGCATTAAGGAAAACCTTTTTGTCCTTTTCTTTCTTAGCTTATGCTTAGCTTTGTTAATTCCCCTGTCTTCTTTTAGAGTTTTTTACACCAGCTGTATAAAGAAGATAAAGAAGAAGAAGCAGAAGCGGGGGGTCCCTCCATATGCCTCTCCACCGTTTGACCCTGAAGGGGACAAACGGTGCCCCTCTTAGTCTTTAGTTAAATAAAGAGAAAATTTAAGTCTATTTGAATACAATATGTGCTAGCCAAAATTTTGAATATCAAGACTTGGAACGAGGTACAAAAAAAAAATTTAATCGCTTCTTCTTATTGGTTCTAACGTAAAATATATCATTATTATTAAAAAGAAAAACTTTTTAAATTTGCTTAATCTTACACAGTTAATAAAGGAGGAAAGAGAAATGAAAAGAGAGAATCCCACAAAGAATGGGCCGCAGCCCGGGAAGGTTGAATCTGCGCCTTTCTTCTCGAATACGTTTCCTTATAGTTCTGCAAAGCTCAACGTACTCGGCCCTGCCAAAAGGACTGTCTGCATTCTTCATTGTCCGGCGTTTTTTCATTAAATTAATGATCTCAATGGAAATTTTTGACTTTTTGAAAAATGTATCTTCTTGTGCTATTGAAGCCGCCGTTTTAAGCACATTGTTGGTGATTTCTTCATATTGGTCTGTAATCTCCTCCGGGTCTTGTAACACAGCAAAGCAAGCGATTCGACAAAGCAATTTCAAAATCTCTCCCCTCTCCAGCAGCTTCCCAGACTAAACTTTGCCCCTTTTTGATGTTATCATTCTTTCGCTCTCTTTTCGGCAGTTTATCCTAATTGCTCGTACCATTCGGTGGTCACTTCCCACAATAAAATGGTTAAGGATAGTACAATTGCAAAATATTGCTTGATCGTTTGACGTTATATATATATATATATATATATATATATATATATATATATATATATATATATATATATATATATATATATATATATATATACATATATATGTGGGTCGTATACCAAATAACAATAACATTAATTACGAAAATAGGTAGATAGTGCATTGTGAAAGGGAAAAATATATATATGTGTGTGTGTTTGCATTTTGTGCAAAACTGACACGCCAAAAGAAATGTGATTTTTTTTACAATGACCTAAAGCTTAAAGTTGTCAAAATACTGACCCCTGATAAGCCCCGCCCAATATTATTGTGTTTTCTGCGGGGTGCATTCTAAATCCTTTGCCACACGACTTGAAATGTCCCTGGGTAAAATGTATTAAGTTTTTACGTGTCCCAAAATTAGGGGGGGGCATTTTATTTAGTGGTTTTTATGGATTTAACTTAAGATGACTCATTAAATACACAATTGCTTAGTTTTGTTTAATAACTAGAAAATTTTAAAATATATTATGTAATATTTATGTATAAGACCTTTACAAAATCCTACAACTCAGACAACTACTGACTTATTTAAACTTGGGACTTTTCATTATTTATAAAAACTAAAAAACCCCATTGAACTTATGTGTAAAAAACCCAACTGCCCAACAAATCGAAGTGAACAACACTTGAAAATGCCGAATGAGATTTTGGCGAAACGTGGGCGAAAAAACAACTTTTTACAGAACGAACGGATCAACACCCGGAATGATTTGGGAATAATATTTACCATCTGGAAAATTTTTGTTGGTTGCTTGACCAGGAAAGAGCCCTACCTATCCCTTCAACTGGATGACATATGTTTCGTCTCTCGAGGTTCACAATGATTGTGGAACTCAACGGTTGGGTGTGTGATGACACTCAGCTACTGCTGCCTCATTGGACGCAGTCACACTACACATATACGCCATCCCACGGGAAGTCGGCGAAAACATGGGTTGTTGGCTGTAGATAGGGTCTCCCTATTCTTGATGGTATTGTTTATGTCGGCGCCCTGATGAGTCTGAACCTCGAGAGACGAAACATATGTCATCCAGTTGAAGGGAGAGGTGGGGCTCTTTCCCGGTCAAGTAACCAACAAAAATGTTCATTTAGGCGGAGACGCAGGTTGTTGTGTATTCCACATGAGATTGTGGAACCCAACCGTTGGGTGTGTGATAACAGTCAGCTACTGCTGTCTCATTGGATGCAGTCCAAGGAAATCTAACACTACACATATACACCATCCGACGGGAAGTCGGCGAAAACATGGGTTGTTGGCTGTGGATAGGGCCTCTCTATTCTTGATGGTATGGTTTATGTCGGCGCCCTGATGAGTCTGGACCTCGAGAGATGAAACATATGTCATCCAGTTGAAGGAATAGGTGAGGTTTGAAACCAATATATATATATATATATATATATATATATATATATATATATATATATATATATATATATATATATATATATAGGACACATGCTTCGTCTGTTGGTGGTTAGACAATCTACATAAAAATTTTCGAGAAATTTAAATTTCTTATCTTAACAAACACCCTACTACGAAATTTCGTTCAAGAAAGATACTTTTTAACAGAGTTATTGACGAAAATTGAAAATAAAATTATAACTTTAACACCCTGTATATTGGTTACCATTAACTTTTGGACTAAGGTAAGTTGGTCTAAACTCAAAGAGATTTACCACTATACTCCGAAACACTTTTTTTAGAGTTCTCGACCCACGTTTCGCTAACCATGTCAGCATCATCAGGGGATAATTTATCCGAATATTAAATCATCTCCTGATGATGCTAACATAGTTAGCGAAACGTGCGTCGAGAAGTTCTGTGTTTTATTTTTGTTTCATGACTAAATAAAATATTTTTCCAATTACGGCTGTAGGTTTCGTTTAAGTTAAATCTGGCAAAACTTAATCTATGTTGAATATTTGTTTTTACTTAAATGTGGTACCTTTCTTGCAACTCTTCCGTCTCTACGAATTGTCCGTGTACTGATTTGTAGACCCATTTTCCGTTTAATGTCAAACGCCCCCGTACATGTTTCCACGCCTCTCGTACAACACATTTATCCAATCTTATGCTTGTTTTTATTGGGCGACCTCCCGTTTTTTTTTTGCTCCTTTAAAACTGTAGTAAAAACGCATTCAGATCGCTTTAGTAGATGAGATATAATAAAAGTTTTGTTTTGACTCCGTAACTATAATATTAGACGCCTCTCATCGGTAGTACAATGCTTTGCGTGATCCATAGTAACATTTAAAAATGTATGGGTGCATGGACAACGTTTACCAAAGATATTAAAATATTTTCGATAACAATGAACGAGCAGCAAAAAATTAAAACCAAAGAACGAGCAACAAAGAATTTATTTAAGGTACTTTTATTTTTTGTCACCTAAAGTTTTTATTATCGTTTATATATATATACATATACATATATATATATATATATATATATATATATATATATATATATATATATATATATATATATATATATATATATATATATATATATATATATATATATATATATATATATATATATATATATATATATATATATATATATATATATATATATATATATATATATATATATATATATATATATATATATATATATATATATATATATATATATATATATATATATATATATATATATATATATATATATATATATATATATACACTTACTAGTACTTGAAATTATGTGTAGTATTCCGATTTCGACGAGATTTCATAGTGGTTTATAATTGTTTTTGTCCGTATACATTAAGATTCTGTCGTCAAAATATAAAAAGGCAGAATAATCGAAGAAAAGCTCCACCTGAATAATGATCCTAATACATTTCAAAATTATACCATGGATATTTAGAACAAATGGCAATAGTCTCCACCTCCAAGACTCGATGTCAACCCGATATAGTTTCTTTTGGAAGAAGATATACGGCAATCTGCTCTGGAATAAACGACAATTAATTTCAATAAGAATCGAACTGGTAGCACTCGCAAAATTATCTAAGAAATCTCTAGAAAAATTTCTGAGAAGAGAAGAATCTCTACAAGGACTATCACATGTCAATTGTGCCTCATTTTAAAGTACCTGACACTCGTATTGGACAATCCTTTAATTATGGATAATATATGTTTGTTTTTTTATGATATGAAAAACAACTTGAATCACTTAACAAATGTTTTAAATATTTTTAAGTGACCTAAAGGCCAGATCACATTTAAAGGTCCATATTATCAGACAGATACATTTTTAATTAAAAACATCCCAGTTTAGATTTTTAAAATCAATTTATAGATTAGAAATATTACAAACATTTAAGATTAAATATATTTATTGTGTAGAAAACACCCAAGAATTACATAATGTGATATTCTCACCTTTAATTATCTCGAAACATCCAAGAACAATGAAGCACCTCAGCAACCACTTCACTTCCATCTTCCCCATTATAGTCAGAACATCAATAATCACTAGTTCTGGACTGTCATCAGTCAGTCCACTTTCATATCCCTAACACCAATTCAATCACAGTTAAATCACTGACAAACGAATTAGCCCTTTTCCATTCGGAATTTTAAGCGAATCAGGGGCGATTTCAGTCCGTACGAACAACGTTGTCGTGTTAATACTATTTTTGTGACGATGTTTGCGATGGCGGGGCCGAGTTATCGCGACACGAAGACCGTCCTCAGGCCGAGAGACCGAATCGGCGACTAAAAGCGGCGAACCGGGCCGTATCCTGAATTGTTTCCCCCTCTCCCGAAGGATTTTAGGGCGCTGAAACTCAACGATTCGGCCGCGAGCTTGCGTTTAGAGCTTTCGGAGCTTTCGCGTCGAGGGTACGCGACACCGAGCGCCAGTACGTACATAACTCTGAAAAAAAACTTTCTGTTTCATGACTGGTTGTTGTCAATTTTCTCTTGAAAGGGAGAGATGGACAAATAAAATAATATTAATCACTTCAAAATAAAAACATCGTTGGTTGGGGGGCTTAGTTTGAAGTAAATAAAACAACAAAAATATACTTACATGAAATTTAATATCTATATATTCATCGGAAAAATTACGATATATTTATAAAGTTCTTAACTTTAAATGAAATGGTTAAATTAATTTCGTTCCTATGAGCTAAATCTAAAACCATTAAAGAAGAAATCTTCGGCTTTTTCTTTTAAATATATCCACTACTTCATCTGCATGAATTTCTGTTCCATAGTGAATATTCATGAGAGCCAAACCATTAAGTCTGTTTTCACTTGTAGTGTTTCGTAAATAGTTTTTCAGTCTCCTTAGGCTCGAGAAAGACCTTTCTGGGGTAGCAGTGGATACAGGAATAGTAGCCAAGATTTGTAGTAATGTGTAAATATTATGATAAAGGTTTTTGACGCACATATCTAGGCATTCCAAACTAGATTTCGGGGTAGGCGAGATACTTGTCATCACTGTTTTCCATACATCAAGTTCTGCTTTAACCACTGATATGTTGCTTTCGGGAAGCAGTGACGAGTACATGGAAATTGCTTTTTCAATTTCAGAACTGGCAGTAAAATTTGAAGGTAGCACACCAGATAATGCTGATACTACTTTACGATGTTTGGTAAACCTTTCAACCAATTGTTGAATTGTATGATCAAGAAATGGAATGAACAAATTAATTTTGTAATACGTGCATACATCCAATGCAGGAATGTTCGGTCTATTTAATTGTCTTCCGACGACGCGTGGCATTCGCAGTGTACCACCATTTTCTTCCAGTAAAACCTTTGCGTCTTCATAGAGATGAAGATATTCGACGTCAGTATTGTTTCTCAGGAGTTGTAAGACATTAATAACATCATCTACATGTTTGAATGCCGTGATAAGATCGATATCAATTGTCTGTAATTGTTTTGATAGCGACAATGTATAGCTCATAACTTTTTGAAGAATCACTAAACACATCACAAAATCCGAAGATCGAAGCGTACTTAGCAATTGGGTGGCTTGTTGCGATGTTTCCTTATTGTGATTAAATTGGAGTTCTCACAATTGGAGCATTCACAATCGCTGAATAAATTTCCCTGAATCTTATAATAGCTTCATGTTTGTGGACTCACCGTATTTCACACATTGAGAGCAAGCTTTTTTGGTTACCGACGGGTAGTAGCTCTTGAATGTTTTCTTTCAACAAAGCAGTGCGTTGAGCAGAATGTCGAAAGTAGGACCCAACAGACTGCACAATCCCAATGCAATTTCGGACATTTGCTAATGAACATGAATCAGCAATAGCAAGGTTGAGAGAGTGTGCACTACAGTGTACATAAAGAGCAAGAGGACATTCTTGGCGAACATAAGCTTGGGCACCGTGCAAATTTCCACTCATAACTGCAGCCCCATCGTAACCATGACCAACCACATGAGAACATTCAAGTCCATGCTTTTTCAGAGCTGTAATAATAAGATTTGCGAGACCGGATCCTGAAGCATCGATCCTTGGAATGTACTCAAGGAACATCTCTTTAAGTATATGGTGTTTATTATCTGTAAAATCAACATATCGAAGACATAACGAGACTTGTTCTACACGTCCGATGTCGGTGGTTTCGTCAACCAGAGTCGCAAATAGTTTGGCTTTCTTTACTTCTTCAATTATTTTATGTTGAATTAATTCACCACAAATGTCAATTATTTCGTTTTGGATCTGAGGGCTTGTGTACAGGGCATTCTTCTGTGAAGTATTCAAATGCTCAGCCAGATCTTTATCTCCAGTCTCAGCAGCAAACCGCAACAGGGCTCTAAAATTACCATCATTATGTAGTGGTTGTTCAGGTTCTGGTGATTCTGGTGTAATTTGTATGCGATTTTACCTCTCAAGGAGATGCCTTGTTTGTCGCAAAAAATTATTGCTTTTACGATAGGGATTAGTTTCTTTCGATTCTCCTCTTGTTGTCTCTTTCTTTCAGAAGACAGCTGTTCAGTGACCGAAAAAGCCTGCGAAGACATATTACTTTTAGAAAGTTATCTGCCAGTTCTGAATTTCGCTTGTGGTATCCCGATTTCGCATGAGCTTCAAATATTTCTAGAGCATTTTTCCACTTACAAAAAGGTTCGGTTACCAACTGGCCGATCCTTTGATGACCGCCTTTACCTTCATCAAGCGAACGTCCCATTACCACGCAAACTCTGCACTATGCTCCACTTTTATATTCCGAATATGACAACCAGGGGAATCTCTCCAACCATTTCAATTGAAAGCGCAAGTTTCATTTTGTGGAAATAGGAAACTTATAATCTCTGGGTGGGTTCCATGGCGTTTTTAAAATTTGAACTTTAAAATATTCATCCAAGATTTTTTCTTGATTCACGTAAAAACCAACATCCAACTTAGCTACAGTTGTAAAAGATGAGGTAACAGGCAAGCTGGCCTGTTGCAGACTAGATGTAGATTCGGCAGTTGAAGGTATCGAACAGGGCACCAGCGACATGGCATCGATTTCGACATTCGGTATTGTGATTGAGGTCGAGGTCGAGGGCCCGCCTGTCATCACAGGCTTCTTATCAGCATGCAAGGTAGGTGAAGCTTTGATAGCTAAATCCATATTTGTTTCTTTATTAGAAACCCCTTGACTACACTTTTTCCAGTAGTCCATACCTTTAAGTTTATCACCCTTCCTTTTTTTCCCCTCCATTTTTCGACAGTAATACTGATTCACGTATCTATCCTTAACAAGGTCACCGAATAACACTGCACTAAAATTACTCACTTACACGGTGCACTTAATTCTCTTCACTATTCGTTCACCACTTTTCACTTATATTCGCTTCGAGTTGGCATGGAACAATACTGCCGTAAGGGCGGTCACGTGCCGCTTATATAGCAGCCCAGTAGTAGCCGTCCAGAAACTACCACAAACTTCCACAAAGCTCCGCTCATTCCGACCGAGGGGCGTGACGAATAATCTAGAAAAAACGCAAAGTTTCCATACGATAGAAAATAGTTCGACCACTCGGCAAGAGATGGCGTTACTGTGCGCAACGTCCACTAGTTCGGATATATATTCAATTCAAATGTAATAATTGAACTCTCTTCACTCCTCGTATTTTTTCGGTATAATATTAGGTAATATTTGGCTTATTTCGGGGGGGGGGGGTTGGACCCCCAAAACCTCCCCCGCCCCCTTGGAACAGGGAAGAGCCTAGAATTAGATAGGTAAACAAATTTAAATTTTTTGGAGGAATGGAAAATATGTTAAATATCTACAAAGACATATTTGTTTATGTTTTAGTAATATAGTAACGGGTAAATATAATGTTACCCATTGCATCAAAATAAATTATTAGATAATGTGTGACCGGTTACGTCAGGTAGATTGAAATGATATCTACCGACATAGAGATGTGAACTCGGCAGTTGGAGCATGTTATGAAATATACAGTGACATTCTGGATGATCGCGCAGAGGAGTATAAACCAAATGCCAAAAAGACGGAAATTGAAGCTATGGATAACAAATGGCTTAGTCAATGGTATTAGAGCCAGAGAGCCATTATATCGAAAGTCGAAGGCAGTCTCAAAAAGGCAGTCTTGAACTTTTAAATAACTATAGAAGTTACAGAAATTATTTAGACAAACTATTGAAACTGGTGAAAAGGAAATACTTTAGAAGACAAATTGCCAAACGCTTAACCATTTTAGGGGGGATACCTGGGTCAGTTACAAAGCAAGTCGAGCAAGAGCAGCAATACATAAAGTGCGAGAGATCTTCCCTGTTGTATAAGGTGAAGTCACATGCTCCTGTTGACCAAATAGATGCAAATAAGAGTACGGGACAATATGAGCTGGGAACTCAAATGCTAAAAATATTAAAAATCAGATTGCTCCAGTAGGGGCTCACATGTTTAATATATCAATCTCAACCGGAGAATATCCTCGTCAATTAAAAAAAAGTTGAGCTTGTACCAATTTTTAAAGGTGGTAACAGTTCGATCTTTGAGAGTTATCGGCATATTGTGATTTTGCCGGTGGTATCAAAAGTTTTTGAAAAATTAATGGTACCAACAGTTAACTAAATTATTTAAATAAAATAAAGTTTCTTGCAGAAACTCAGCACGGCTTTAGGAAGGGTCTGGAAACGAATCCAGCCTTGTTTTCGTTTACCAATTACTTGTATAAAAACCTCACCAAACTGGAACTATCTGCAAGTGGTTCTATGGTTATTTATCTGGAAGAATTCAGATTGTTAAAGTAAATGGGTATAAAAGCACAGAGAGATCAGTGTTCAGGGTACTGTGTTCGGCCCAAAATTATTTAAAATTTATATAAATGCCCTTAAGAATAAAGGGCTTCATTTTTACATCTGCTGATGACACAGCCCTGTTATACGCAGGGTATACAAAATTAAAAGTGCTGCGAAACATTCAAAGCGATTTAAAAATATTGAAAAGCTGGTTTGTTGGAAATAAAATTCTCGTTAACATTGATAAGACTAGGATGCTTAATTTTGCACTTCAGAAACCCTAGCACTTTAATGAGCCTATTAAATGGCATCATTTAAACTGTAGAGATGCATCATGTGATTGTATAGAGGCAAAACTACTACAAAAAATATACTACGCTCTTACTAATTCTATTTTAACATATGAAATTATTGCTAGGGATCGCACATACAACACCCACCTTGAGTCGATTGAGAGAACGAAAAAAAGATTTCTAATGATAATGTGCAAAAAACCAACCCACCACCCGAGTAGAGAACTTTTTGTTATGACAGGAATTCTTCCTTTAAAATAACAGTATTATGTGGCCATAGCTGTTCTCTTACATAAGCATCTTAGCTCTTTGTGGTACACATATAAGCAACACGTTCATTATGACACAATGGCTGGTAGTGCGACTATTTTAAACATTCCATTCACTAACAAAACTAGAGTGAGAAAGTCCTTTTACGTCTGAACCTTTCGGTTATTTAACCTCTTGCCATAAAACATAAGAGATAACATTGTGAAGAAGAATATTAGTTATCAATAGGCATTTAAGTAAAATATAAAGAAATTGTGCGCGCCTCATTCAGTTCGGTGTTGTCAGCATGGCTTAATTGATTTCCCTTGTACTTGGGCTTTAATATATGGGCCCTTTTTCATCTTTTTGTTTTTATTTTATGTCATGTGAATACCTGTGCTAAGTATTGTGACGGTTTTTCTTTTTCTAAAATTTCTATTTTCTTTTATTGAGTTTGACCCACACACACAAGCAGTGCTGTTAGCGTAGGATCTAGACATACAGGCTGTATGGTATTGTATTGAAAATGGTTGTATTGTATATTGTATAGTTAAGTGATGTTGTCTTCCAAGGCTGGAAGACATAGTTGCTGGTTTATCGACATAGACCAAAGATTTAATATAACTCCAAAGAAAATAATCTAAAAGTATTAAATCATATGACCTTGGTGGCCAGTTAACAAGTCCGTTTCTCGAAATAGCTTTCTTACCAACTTATTCGCTCGATAAATCGATTGTTGCGTTGACTGTCTGATATGAGAAGCCGTTCTGTTGGAACCACATCATTAAATCAAATTTTTCACGTAATCGAATAACAAAGCCCAAATTCCTGCTAATGAAGACGCATTGACAAATCTGAATCTTCTCAACACTGCTAGCAACAACCGTGATATTTGTTTCGCAACTCAAAGCCCCCATAGACAAGAAGTAGCGATATTATTTGATGTTTTCAAAGCTTCTAGTTGTAAAGTTTTGTCGGTCGATATTTTAATAAGTTGGTTGTGAATCTCAATAGGTATTTCAGCAGCTGCAACAACATTTTCATCAAACTGATTGAGAACCCATCTTTTAGAGAAATCATCATTGCTTTTTTTTCTTTATTTGGGTTGATCTAAAACTCGAAAAATATAAAAAATATCAGTTCTTATGTAAATAAAGAATCACTGGGTAAAAACAAAAACCAAACGGAGACAAATTTCTCAGTGATTTGTTTTTGTAATAAATTTGCCTAACGAACAAAATTTTAAGAATATGAAGATGTTCTAAAAAAATATACAAACTTTTAACGTTAACGTTTCGGGAAGTATTCTCCTCCCGTTTTCAAAACGAATCTAAAAATAAAGTATATTAATTTCTATAAATTATGAAAAGATAGAAAGTAAATATATTTTTTGTGTGACAATGATACTTAGACAATTAGTTTTTAATAACAGTGACATACCAACAAAAAAATATATATAGGTGAGGTTTACCGTGTGATTGTGATTGTTTATTGAAACTCTTAAATGTTTTTAATTGTATTCTTTAGAATCGGGAACCAAATTGAATTTAAATCTACCGAAGACATAGCAATACAGTTATTTTTATTTAAATTAATTACAGCGGTTTCTTTTAATATTCTATATTTTGTTGCCGATTCTTTTAATACCGTTAAAAAAAATATGAACACGCCACAATCATTCAGACATTATCATCATTGATATTATCATTAATGGCATCGTTTTCAATGTCCTGGATGTTTTAAAAACCCGAATTACTTTGTGAAAAAAATAATTTTATAAGCTATCTATAAAATATTTGTTTTATAGTGGACAGTATTATATATATATTATATTATTATACATAGTATTATATATTTATAACTCAAAAATTTTTGTACATAATTCAATCTATATTATTCAAGTTTATTAAATTGAATTCATAAATATATTTACATCTGGTACTTTACGCACGGTCCTCGTAAAGGCCGAGTGACGTATTTGAATTTCTCTCACAGTAAACAAGAATGAAGACGCGAGTTTTGCAAATGACAGACCCACGTCGGTGGCAGGAAGAAGCGAGCACGACCGAGCATCAACTCTCGCATGGTTGCACATTGATTTTCAATCGGTTATTGCAAAATCAGCTGAATCGGCGATAGTTTTCACCATTCGGCTTAGTTACAGTGATGTCTTTTAAAGTTTTGAGTTTTGTGATTCATCGGGTTAATTAAGTGACCAATTTTGTTGCAGTTTTCTTTCTGGAAAACTCAGTCGTGATTTAATTTAATCCTTTGGCATTAATGTAATGAAAAACGAACGAGAAATTAATCCGAAAATATTTCGAAACAAGGTATAAAATTAATTTTATACTTAATGAAGGCCCGGCTCTGTTTACATTTCTTGGAACTTTGTCGGATTTTGTTACGGCAGGGGTTGTTAAGAGTTTATTGCTGTGAATCGGTCAACGATATATCTTGAATCCCACTTTAACATATTTTAAGAATCCCACTGTAGATCGTTTATCGGTGGTGATAAGTGGTAACTATTACCTTTTTGAGATGTCATGAGGGAAGAAATATGTTTCATTGCCACAC
This sequence comes from Cosmopolites sordidus, assembly GCA_031761425.1. NCBI lineage: Eukaryota > Metazoa > Arthropoda > Insecta > Coleoptera > Curculionidae > Cosmopolites > Cosmopolites sordidus. Next base: position 40,384 of record JARFXV010000581.1, on the reverse strand, counting down.
TGTTTCATTGCTCGCAAAGATCTAAGGAGAAAAATGTATGTACAATGTGCTTGTAGATACAAAACATCTAACATGGTTTTGAACAATGGAAGATTCGTATGGGTGTATAGGTGTATATTGAAGGTGATATTAATAGTAAAGTATTGAAGTAAGGTATATTGATAGTAAGTATGGATGAACTCAAAATAAAATGTAATGCAATGTAAATGTAAAATGTTTTACGTCAGTCTCGTTATTTAATAGTCACACCTCGTATTTATATTTATATTGCAATAATTATTTTTAGGAAAACTTTTTCACAAAAACGAAAGAAAATCTTTTGGCAAAAGTCAAGAAACACAAACCGAAAGTTTTGAATTTAATTTGTAAAGTTTTCTTTTCGGCATCTCCATCTCCATCGTAGACTATCGCAAATCATTTTAATTTAAAACAAAAGCAACGCTGTAAAATGCAATTAGTTACGACTGATTAATTTAGAAGTCGCCAACTTCGATCTCTCCTATTCCGATTTTATTATTTCCTTTTTGTATTAATTTCTTCGACATCTTTTTTCTTAATTCAAATATCGTGTTTTCGAATTCCGGTAACCGCCTCCAACTTTATTTTAATTGCATTTCTTCATTACCATAATGATGAATTTTTATATTCCGCAATGGAATAATCGAGAATTTTTGTTTTAATATTTTATATAGTCTTGTTATAAGTACAATACAAGCTCGATAATGTGAACACTCGTTTTTCTGAACAGCTATTTAAAATTTACAACAATTTTGTCGCTTAATTTTGTAGTGACAGTTGAATAATGTGAACAGTGGTGACCTCTCGTTAACGTGAACAAGTGCACATGTGTTTAAAAACTTGTCTCAAACATAACCTATTTTATATAATAAACAACTTTTGCATTTGTGTTCTCGTCTCGAAATCAGTGTAGTTTTGGTATCAACATGTTCAGACCAAAGAGTAAATGTTTTCTACTGCAAGAGAAGTAAAATATACTGGAAAAATGATAGCCTGTTAATTTAATTTTAAATGTTTTGTAAAAATTTCGGGTGTTATTTTTTTGGAAATCTTTTTCTATTTCATTAAGTTGATTGTTTTCATGTTATCTTTTAGTTTGTCTAATTAGCTTCGATGTTTCTTTTCTTACTTCTAAAAAGATGTTATAATTTATTGCTGTTGTTTGACTGTTCCACTCTTTGAATGCTTTACTTCGGTTTAATACTGCTTGCTCACAAACTTTATCCCACCACGGATGTTTTCGACGTTTTTGTCAAAGGGACCAACTTTAAGGCCGTTTTGATAATTTTTTGTTTCAATTCTTGCCAGTTCTGTGCTGGTTGTTTATCAAGCTCTTCTGTTAGGGTTGCTTTTATTTTCGTAGGGTCGAACTTTGGGATTAACAGTATCTTTTGAATAAGTTTTCGAGGTTTTAAGCTAAGTTTGATTCTAGTTAAGTAGTGATCCGTTTCTATGTTCGCTCCTTTCCTGACTTGACTATTCAAAATCTCTTTATAATTGGGGTACGAAATGGCAACATGGCCAATTTGAAATTCACCCATGTACGTGTTTGGGCACATCCAAGTCTTTTGTTTTGTTATTTTTTTTCTGAAAATGGGCGAACATAGTTCAGCCAATCTTCTCCCATTATGGATAGTCCATTTATGAGGGGGAAAACTGCCGACTGTTTTCCTGTACTTTTTTTCTTTCCCTAGTTGGGTGTTGAAATCACCCAATAGGATTTTTACATGGTTAGAGGGAATTTTAGAAAGAGTCTTATCCAGAATTTCCCAGGACTTATTTACTTCTTCAGGATTAGAGTTATTTTCTTCGTTATCTGGGAGGTGTGCATTGATTAATGTATAGTTTTTGTTAGCACACTTGAGAGATAGTGTCATAAGTCGATTATTCACTGGCTGGATATTAGTTATAGAACTAAGAATGGTTTTTGAGATAGCGCAAGCAACACCGAAATGTGGTGTATTTTTGAGTATTCTTTTGTCCGTTTTACTTTTAAAAAGTCTTTAGTTGCCGAAGTTCAAGATGTTATCATCTATCAACCTGGTTTCTTGCAGAGCTAAAATTTGGATTTTTGCTGATTCAATGTTCGCCCCAATTCGTGTAGTTTTCCTGGACGCAGGAGAGAGTTAATATCTACTGTTCCAAAGAAAGTTTTTGTTTTCGGTTTTAGACGTTGACTCCGACCCCTGAAAGATTTTGCGTTTAAACCCGGATGCCCCAGAATCCGAAAGTTCGGTTGTACCAGCAAACCTGGCAGAGAATTGCTTAGCTCCTGGGGTAATTTTGTAATTACTAAAACGCTTCATCTTGTACTTTGCATTAAAGCTTTGAACCATGACGGTTCAAAGGTTAAGACTGGAGGGGTTAGTTCCAGAATTTCAATTTCAGCCGCACCACTGGTGAAGAGACGCTGACCACTCAACCGCTTGATACAAGTCAGACGTTAAGTGGATTTAGTTTTTTTTTGCCTTGGTTCGGGGCTGCTTATTTTGAGATATTCGCAGCTGTCCATTAATATCTAATGGAACTTTCACTATCCACCACCCGTGACCCGTCCAGTACCTTAGGCGAGGTATGCTGGACAAATAACGTATTTATTTTGATTTAATTTAAATGATATAAAGACAAGTAAAACCTACATATTTTTAATTGAAACAAAATGTTTTAAACAACATTTTTCAGAAAAAACCTCCACGAGAAATCTACTAGTAATCTACTAGTTGGGTAATTTCATTATATTTAATTCTTAGACTTATTGATGCTGTGATTAGATCGATTGTAATACTTGTTTATTAAAAAGATTTTTACTTTTTGATCTGTAGAAAGTTTACTTTTTTCATTAGTAGAATATTCAGTATTTCATTAGTAACCAAATCACATTTTCATTTAGAAAATTTGACTAATCTTTTAGATAAAAATTCACTGATTTAAGATTGACAAGTTTCACTAGTGGAAAAAGTGGATAACTATAATTGGAGATTTTTGAATAATGAATATTCACTGCGAATTAGTAGATTTTTACTAATTCAACTTTAGAGAGTGGGTTTCAAGATTTTCGTACTGAATAAATATTTAGGAATCAGAAACCTCTCGTAGGTAGCAATTGATGAAGGTGCAAATTAAATAGTTTGACATTTATTGGGAAACTGTTTATATATGTTTTTCTTTGGTTAGTGATAAAATATTAAATATATTGCATAGAATAATGTGAAATAATGTATATAACTTATCCTCATCCCCCTTTTTTTTAAATTTAAATATCATGTTCCTAAATCGCGGAAGAGCATTTCAACTTCATTTAAATTAACTTTCATTACCATACTGATGGGTTTTTATGCGCGAGAACCGAATGCCCGAGACCCATAAAATTTATTGAAACGATTTGACTTTTCTCTTTTCTTTTTTTTTTTAATTCGGCTTAACTATTACTTACCAGTTTTTGAGTACGGTCTTAGAGCGTGGTTGATAACTCATTCTGATAAAAGGACAGGATTCGTTTCTAATAAAACCTACGAAAAATATTCGTTTCTTAAATGGGTATTGAATAGATTGCTTCTTAATTTAAATGGAAGGTGAATGCATTTTAAATGCGTTTAAGATAATGAGACTTGTGGGTTTGTATATGCCTTGATGCTGAAAGAGTTTTTATTTTTAAGCTTATGTTACTGAGTAATAAGCAGGTATATATATATATATATATATATATATATATATATATATATATATATATATATATATATATATATATATATATATATATATATATATCGAGTTTTTTTACTTCTTTGGACTGCGTCCAACGAGATAACAGTAGTTGGTCAGAAGTTGTACACCCCCGAACGTTGAGTTCCACAATCTCATGAGGAACGCACAATAACCTGCGTCTCCGCCATAATAAGCAATGGTTAGTTGCTTGACCGGGAGGAAGCCCAACCCATCCCTTACACTGGAGGGCACATGTTTCGTCTGTTGGTGGTTAGACTCATCAGGGTACCGACATATACTCTCTCACCAAGAATAGCGATCCTCCAATGTAAGGGATGGGTGGGGCTTCCTTCCGGTCAAGCAACTAACCATTACTCATTATGGCGGAGACGCAGATTGTTGTGCCTTCCACATGAGATTGTGAAACCCAACGGTCGGGGGTGTATAACTCCTGACTACTGTTGTCTCGTTGGACGCAGTCCAAAGAAGTCAAAAAACTCGATTTATAAGCCATCCGACGAGAAATCGGCGAAAATATGGGTTGGTTGGTTATGGGGAGGGACCCCTATATACCAGGTGTCCCATTAAGGATGGATTGCGGCCGTATCTTGAAAACTATTTATCCCACAGCTTTGGGGAAAAAAAATTGTACTAAAAATGATCATGAGAAATTCACCAAAAATATTTTTAAGCTTCTAAAACGACCGCAAGAGGGCGAGACGAGCTAAACATTTTTAAAAATATTTTTTTTTGTGTATTTTCAAGTGTTAACCGAGTAACAAAAATTCTCAGTTATAATTAGCAAACTGTCTGCTACAACTTTGTTTTATGACATTTTGTCGTAACTTCGCGAATATAGAAGTGGGGGGGAGTTTTACCTATTTAGATAAAAAGTCGTCTAATGTGGCACGAAGAATTTGGACTAGTCCTAAGCCTGGGTAAAGTGTGAAGGAAGGTAAACATTAGGTTAATATTTTTTTAACTTAATGCAGGTAGTAGTGAAATAATAACTGATTTTTTCAGAAAAATCGAAATATCTCTTGACATGTCAGAGATATCGATTTCGGGTTTTCACTGGACGATTCCTCTTTAAATTGCCTTTCTTGCCATGTATTAAAAGCTGTACCATTCTATTTGAAAAAACTGAACAAAACTTCAAAAAACTATTGTTGAATGTAACACCACCTCGCGGTTTCATTTATAAACTAAATAATTTATCTCCCAGATTATCTGATTGTCCCAGCAATTGCCTTTTAAATGAATCCAAATTGAGAAAAATCGGTTAAGGCAAACGGACATTAGACGACTTTTTATCTCAATAGGTAAAACTCCCCCCCCGCCCCTCTATTCGTGAAATTACGACAAAATGTCATAAAACAAAGTTGTAGGAGACAGTTTGCTAATTATAACTGAGAATTTTTCTTATTCGGTTAACACTTGAAAATACACAAAAAAAATGATTTTAAAAAATATTTAGCTCGTCACGCCCTCTTGCGGTCGTTTTAGAAGCTTAAAAATATTTTTGGTGAATTTCTCATGATCATTTTTAGTACAATTTTTTTTTCCCAAAGCTGTGGGATAAATAGTTTTCAAGATACGGCCGCGATCCGATATATATATATATATATATATATATATATATATATATATATATATATATATATATATATATATATATATATATATATATATATATATATATATATATATTAGAAATCTAAATGGCCCAGATTTACGAAACGTCAAAGAACGTCACAAAGATTAACAGTGACAGCCGTCTACTTAATTATTAAGATGCATTTCGATATTCATGTAATCGTGCATCGATTTAAAAAAAAGTCAATTTTCTCGAAAACCATCTATCAATTTTTACCAAAAAATGTCTGCGATTCAATAATTTGATTTAAAAAATTAAAAAATATGAACAAACCAAAAAGTTTTGGTAGCATTTACCAAGGAGACGCCCCTATCTAAAATACAACTACTTGAAGTATAGAGTTTCACGACTTTGCATAAACCGTTTCGAAAATATTGCGAAAAAACGATCTTCAGAGTTCCCCCTTTAAGAAGCTCTAGCCCAATTAAGAAGCAATTTTTGGGGTATGTTTATAAATATAAATTTTTGGGGTATGTTTATAATAATAGGTTTGATCGAAAAATTGTGAACTGGACCCGTGGAGAAAAGCATTAAAAAGCTAAGGAAGTTCACCCGTGCTCCACGTCATGCTTTGCCATTCCTTCATCCGCCATCCAAAGCATCAGTAAGCGCCTCCCAAGAGGTTTAGGTGTCCAGCTTGGAGCCCAACTGATGACGGCTTAAGGCTAGAAACCGGCCTTGGGAGACGCTTGCTGGCGCTTTGGATGGCGGATGAAGGAATGGCAAAGCACGACGTGGAGCACGGATAAACTTTCTTAGCTTTTTAATAGTTTTCTCCGCGGGCCCAGCTCACAATTTTTCGATCATATATATGTATATATATATATATATATATATATATATATATATATATATATATATATATATATATATATATATATATATATATATAGATTTTCTTGGACTGCATCCAATGAGACAGTAGTAGCTGAGTGTCATCACACACCCAACCATTTGGTTCCACAATCCATGTGGAACACACAACAACCTGCGTCTCCGCTTAAATGAACACTTTTGTTGGTTGCTTGACCGGGAAGGAGCCCCGGGAGACGAAACATTGTCAATGTCATCGAGTTGAAGGGATAGGTGGGGCTTCTTCCCTTCCTAAGAATCACCAGGTGAAGTCAGGCTGTCATTAGACTTTTGAAATTGAAAGACTTAATATTCGGTCAATAAAAATGGATGAGTCATTCATCTGAATCAATGAAATATTATCAATAAAATATTTAAACTTTTCAAAACTTATGCACTATGAGCTATAGGAATGAGAAAATGGAGACATTTTTTGATGATTTTCCTATCAGTAATATACAGTTGAAAGAGTATTAAGAACACTGAATGACTCACAAGAATTAAAATCAAACGGGACGCGGAAATGGATTCGGTACTGTGGATCACATACAAGTTATCCAGCAGACTATACCACTGTGTTTGTGCTGTGTTTGGCTTTTATAGACTATGAAAAGGCATTTCACTTAATCTCAAAGCAATCCATTATGGATGCATTGTTTACCAATGGTGTGGACAGAGCCAATGTAAACCTACTGGAATTCATGAATGATGAGACGACGGTTCACATTGACGATATTAAAGTTGAAATCAAGTTAGAACGGGGTGTATGGCTGGATGACGCAATGCCATCTTTTCTTTATCATCCCTGTTTTCTTTCTCAGCGTAATAAAAATCAATGGTTTATACTTAAACGATCTTATCTTCGCAATAGTTACAAAAATACACACAAAAGGTGTAAAAGGTGGGAGAACCATTTTGCTTGAACCATAAATTTGCCGAGGATATCTAAGTAAACTAGTGGGGTTCCATACTCCATGGTAGCCATATTTGCCGAGGATAGAAGAATTTATATTTTGGAAAGGAATTTGGATATTGTGGATCACTATTCCTGCCAGATCTCTATCAATGCAAAGACTTCAAATAGCACAGAGGGATATGAGCATACCTATCCTTGGCCTTACAAGACAATATAGAAAGTCCTGCATATGGATCAGAGTACAAACAAAAGTATGTGACATTACTTGAGGAGTAAAGGAATTGAAATGGAGATGTGTAGGCCATATAGTGAAGCGATGTGACGACAGATGAACAATGACAATCGTAGAGTGGATATAGCTTGATCACAAATGTCTACGAAGTACATCGAAAACACAATGGACTATTACATCATCAAGTCAAGTCGGCCTCGAGCTGAATACAAGGAAAATATCTTAGGGAGACAGTCAGGTCTAGACCATAACAGCAGTCGGAACAACTTTTTATCGCCTTTGTTCACTTGTGACAATGATACTTACCAGTAATCGTTTTCCCTTTCTTAAGATTGTTAATGAGCAAAATTTCATTCATATTCAAAAATGGAGTGACCATAATTCTCCTACCTGACTTCTGTGTTTGTGGTCGCTTTGCTTCTTTTCCACCTCCTTTGCAGATTGATTTATAAAATCTCATATGTAGTGATAAATCCAAATTTCATCAACAGTTAGTAATCGAAAAAGAAAATTCCTTTTATTTAGTTTAAATAAATCCAGACATTATCTTCATTTTGCAATGATTCACCGCCTCATTGTTTCGCATTATTTTTGAGAGTTTTTTAAGCTAAAGTCGATCACGATCAACTCTCATGGATTATACAACATAAGGATATTACAATATAAGGATATTACAATATCCTTAATTTTTTCTCTCACTTCTTTTGGTTGTTCTCCTCCTTTTTTCCCTTGTTTTTCTTTCTTCTTTTCCTTTATTTTATTTTCTAGTATAGAAATTTTCTCTCTAATATAGAAATCATATGTTCTCTGAATTATGCGTTAATATGTCGAACATTAAAAAGTAGTTACAATAAACTTAATACCTAATTAAATTAAAATTAACTCTAAATTATGTAGTTAAATGGACGACCACCGACACACCCTGTTATTGAATCCCAGTGAATTCTTGCATCGCTTATAATGAATTCGCAATTAAAGTTGAACGCGTCGTATTTTGTGTTTGAAGTAAATCAACTCAAGTACACCATCGCGGACAGGCGTTGTTGCCAAAGTGATATATCTCCTGTCCGGGTACTTCGTGCATAGTTTCGCCGGGGTGATAATGGAAATATGTAGGCCTAGCACGAATCTAATTATGTTTTGCTAGAATCTATCTTGAAGAGGCATGGAACAGATGGCATCAGAGAGAAATTTATGTCAGTCAGACAAACTTTTATAACCATTTGTATCTAAATATTGTAATATGGATTATTTGACTGATTTTATTTTGTTTTTACAATTGGTAAGAACGAGTTCCTTAGCGGAACAAAGTAAAGGTAAAACAAACTGATACATTTAAACCTCCGTCGGTCGCAACCATTTGGCGCCTTCGGTCACAATTTTAAATTGCCGTAACTCCCATCCCCCTTGGATTTAGGGGACGTTCTTTCGCACTAGCCTTCTTTAGAATCTAGGTTAACGGATTAAAAAAAAATTATTACACAAAAAGCACAATTTCCATTTTTTCGCCCTCCACCGTAGTTGATTCAAAATTTGGACTGAATGGTGACTTCAACGTTAAAAAACCACATAGGTACTTGAATCTGATCTTGGTGAGCTCAGTCCGCCTCAGATTCGCTGGATCCAGACTTCTCAGAAAAAGTTTGAAGCATGACAACTGTACACTCATCGTTGGCGTTATTGGCGTGTTTATTGCAGATCGGCTTGACACAACCTAGACATTTCAACACGGTAAGCTTCCTCAAACCAGTTTCAGTCGTGCAGGGACGATGCACCTACGCCTCTTGAAGGATTATTCGTTCTTATCATCATCATCATCAAAATTCCTTGTGGGGTTGAACTTCCTCAGACGCATTTGAAGACTGGAGAAGATTCCGTGCTTCATTTGGCTTCTTCTTTGCAGCTCTGGAAGAGTAAGCTCATGAGACAACTATTTGAGAAACACCCTTCTGCGTAATGACACAAGATAATTGCCGAGATGGGTGATGGGGGAGTTGATCCCAGCCACATTCATCATCGTATAAAAGATTACCATTGGCCATCGCTTATTGTTTCGGCATACATCATAAGTTGAGTACATTTGGTCTGCAGTATCCACTCTATCGTTTGTGGAATTGTAGAACGTTATGATCTCTGGCTTTATTTCCTGTCTAGATGATGGATCAAGAGAGTCGTCATTATGAAGGAAAGAAACGAGGATCACCTTTTTTTGTACTCTTGGAATGAACGAGAGGGGACCTCTCCCATCCCCCTTCCACCCCCTTCCAAAGAATGGTGGTAACTCCCTCTTATTTTTCCTTACTGTGGCAACGTAGATGGGCTTATACTTTTTGAGTTCATTAACAAGCGCAAAGTCGGTAAACCATTTGTCTGCTGTGATGTTTCGCGCACTTCCCAATAAGAGCAGTGGTTCGTTACTCACTTTGAAAGGGCCTTTAGGCTGTAAGTCAGCGTATACTTCCAAGTTGTACGTGTAGGTCATCTTTGCATCCACGACGGCGAACGATTTGATTCCATACTTGTTGAGTTTCGAGGGAATGTACTGACGCAAAGGGCATCGTCCTCAGAAACCTGGGAGAATTTCATCGATTGTAACGTTCACCCCCACTCCCACAAAATAGTTCTTTCGACAATTCTCGACAAATACTTCAAATATTTCACGAATATGACAGAGCCTGTCATAATGTTTTATTTGGTCTCGCGAATTACAAACGTCGAAGGATTAAGGTTTTAAACCGGCTTGAAATCATCACGAGGCCAAACTTTCCAATTCCATCATTTTCTTGACCCCACAGTTCCTCCAAAACTTTGACGGTTTCCTTTATAAGCCCCTGCAAGGTAAAGTAAACCAATAAATTCACTGATATCACTTCAATGATATCTCCCCTCTATCGTTTAAAGTCTACGTTGATCCTCTCAACATATTGATTTGTGTATTTCACTGTGATTTCGAGCATGGGATCTGTGAAAAAGTGAGTCCAACATTCTACTGGGGTTTTGGCCGGTCTCGCTGCACCTACGACCCCTGGAAGGCGAGTAATAATGTTTTCAGGTCCTCGGCGCATACCCTTATTCGGTGGCTTCCTGATCCATTTCTTCTTCTTATCCTTCCCTAATGCCGATGGTCCTTCTTCTTTTTCAGTATCAGAAGCTTCTTCATCATCAGAATAGTGAGTATACTCCTGTTCAGTAGCCGTATTGCCTTTTTTTTCTTCAACCCCATCTTCTGACGCAATATTACTTTCTTCACCAAAATCTTCTGCTTGCACTGGATCCTCATCATCATCACCTGCTAGAAAATTTGTTAATTACTCGACATCGTTTTCGTTACTCAAATCGAACCTCGTGTTCACCATGTTATCTAAAAATCTGAAACCAAGGACAAATGAAGTAAATGAATTTACCCATAATGAGTCGGCAATGCTATTGGGTCGCAATGTGCGATCTACGCACACCTCATTCCATAAATCGGACTAAATAATCTTATAAACTGATGAAATATAACCAATATAGGTAAATGCAAGACAAAACAAATTAAAATACGAATCTCACGTAATGTGACGTTTTCAGTCGCAATGTGCCTTTTCGGCTAGGTGCTCTGTCTCTGGACCCTGTGATGACGGAGTGACTACTACGGGTGGGAGGTCGGGGAGACTTCCCCGACCCAGCACAGTACTGGAGATCGGAGCGCCTATATATATATATGACTGTAGTGTAAATGAAACGTTTCTACTCTCAATATAGCGACATTCATTGCATACTTACCTACTTCGGACACTAAAGGGTTGAAGCGTTCTACCGACAACCTAACTTGCACCGCCCTCTGTGAGAAACTTATAGAACTCTCAGGTAATTATAACCCTTTGTCATATAATAAACAAATAATTTGCAATAAAAAAAGATTGCGACTATAAATTGAGATAAGCTATCCTATCTCTCAAGTTGGACCAAACTGCACACAATGTGTAAAATTTCATTAAAACCGGTTCAGTAGTTTTAGGAGTTCATCGAGGCCAAACAACGTGATACGAAATTTTTATATATAAAGATATATATATATATATATATATATATATATATATATATATATATATATATATATATATATATATATATATATATATATATATATATATATATCCACTTCACTCCAGTTCCACTTCACAGTGGAAGTGGAACTATCAAAGTTGATAGCTCCACTTCCTCCGGATCTTGTCACACAGCAAATCGGTTTGACAAAGCAATCTCCAAACCGCTTCCTCTCTCCAGTAGCTTCCCAGAATCCACTTTGCCGTTCTTTGATCTTACCATTCTTTCGCGTACTCGTCGACAGTTAATCATATCTTTATATATATATATATATATATATATATATATATATATATATATATATATATATATATATATATATATATATATATATATGAGCAATGGTTAGTTGCTTGACCCGAAGGAAGCCCCACCCATCCCTTACATTGGAGGGCACATGTTCGGTTAGTGGTTAGACTCATCAGGGTACCGACATATGCTCTCTCGCCATGAATAGGGAGTTCCCCTCCACAATCGAACAACCCATATTTTCGCCGACTTCTCGTCGGATGGCTTATAAATGGAGTTTTTTGACTTCTTTGGACTGCGTCCAACGAGACAACAGTAGTCAGGAGTTATACACCCCCGACCGTTGGGCTCCACAATCTCATGTGGAACGCACAACAACCTGCGTCTCCGCCATAATATGTAAGGGATGGGTGGGGCTTCCTTCCGGTCAAGCAACTAACCATTGCCCATTATGGCGGAGACGCAGGTTGTCGTACGTTCCACATGCGATTGTGGAACCCAACGGTCGGTGGTTCATAACTCCTGACTACTATTGTCTCGTTGGACGCAGTCCAAAGAAGTCAAAAAACTCCAGATATATATATAACGCGTGAAAAGTCTGGTCAACTTAACCCGCATTTTGATTGTAGAAACAAAAAAATCATTTATATAACACTCTTATTAGAAAACTCTTTACTGTATCTTCTCTATGTTTCAATATTTTCATTCATATAAACATTTAGGAGCGAAACAGAACCCACTCATTGCTGAACTGTCCTCGTAAGTATAAATTCAATCGTATAACTTCTGTAATTTTTAAATTATAAACATATAAAATACTTAATGTATAAATTAAATGACAAACCAAGTAAAAATTAAATGGTATTTATTTTATTCCAAACAGTTTGTAGAAACGCGTTAAACTTTTCCATTGGATTACGATGTCGGAAATATTTCAACACTTTGGTAATTATTGATTCGTTTACTGACTGAGGAAACCTAAAATATATACAACAAAAACGGCAAATATATTAAATGTTTACATTCAATTAGACAAAACGTTGGGAATACGACTGATATGGGCTGTTCGCTTCTTTGAACAAACAATTGTCAGTAGAATGTTGTTGGTCTTTGTTGCGAACATTTCCACGCAAATCAAACCAAATATGTACTCACTACTAGAATATGTTATTGCTACTACAAACTTTACCTTGAAGCTGAGATGTATTTTTGATATTTTACCTTCCTTCAAATTTTGTATGTATTGGATTGCTGCAATGTGCTTGAACTGCTCCATTTAAATTTTTTCAAGTGTTTCAACAATTGATTTTCTTGATTTAATCCGTTTTAGAGCGAACAAATAGCTTCACTAAATAAAAACAAACAAATTTAATTTAATCTTTATTAACTATATCGAGTTATAAAGTGAATGTATAATCAATTCTTCTAATGGAATCTTCGGTGTGAAACACTAAACTCAAAGAGATTTACCACTTCGAAGCATCGAATCACTTTTTTTAAAGTTTCCGTCGCACGTTTCGCTAACGATGTTAGCATCATCAGGAGATGATTTAATCTGTAAGAAAATCATGATCTGAGATAAAGGACCTATTCCGTTTAGGCAACTTTTTCAATTATTAATGTAAGGCTCAGTAAACTTTCGCGGTTCACAATTTTTTACACGGTTCATTAGGTAGGGTTATCATATAAATAGAACATAGTTTAGTTTTAGAATTAGATTAAATCATCTAAAAAATCATCAATAAAAAAATTAAGACTTTTCCGATTATTAATTTTAGGCTCAGTAAACTTCACGGTTCACAATTTTTTACACGCTTCATTAGGTAGGGTTATTATATAAATAGAACATAGTTTAGTTTTAGAATTAGATTAAATTAACTAAAAAATCATCAATAAAAAAATTAAGCCTTTTCCAATTATTAATTTTAGGCTCAGCAAACTTCACGGTTCATAATTTTTTACACGCTTCATTAGGTAGGGTTACCATATAAATAGAACATAGTTTAGTTTTAGAATTAGATTAAATCATCTAAAAAATCATCAATAAAAAAATTAAGACTTTTCCAATTATTAATTTTAGGCTCAGTAAACTTCACGGTTCACAATTTTTTACACGCTTCATTAGGTAGGGTTATCATATAAATAGAACATAGTTTAGTTTTAGAATTAGATTAAATCATCTAAAAAATCATCAATAAAAAAATTAAGACTTTTCCAATTATTAATTTTAGGCTCAGTAAACTTCACGGTTCACAATTTTTTACATGCTTCATTAGGTAGGGTTGTCATATAAATAGAACATAGTTTAGTTCTAGAATTAGATTAAATCATCTAAAAAATCATCAATAAAAAAATTAAGCCTTTTCCAATTATTAATGTTAGGCTCAGTAAACTTCACGGTTCATAATTTTTTACACGCTTCATTAGGTAGGGTTATCATATAAATAGAACATAGTTTAGTTTTAGAATTAGATTAAATCATCTAAAAAATCATCAATAAAAAAATTAAGACTTTTCCAATTATTAATTTTAGGCTCAGTAAACTTCACGGTTCACAATTTTTTACACGCTTCATTAGGTAGGGTTATCATATAAATAGAACATAGTTTAGTTTTAGAATTAGATTAAATCATCTAAAAAATCATCAATAAAAAAATTAAGACTTTTCCAATTATTAATTTTAGGCTCAGTAAACTTCACGGTTCACAATTTTTTACACGCTTCATTAGGTAGGATTATCATATAAATAGAACATAGTTTAGTTTTAGAATTAGATTAAAACATCTAAAAAATCATCAATAAAAAATTAAGCCTTTTCCAATTATTAATTTTAGGCTCAGTAAACTTCACGGTTCATAATTTTTTACACGCTTCATTAGGTAGAGTTATCATATAAATAGAACATAGTTTAGTTATAGAATTAGATTAAATCATCTAAAAAATCATCAATAAAAAAATTAAGACTTTTCCAATTATTAATTTTAGGCTCAGTAAACTTCACGGTTCACAATTTTTTACACGCTTCATTAGGTAGGGTTATCATATAAATAGAACATAGTTTAGTTTTAGAATTAGATTAAATCATCTAAAAAATCATCAATAAAAAAAAATTAAGCCTTTTCCAATTATTAATTTTAGGCTCAGTAAACTTCACGGTTCATAATTTTTTACACGCTTCATTAGGTAGGGTTATCATATAAATAGAACATAGTTTAGTTTTAGAATTAGATTAAATCATCTAAAAAATCATCAATAAAAAAATTAAGCCTTTTCCAATTATTAATTTTAGGCTCAGTAAACTTCACGGTTCACAATTTTTTACACGCTTCATTAGGTAGGGTTATCATATAAATAGAACATAGTTTAGTTTTAGAATTAGATTAAATCATCTAAAAAATCATCAATAAAAAAATTAAGCCTTTTCCAATTATTAATTTTAGGCTCAGTAAACTTCACGGTTCACAATTTTTTACACGCTTCATTAGGTAGGGTTATCATATAAATAGAACATAGTTTAGTTTTAGAATTAGATTATATCATCTAAAAAAGCATCAATAAAAAAATTAAGAATTATTAACCGCCATACCTAAAAATTTGAGTTTTCACTCCAGCTTCGTAAATGCATGGCAGTTAAATAAACTTCCGGAAATTTTTTGTTTTGAACGGCCAACGACTTTTTCAACGGCCTTCGTACAGCAAAAAATCTGCACTTTTTCTTAACTTAACTACATACAGTTAAGGGCAAATAAAAGACAAACATTTTGCCTTGTAAGTTACCCCCTCTGGCTTGAAAATGTGTGTTAAAAGATGTCCGTTCTCGATTTATTAGGGTGAAGCTTTAAATTATGCTAAGACGTCGGGCATTGTGCAACTAATGTGGGTGGTCTTTCAACCAATGAGTGACTTTATTATGATGTTTAAAGTTTTTAAGCACAGCATAAATATTATTCGCCAAATTTGGGAGACTTTTTTCCAGTCATGATTGTGCTTTTTTTTTTAGGCAATTCTGCCTGTTATTTGATTGATCTATGTCCTTGGGTAATATTATCACTCTATCATTTACGCGTTCAGTCCACACTTCTTCTGTGTATATATATATATATATATATATATATATATATATATATATATATATATATATATATATATATATATATATATATATATATATATATATATATATATATATACGCATGCTTATTGAAGCCAATAGAAACTAATTCATTCGAAACTAATAAATTCGAAAATATAATTTGTCCAATATGTGCAGTTAGGTCTGTATTTTATAGATTCATTGGGATTCCAATGTTCACATTAGTATACAATTCGCCCAAGAGGTTGTGTTCTCTAATAAAATAATAAAAAGTATTAAAAACTTATATTTGCTGGAAATTAAATGAAGGTATTTTTAAAGTTATTTCAATAAAATAAATAAAAACAAATAAAACTTATCTATTTGTGAAAGTTTCAAAAACAGTTTCTTTACTTTATAATACACAAAAATACATTGCAAGTTGTACATCTTATTCGCGTTCTGCCTGTGTATTTTGTATTGCTGCATCTTTTAGCGTCTTGGAGATTCATGGCCCCTGGTAAATGCGTGCCGATCTGTCGAATTTCTTTATGGAAAACTCCAACGGACCCCGGACCTCGGACGGAACACATCTTTTTTTTGGCACGTGAGTCTCTTAATCGTCCATATATTACATTTTTCTTTGAGAATTATTGTCAACAATCGGAGCTTGGGCAACTCTAACTTTAAAGCTATGAAGCCCATGAATCTCTTTTTTTTTGTAGATGATGATTCACTTTTATGCATAACCCACGCGTTGGTCACAGCCATATCCATGAAGTGTTCTATACAGCGTACAGTCCATTTTTTTGTCTTGTGGTATGATCGGTGCAATGAAATCATTCGATTAATGAGATCGACCCCTCCCATATTTTCATTATAACTAGATACAATGTCTGGCAGGGGAATAAAAATGTAACCCTTATGAACCCTATAATATCTTTTTGCAGTTTTTAAGGGATGAACCATGTATTTGGATGAAGCCATGGTCAAGTCAAGTAAAATCTTACTCGAGTCTCATAAGAACCTCTCTCACATTTTAATGTATTGTTGTCGGTTTTAAATCCAACGTCTGGGAATCTATTGGATATAATAGTCCCGGTTCCAGAAATGCCCTTTTCTAATAACATTTTAGGAAGAACAGTGCCGGTAAAATATCTATCAAAATAAACGTTCGTTTCAGGAGAATAATCTCGAACCAAATGCATAACTGCCCTTCCTCCATTGCCCAACTTGAATCTTCCGTCTATTTCTGGGTGTAGGGCGGTATTTTTTCCTTGATACACTTCTAAATCAAGAATTAGACCGTTGGGCGAGCACAACACTGAAACCTTCAGTCCAGTAGGATATGGCTTTCGAGGAACCAATTGCCTTACAATGACTTCTCCTGTAAACGGTATAATTTGTTCGTCAATACATACATTTTGAGATATTGGCAGAGAAAGGACTTTTTCTCTAAAAGTTGATATTAACGGCCTGATTTTCCATAAAAAATCATTTTGTTTTTCTTTATTGGTCACTGCCAAGTTGTTGACCGCATGTATGGCATTGCGGATGCAAAAAACCGGTCTCTGGTCATGGCTGTCGCAATAAGTGAAACTTTAAAATCACCCTCCCAGTACATCCTGATATTTGGATATTTCATTGTACTCATGAGAAATGTGATACCAACAAACTTCTTAATTTCTTGAGTTGAAGTTTTAAGGCCTACATTTTTTTGTCTGATGAAAATATTCGCAAAAGTATTTAATTGGTGACTTTTCCATGAAAACAAGTTCCACTGAGGTCTGCTCAACGCTAGGAAAAAGTGCATCTAGTTCTTCAGAATTTGTCCAATCTGGCGAAATTTTACGCTCTGTATTTGACTAACGTCTTCCCCGCTGAGCTCGCCCTCTCTGTACTCTCCCTCTCTGTGCAATTTCCTTTTCCCCCCTTTTTGGGGGTTGTATAACTGAGTTTGACAATTCAACAAACATTCCATCACTAAGGGGTGAAGCATATGAAGTTGAAACAGAAGCTTCATCTGGTCCACTTCCTATCAATCTAGGTATTTCATCACTCCCATCAGAATAATTGCATTCATCATCAATGTTTGAAAGAATTTCTTGAGGATCGGGGATGTAGTCTCCATCAGAATCATCGCTACTAACATTGATGTCACTCTCATTCAAAATAGAGAAGATTTCGTTAGCATCAATTTCATTATTTAGCTTGAATTATTCTTCAGGGCACCGACGGGTTGTTGATTGTGGATCGGTTCTTCCTGTTCTTGACGAGAAAGCACATGTCGGTGCCCTGAAGAGTCTAAACATCAAGAGACGAAACATGTGCCTTCCAGTGGAAGGGATGGGTGTACTTTCCGAGTATACAATGCCACTTTTCTTCTTACATACGCAGATACATTGAGATCTAAGTGGAATTGACATAAATTTCATTTTTTCTTTGGTAATTCTTTTAACTCTGGTGATTTACCTATTAAAACGAGTCGTTGCAATAGACTTACCAACAATCCATTTGCCTCCACAAATCTCAAGAAAAGAAAAAGAGGGGATTACGAATATCGAATGGCAGAAGAAAATAATATTATTGCTGTTTAATGGAACGATAACAATATTGTCACAATGTGTTCTAACTCTTTAGGTGCCAAATCGATTGATATTGTGAAAAAATGCCCACAAAAAATTGTTTAAATTGAACAACCATATGTCGTGAAAAGATATAATGCGTATATGGGCGGAGTAGATCGCTGTGATGAGAACATAAGCCTTATCGTACTTCCATTAGAGGGGAAAAAATGGTATTTTTCCTTAATATCTCAGTGTATTGATATGGCCGTGCAATACGCTTGGCAAATACATAAAAAACCATAAAGGTACCAAGGACCATTTATATTTTAGAAGTGTAGCTATAGCACTTCTTCAGCAGAATATAAAACCATGTAGCAATTCTAAGGGGAAACCCAGTTAAAATAAAAATATGGATATTCATTTCGATAGAATTGATCGATTTGTTATTCCACAGGACAAACAAAGTGTTGCTACTGTTGCTCAAAGACTATTACCGGGTGTCGTAAGTGTGATGTTGGTGTTCATGTCAAATACTTTGTTGCATACCACACTTAATCATTTCATGTATATAAGTAGGCGTTGCCCTTCCAGGTCCCCTAGTGCTCTGATGTAAGTGTAATATTTTTTTTATGTTCTATATCAATTGTTCTATTGGAACCTTTGGTGTGATGCACTAAACTTGAAGAGATTTACCACTAAACACCAAAACACTTTTTTTGAACTGCTCGACGCAAGTTTCGCTAACCATGTTAGCATCATCAGGAGATGATTTAATCTAATTCTAAAACTAAACTATGTTCTATTTCGTAAATCCCCAACTTTTCATGCTGCTCTACTTTACCCTTTGGATTACCCAGAACTTCTCTTAATTTATTATATGGTTTGTACACAACCTTAATGTCCACTTTTTTCAAAATTTTGTCTAGTCCTCTTGTCAACTAGGCATCAAATGGTATTACCATGAATTTCTTTGTGTTCTGATCCTTTTGAAAAGTCGAAGATTCTTTCAATAATTTTCTGAACTTATGTTTTCTAATTAGTTTATCTATAATGTTCTTATTATAACCATTCACTTCAGATACCTCCCTAATTAATTTTAATTCTTTGTTATAATTATCTTTATTTAAAGGAAAATTAATTAATCTATTTACCATAAAATTTAAACTAGCCATCTTATTTTGAAAGCTATGATTTGAATCGTTAGGAAAGTATCTCGAAGTAGTTGTCAAGACTGTGATCGAAGATATATTGGGCAAACAAAAAGATCCATATTGACAAGATATAAAGAACATATTGCTCACATTAGATATGAGAGAAATGAAAAAATCTTGTGTTGCCCAACATGCAATCGAACATGACCACATTATAGATATTAGCAATTTAAGACTAATTAAAAGTGTTAATAATAATAAGGCTTTGGATGCATATGAAAGCATTCAAATAGAAAAATGTAAGAAAATCATGAACCGAGATAAAGGACCGATTCCTTTCAGTCAACTTATTCAATTATTAATGTAAGGCTTAGTACACTTCACGGTTCATGATTTTTACACGCTGCGTTAGGTATGGTTTTCATATAAATAAAACATAGTTTAGTTTTAGAATTAGATTAAATCATTTCCTGATGATGCTAACATGGTTAGCGAAACGTGCGTCGAGCAGTTCAAAAAAGTGTTTTGGTGTTTAGTAGTAAATCTTTTCAAGTTTATGTTCTATATCCTTAAAATGAACAAAAAAACTTGAAAAAAACCACTTATTTAAAAAAAAAGTATTTTCAAGCATATCTGAGTTAACTATTATGGAAGAGGGGGCGTTAGAATTTTTTTCTTATAAAGGGGGCGGTGGTCCAGTAAATTTCCAGTCCAGTCCAGATCATTACCGGAACATAGGACGATTTAGTAAAAACCAAGATTTTTAAAATAAATTTATTTTAGTTAGGTTACATAATATGGAACGAATTTGATCCTTTTTCAATGCATCTGCAAAACATATAAGAAAAACCTAATCAGGCATGAGACTCTAAATCAAATCGAGTCTATCGGCAGCTGTACACGTTTGCTTTCAATTAGAAATTACGTCATATTAAATTTCAAGTATAAACAAACCATTAAAACGTCTAATTCCTTCTCGAGTCGTGCGCGTTCTCTAAGCCTGATTAACCCAGAACCGCAACAAAAGAAAGCATTAAACGCTAGTTTGAAGCTAAAAGAGCCTTTGTACGTTCCGAACGAACAATACGATCGCAGCTCTTGTTTATTTTGTTTTAAAACAACGACTCTATTTCTGGATAATCCATTTGTAATGGGGTAAAAATCAAAGGTTGTATATTGAGTCTTTCAACAATGAGATCCTTTTAAGAACTAATCTTGTATACAGGGTGTTTCGTATCGATTTATTTTGAAAGTGTTAAGCAGACTTAAGGTAGATCAATTCTTCTGTTGGAACCGTCGGTGTGAAACACTAAACTCAAAGAGACTTAACACTAAACACCAAATCAGTTTTTGAAACTTCTCGACGCACGTTTCGCTAACCATGTAAGTGGTAAATCTCTTCGAGTTTAGACTTAAGATAGTTCACTCGTAATGTCTGAATGATTGTGGCGTGTTCATATATTTTTTCTCCTTTATTTGGGGTTTTCGCCACTGTCTAAAACTCAAAAAATATCAAAAATACCTGTTCTTATTTAAAGAAAGAATCACTGGGTAAAAACAAAAAACCAAACGGAGACAAATTTCTCAGTGATTCTTTTTTTTTGTAATAAATTTGCCTAACGAATAAAATTTTAAAGATATAAAAATGTTATAAAAAAAATTACAAACTTTTAACGTTAACGTTTCGGAGGGTAATCTCCCCCCGTTTTCAAAACTGAACTAAAAAATAAATTATATTAATTTGCAATATATAAAGTAACGAGTGAAAGTAAATATATTTTTTTGTGTATGTCAACGATACTTACATTGACAACAATGGATTTTCATGACAGTGACATACTACCAAAAAATATATATAGGTAATGTTTACTGTGTGATTGTTTATTGTACTGATTCTAAGGCGACAGCTTTACGATACGGCAGTTAATGGGGAGCAGGTTCGATTCCCGTTCTAGGCAAAAAAGTTTTTCTAAAAACAAAAAATTCTTGTGAATGAGGTAAGAGTGTAAAATCTGACAAGGAATCACCCCTCAGTCACGCCAGTTCGAGGCTGGGTAAGGCCGGATGCCTTCTGAGAGGTGTTCTACGTTGGTCACTCGCCAGTCGGTGGGCTTCTCGAGATATTTTCGGTTAAGCACAAAACCAAGGGTTGATAGCCCGAGGGGGGTGCTGGCCGGGGTTTTCGGTAGCTGATGACCGTGGTTCGGAACCCACGTTAAGCTGTAGGTCCAGTCGCTAAATAGCCTTTTCAGTTGCTGATGCGCCTCTAACCCCAAAACCTTACTTTATTTTACTGATTGTGTATTCAAATATTTAAATGTTTTTAATTGTATTCTTTAGAATTGGGAACCATATTGAATTTAAATCTACCGAAGGCATAGCAATACAGTTATTTTTATTTAAATCAATTATAGCGGTTTCTTTTAATCTTCTGTATTTTGTTACCGATTCTTTTAATACCGTTTTGGAACTATTCCAATTGATTTTATGACCCGATTCCCATGCGTGTTGACAAATTCTAGATTTATTAAAATCGCCCTTTCTAAGAAGGTTTTTATGCTCTTTTACTCTAGCATCTAACGGTCTAGATGTCTCACCTATATAGAATTTGCCACATTCGCAGGGAATTTTATAAACCACATTTTTGGTATTTTGTTGTATATTGTTTGGTTTAGTCTTTGTTAATAAAGATCTAAGAGTATTTTTTGTTTTGAATGTCGTTCTTATGTTGTATTTATTTCCTACTCTTTTAATTGTGTCAGAAATACCGCGGATATAAGGGAATGTAAGGTTGATTGTTGAGAGTTATTATTATAGTTATTAATAACTTGTCTGTTTTGTCTAGTATCAAAATTTTTAAGCGATTTAAAAATCTATAAAATTTTTTGGGTAATTGTTTTTTATTAAAATGTCTTTTATGTGATTTGTTTCTTTTTGTAGTGTATCACTGTCGGTACAAATAAGTTTTGCTCTGTCATATAAACTTTTAATGACTCCTATTTTGACCGATTTTGAGTGATTTGAAAAGAAATTGAGATGAGTTTTTTGAGTTTTTAATTTGTTGTTCTGTATTATTATTAAAGTGTCGAGGAATGGCAATTTATTCTCCCTCTCCATCTCTAAAGTAAACTTAATTGTAGGCTCTCGAGAATTTATATCTTGTAAAAAAATATTTAGATCGTCAATGCTATGTTGCCATATAGCGAAAATATCATCAACGTACCTAAGCCATTATTAATGGTTTTTTAAGAGATTTATTTAATATGTCATTCTCGAGTTCCTCCATAAAGATATTACTCATCAAAGGAGAAAGAGAAGAACCCATTGCCATTCCGAAATTTTGTTGATAATAATCATTTTCTAATTGAAAATAGGTGGATTTTTAAGCACAGAGTTAATAATTCCAAAATTGTATTTATGTTTAGTTTAGTGCGGTCTTTTAATGTTGTATCATGTTCTAATCTCTTTCTAACTATTAATAGTGATTTATCAACTGGTACATTAGTAAATAAACTTACCACGTTAAAACTAACCATTAAATTTTGGTTTGTAATTTTAATGTTCGAAATTTTATCTAAAAAATCTGAAGTATTTTTAATATATGAATTTGTTCTACCCGAAAGTGGATTTAAAATGTTTAATAAAAACTTTGCTAGTTTATAACATGGGGAATCTATACTACTAACTATAGGGCGAAGTGGTATATTAGTTTTGTGTATTTTTGGTAGACCATAGAAATGAGGTGATTTACTATAATGTGGTGTAAGTTGTGATCTTTCTAGATCTGTAAATTCACGTTTGTGTTTATATAATGTATTGTAAATTTGTCTCTCTAATTTTAATGTTGGATCTGTGGGTATTTTAGTGTAATTTCCCTCATCAATTAAAGTTTTAATTTTGTTATTATATTCTGTAGTGTCCAGAATAACTGTGGCGTTACCTTTGTCTGGTGGCAATATTTTAATAGATGTGTCTTTTTTTAATTTATCTATAGCTAACCTTTCCTCATGGTATAAATTTGATTTGATTTTAAATTGTTTTTCTAAGATAAGTTTTAACCTAATTCTGTATTCATTTGCACTTTCCAAAGGTAATTTTTAAGCAACAGACTCTACTGCCGAAGTAAGGTCTAATTTAGGAACATCTTTCAATGTAACACTAAAATTTAGTCCTTTAGAAAGTACATACTTTTCAGAATCAGATAATATTTTATTTGAAAGGTTAACTACAGTTTTATTAATGAAATTTTTGTCTGTATGTGTATTAATGTGTTTTGTATGTGTTCCATGTTTTTCAATAATTAAATTTTTAAATTTCTTAATGTGAGTATTTTTTTGGATATTGAAGTGATATGTATAACTGGAATAGACGCTATTATAAATGTGAATCTATTTCAGTTACTTTTTCGTATATTTGTTGTAATGTATTATTAATGTCAGTCTTTAATTGTTGTTTAGTGTATATGTGATGTTGTATGCAATCTCTTAAAAGTGCTAAACTAGCCCTATGTAAAATATATATGCTTCTGTTTGTGTTATAAGGTGTACGTAAACGTAAACCTTTTGGTATTATGTCACAATCTTTACATTTGTAAAGAAATGTT
The DNA here is from genome assembly GCA_031761425.1 of Cosmopolites sordidus. NCBI lineage: Eukaryota > Metazoa > Arthropoda > Insecta > Coleoptera > Curculionidae > Cosmopolites > Cosmopolites sordidus. The sequence goes on along the minus strand of JARFXV010000581.1, from coordinate 16,273 downwards.
ATACTGTTTTCAGAATGTTCTAGTTTAATATATTTACTTTCTAAATATCTAAATAAAAAACATATCTCAGGCCCATACCTGTAATCTAAGTAATGTCTGAATGATTGTAGCGTGTTCATATATTTTTTCTCCTTTATTTGGGTTTTTCGCCACTAAAACTCAGAAAATATCAAGTTCTTATTTAAAGAAAGAATCACTGGGTAAAAACAAAAAACCAAACGGAGACAACTTTCTCAGTGATTCTTTTTTGTAATAAATTTAAACAATAATAATAATAATAATATTTTTTTTTAGTTTTAGACAGTGGCGAAAAACCCAAATAAAGGAAAAAAAATAGTTCACTCATGACAATCGGAGCTAAAAGTATATTCACAAAAATACAACCACACTGTTAAAAAAAAATAATATGACAACGCTGTCAACATTTACCGAATGTTCTATAGTCCAGTGGCGGATTTACCAGCAGGCTGAGTAGGCTGGAGCCTAGAGCGGCAGTTTTTAGGGGCGGCAAATTTGAGGCCAAATTTTTTTTGTTAAAATATTACTACGTCCACTCAAATAATTCAATATGTAATATGTTACACCAGATTTACTACATGTCCAAATTGATGAAGAAATTACTTATTTGAGAAACGATCTGAAGAGGGTCGTTGCCGTAGTGAAGCGACTGTGTTCAAGAGGCCTCGCTTTCAGAGGAAATAATGAAAAGTTCGGTGACCCGCATAACGAAAATTATTGTATGATTATGGAACTGTTAGTTGAATTCGATCCTTTTTTAGCCAGTTATATTGAACGTTTTCGGAATCAAGGATCTATATACCAGTTACTTATCAAAGATCGTTTGCGGTGAGTTTATTCTCTTCATGGGTCATAAAGTCTTAAAACAGGTTGGAGACGAGATAATAATCATTGATTCAACACCAGATATAGTACATGTGGACCAACTTCCTCGTCATTAGATATGCTTTAAAAACAGGCGAACCGTGTGAAAGATTTCTCAATTTTTTAAAGCTGAAGAAATGTTTTCTGCCATTATTTAGGAACTCAAAACCCTGGGCAAAAATATTGAAGACTGTCGTGAACAATCATATGATAATACCGCGAACATGTCTGGTGTGTTCAATGGCTTACAGGCTAAAATTCAAAGCCAAACACCTTACACAGAAGCTTGTCGCGTCTTTATGTTGCTTCAAGAAATCTACCTTTTTGTAAGGTCGACACAACGCTGGCAAAAATTAATGACTGAAATCGGGAAAGGGAAAACGCTAAAGAACGTAAATCTGAAACGTTGGTCAGCTAGAGAGGTCGCACGTAAAAGTTTGAGAGATTCTTGGCATGAAGTCCTTAAAACTTTGGAATTAATCAATGATGATTGTTCCGAAAAGCCTGTAACGCGAAACGAAGTGACGGGAATACTTTTGAATTTAGATAAACTGGAAACGGCGATAATGGTTGTTGTGTGGAATGTTTTTTTGGAAAGAATAAACAAAGTAAATGTTCAAATTCAGGCTTCTACCATAAATTTGATCGCTGTTGCCGATCTTTACGAATCTCTTTGCAAGTTTTTCGTAACTGAACGAGAAAATTTTAAGTGTTTCGAAGAAAAGGCAATAGAATTAACCATGTCGAAGCAGTATACAAAATACATGGGAAAAAGACAACAGAAAATTAAAAAAAATATGATGAAACACCCGATGAAGAAATGACAATGACTGCGAGTGATACTTTCAGGGCTAACACATTTCTCGTCCTCATTGACAGACTCGTATCTGAATCAGAAAAACGGCAGGAGGCCTACTACAGGTTCAATAAAAAGTTTTCGTTTCTGACCAAAATGAGTGACTTGTCATCATCAACCCTTACAGAAAAAGCTGTTTTCTTCTAAGGAATTTAACGTAATGATTTAGAGACTGACTTAGTTTAAGAATACATACATTTTCAATGCCACCAATCTTCTGAAAGAATTTTGGCAAAACCAGATTCTAGATCATTGAAAAGTCTATCTACGTTCCTGCGAAAACAGAATTTGCAAAACGTTTATCCCAACTTGGATATAGCAGTTCGCATGTCTATCAGCGACAAATTGTGCGAGTGAGAAAATCTTTTCTTGCTTAAAACGGGTGAAAAATTATTTAAGATCTACCTTAAACCAAGAAAAGCCAAACGCCTTATTTATTTTGTGTATAGAGTCAGAACTAATGAACAAGATTTCATACGACGATATAATTGATGAAATACTTTCAGGGCTAACACATTTCTCGTCCTCATTGACAGACTCGTATCTGAATCAGAAAAACGGCAGGAGGTCTACGACAGGTTCAATAAAAAGTTTTCATTTCTGACCAAAATGAGTGACTTGTCATCATCAACCCTTACAGAAAAAGCTGTTTTCTTCTAAGGAATTTAACGTAATGATTTAGAGACTGACTTAGTTTAAGAATACATACATTTTCAATGCCACCAATCTTCTGAAAGAATTTTGGCAAAACCAGATTCTAGATCATTGAAAAGTCTATCTACGTTCCTGCGAAAACAGAATTTGCAAAACGTTTATCCCAACTTGGATATAGCAGTTCGCATGTCTATCAGCGACAAATTGTGCGAGTGAGAAAATCTTTTCTTGCTTAAAACGGGTGAAAAATTATTTAAGATCTACCTTAAACCAAGAAAAGCCAAACGCCTTATTTATTTTGTGTATAGAGTCAGAACTAATGAACAAGATTTCATACGACGATATAATTGATGAAATACTTTCAGGGCTAACACATTTCTCGTCCTCATTGACAGACTCGTATCTGAATCAGAAAAACGGCAGGAGGTCTACGACAGGTTCAATAAAAAGTTTTCATTTCTGACCAAAATGAGTGACTTGTCATCATCAACCCTTGCAGAAAAAGCTGTTTTCTTCTAAGGAATTTAACGTAATGATTTAGAGACTGACTTAGTTTAAGAATACATGCATTTTCAATGCCACCAATCTTCTGAAAGAATGCAACTATTTCTTGTGCAATCTTAACTAAATCGTTGGGTTGTAAACATAGATCTCCTAGATCCCCTAGTAGGACGATAGTGCACAAATCATAAAGATACAATTTCATTGCCAAAAAAATTGTAATTAATATTATGTGAACTAGAGTATCGAATTGTAAAGGTCGGTAGCGACGACAAAATTTGAATATTCAGGCAAATATGTAAATCCGCCACTGCTCTAGCCTGTACAAAACTAAAACAGTTGCACGTCATCGATGACGTTGAAGAACATCAGAAATGCCACGACATAAATTAAATAATAAAATAATCAAATGGAATGTATTCAATAAATTTCAAATTTAGAGCTTGTGATTTTAAGCTATGTGACGTTCTCGAGTTTAAATTTTTTCGAGTTTTCAAATATTTCTTATTAATATTAATTGACACATTTGGAAGATATCCCATTTGTATTTGAACGTTTACTTTCATTTTTTTACCTTTTGATCGGAAACAGTTCTTTTAAAAACTACCGCAATATTATAATTGTCAGAGTCGCGTCTGTAAAATGCCAAATCATTTAAATAGTCGTTGGTAGAAACAAGAGTTTGTAGCGTCTCTGATACATTATTTTGAATAAAAACGAGGCAATAATGGCCCGTTGTTACTCTTTGCGACTGTTAGAGAGGTATGTTAAGTTAACTGCTTGTAATTGAATATATTTAGTTTGTCATATATTTTATTATTTACGTATGGGCCCTGGTGGACTACGCGAAATACAATTAGAGGCGTTTGTTGTTGTTAGCCTTCCTTTGCGCCCATACTAATTTCATTCTTCCGCTATGAGCTTTTTTCCTTCCGTCAGAATAAGTTGTTCTAGTCTTCCTACATTTTTCTCTCTGACCAACTTTCCAAACGTTAGCCTTGTGCCTGAGACAGCCTCTATCCTGAATTTCACTTTGGGTAATATATATCTGTGTATCTTAGGTCCTCTTTAATTGCAACAATCCATTTAATTATTTCTACTTTAGCTCTACTTCTATTTTCATAAAATTTGACTATTTGTCCAGTTAGCCTACTCGTGTTCATCCGTCTTATATATCCGTAAAACTTAGGTCTTCTTTTTCTCATATCGCTTTGTATATCTGCAAATTGTTTGATTTCTTGGTTTTCTCTAAGTCGATATGTTGTGCTATTTATTTGTTTGGGGCCTAAGATTTTTCTTATGATTTTGTTTCCTTCTTTTCAATGTCTTCGATGTCTCTCTTTCTATTCAAAATGAACGTTTGTGCTCCATAAAGACATTCTAGCTTAATAACTGTGTTGTAATGGCTCAGTTTTGTGTTTTTAGATAGGCATTTTTTGTTTTAAATACTTTATTTAAGTGAGCACAAAATGTTTTTCACACACTACGGAACTGCGACTCGACATCCAAACTTTTCGTGGAACTTACTTCCACATCCAAACTTTTCGTTATTTGTTTGGGGCCTAAGATTTTTCTTATGATTTTGTTTCCTTCTTTTCAATGTCCTGGATGTCTCTCTTTCTATTCAAAATGAACGTTTGTGCTCCATAAAGACATTCTAGCTTAATAACTGTGTTGTAATGGTTCAGTTTTGTGTTTTTAGATAGGCATTTTTTGTTTTAAATACTTTATATATGTGAGCACAAAATGTTTTTCACACACTACGGAACTGCGACTCGACATCCAAACTTTTCGTGGAACTTACTTCCACATCCAAACTTTTCGTTATTTGTTTGGGGCCTAAGATTTTTCTTATGATTTTGTTTCCTTCTTTTCAATGTCCTCGATGTCCCTCTTTCTATTCAAAATGAACGTTTGTGCTCCATAAAGACATTCTAGCTTAATAACTGTGTTGTAATGGCTTAGTTTTGTGTTTTTAGATAGGCATTTTTTGTTTTAAATACTTTATATAAGTGAGCACAAAATGTTTTTCACACACTACGGAACTGCGACTCGACATCCAAACTTTTCGTGGAACAGCTCGTGGCCAAGACTGGCGAATGTTCTCATCTTTAAGTTCATCTTTTTTCGTACCATCGTTGTTACTTCTACACCTTGGGACGCAGCAACGAGACGGCATCTAAAAAATATACTCCAATCAATAGATACTCTAGGAAAGTATACTCTAAATATAATAAATCACAGGAATATACAATGATGACTATTTTTCCCTTTACTTTTACGTTGAATATAACGGTGCCGGAATACTTTATGAATTAAAAAAATGAGAGAAAATCATTAATAATAAAATAAATAAACTTTCAACACTACAGGCGGGAAGTTGAAGCCGCACCACAGGCCACGTTGCCTGATTTCTCAGTTCATGGCTTATGTGAATTTCAGACAAGGCTATGTGTGAACATAATGAGCTGATAAGAAACATAAAAGTTAAAGAAAAAGTCAAAAAGTCAAATAAAATTCAAGATAAACAAATAAAAAATTTGAAAATGTCAAAGTCAAAGTAGACCTCAAAGAAAATGAGTTATTTAAACAAATTAAATCGTTTTTCCGTAAATTTCCCATCCGAATTAAAACTCTTCTTTTTTATCCGGTTCGTCCAACAAAACTAACGATAATACCGTGTACTTAACAAAAGGGAAAACAACAACGGGCAACTTTATCGCAACTTTCTGCATTTAAAATTTAATTCTTTCCGAGTCTTAAGTTAATATCAGCGCTGCAGTTATGTAAATGATGCCTTTCCTCCCCGCCACACACCGACGCTCCTCATTTTGACGTTTAGTGTCTGTTTTCAGTTTCGCTAGCCCTCTTGATTTAACCCCTAAAACAGAGGCGTGCAAGTGGAATAATTTGCACTTTATTTCAACGAAAATGTACAATATTTGGAATTATAGTAGCCGCCTTGACTCTTCTTGCACAGGTTGACTCGGTGAAGCATATAGGGCGGTATGGCGATTATGGTTGCTCGAATGTTACCTTCAAGTTCATCAAGAGTCTTGAATTTCTTGGTGTAAACTTGCAATTTAACATAGCCCCAAATAAAATAGTTTAAACGTGTAGTGCGTGCAATGTAGCAAGTTGCACCGTCTTGTTGAAAATATAGTTTGTCCGCATCAATTTTATTATTTATTATTATTCACGTATGGGCCCTGGTAGACCACGCGAAGTACAATTAGAGGCGTTTGTTGTTAGCCTTCCTTTGCGCCCATACTAATTTCATTCTTTCGCTATGAGCTTTTTTCCTTTCGTCAGACCAAGTTGTTCCAGTCTTCCTACATTTTTCTCTCTGGCCAACTTTCCAAACGTTAACCTTGTGTCTGAAACAGCCTCTATCCTGAATTTCACTTTGTGTAATATTTGCTGATCTTAGGTCCTCTTTAACTGCAGCAATCCATTTAATTATTTCTACTTTAGCTCTACTCCTATTTTCATAAAATTCGACTATTTGTCTAGTTAGCCTACTCGAATTCATCCGTTTGATGTGTCCGTAAAACTTAAGTCTTCTTTTTCTCATATCGCTATGTATATCTGTGTATTGTTTGATTTCTTGGTTTTCTCGAAGTCGGTATGTTGTGTTATTTATTTGTTTGGGGCCTAGAATTTTTCTTATGATTTTTCTTTCCTTCTTTTCAATGTCCTCGATGTCCCTCTTTCTATTCAAAATGAGCATTTCTGCAGCATATAGACATTCTGGCTTAATAACTGTGTTGTAATGTCTCAGTTTTGTGTTTTTAGATAGCCATTTTTTGTTATAAATATTTTGTGTAAGTCTCAATGCCGTTTCCATTTTTTGACATCTACCCTTATTGGCCGCTTTTTCCAACCCATTTTCAATGATTATTTCACCCAAATATTTGAATTGAGAGACTCGTCTGATGTTACCATATTATGTTTTTAGAAATGGTGTTCTTAGTCTGTTGCAGGTCATGTATTGTGTCTTTTCAAAGGAAATTTGGAGTCCTACTTTTTCTGCTGTTTCTTTTAGGATTTCAATCTGTTTCTGTGCCGTTAATATATCTTGAACCAAAATTGCTAGATCATCAGCAAACGTCAGACAATCTATTTTGATGTTGATTCTCCCCAGTTTAATGGGCTGGTCAATATTCAGTGCCGACTTTTTTTCACGCCACTCCTGTATTACTTTTTCTAGAACATAATTAAATAAGAGTGGCAAGAGTCCATCCCCTTGTCTCACTCCACTTTTAATTTCGAAGGGCTCTGAGATGTCACCCATGAATTTAACTTTTGACCTTGTGTTAGTTAACGTTGCTTTAATAATTGCCAGCGTTTTCATATCCAGTTCTTGTTCTTTCAAGATTCGGAATAAAGATTTGCGGTCAGTAGAATCATATGCTTTTTTGCAATCCACAAATGTACAGTCGAGATTTTTATTGTACAGTTTTTGATGTCTTAGAATCAACTTCAGATTCAGGATCTGTTCAGGGCAGGATCTGCCCAGTCGAAAACCTGCTTGATATTCATCAATGTTAGGTTCTAACTGTCCCTGTGCTCTGTCTAGTAGACAGTAAGATAGAATCTTGTAACTAACTGGGAGAAGAGATATCCCTCTATAGTTGTTTACATCCGTTCTATCTCCTTTCTTATGTAGTGGATGGATTAGAGCATCTTTCCAGAATCCATCTTCCGGAATCCGTTCGGTTCGCCAAACTTCTTTTAGAATTTTGGTTATTTCCTTGATTGTACCTGGACCAGCGGATTTCAAAAGTTCAGCAGTGATTCCATGTTCACCAGAAGCTTTGTTATTTTTAAGCCGCTTGATTTGCCTAATTATTTCATCTTCATTCGGTGGTAATGAATCTGGGTTTGTTTGTTTAGGGTTTAGTGTTGCTAATTTGTTTAAGGGCTCAGGACAGTTTAGTATTTGTTCAAAATATTTCGCAAGTTCTTTGCAATTGTCGTGGTTATTTAGAGCTAATTGTCCGTTTTCTTTTTGAAAGCATAGACTCTGCGGTTGATAGCCTGTTAATTTAGTTTTAATCAATTTATCAATTCATTAATTTTAATCAATTTTATTTGCATCAATTATATTAATTTTCGGAAAGACAAAATCATGGAAGAAAAAATACGACCCGATAATGCCACCGTTCAATAATCCACACCAAACGGTGATTCTTTTGGGATGTAGTGGGGCCTGGTGAATCATTTGTGGGTTTGACTCACACCAATAACAACAATTTTGCTTATTGACATAGTCGTTTAACCAAAAATGAGCCTCATCGTTTTCCATTGCTCCCAATGCCCAATCTACGAACCGCCGACATAATCGATGGTCAGTGGGCGTAAGTTATTGTGCCAATATAATTTTGTATGGGCGTAAAGCTAGATGCAAACGCAAAATACGTCAGGTGGTGAATGATTTGGTTGTTGGACTTATCCATCCTGGATAAACCCAACTTTTGAGAATGGCGCAGAACAGACACATTATCGATCTCGGCAACGCACTCACGAACAGCATCGATATTTTCTTCATTACGATCACTAAGAAATTGTGACGGTGATTTTTGGTCATGAAAACTAAACTTACGTACAAACTTATCAACTATACGGTGAATGGCTTGATAAAAGGAGCAGAATGACGACCGTGTTTTAAACGAAATGTTCTCTGAGTAGCAACAACACTTCTCGAATTTTGATAAAATGTTTGGATAATTTCCAAACGTTATGGCAAAGAAAACTTGTTCATGGTGAAATGGCAAACCTTACTGAAAGCAAATGTCAATAATTGGATATCAAATATGGCCGCTGACAAAATCCTATCGTCCCTATTGGGAAGCGGTTTGTGTTTTTAATAACTAATGAGGTATTTTCAATAACATAACTCCTCCCTCTTTAAGAAGGAATTTTCTCGGTAGAAAACGAAAAACTTCCGCCTACAAACTTATTTCCTGGATTTTCGAAAAACTCAAATCTCAATGTTAAACGACAAACCTTTCTATATCATGCATTTATATTGAGATTTTACTTTACAGTATTCCGAAAATATTACTTTCAATGCATAATCACATATGTCTTCTGCTATATACTTTTATAAAACAATATACAGAGTGACACCGAAAAACGGGAATTTTTGAAACGCGTAGTGGCAGCCATGAACAGATGGCAGCACTACTGCGAGACAATGACCTTGAGCAAGTAAACACTTTACCATTTTAGTAACCATGGATCAGTGGAACGGGCAACAGCGTGCGTTAGCCATAAAAACGGTTTTATAAAAACAGTGATAGTTTTGGAAGCTGCGCAGAGGGAGTTCCGACGTTTTTACAACTTAGGACGTCATGGTGCCGTCCCATTAAAACACGGGATAAAAAGCTGGATTAATAAGAAAAAACCAACAGGACGACCAAAAAGTGCTCGTACTCCACAGAACATTGATGTCGTACGCGAATCTGTCTTACGGAGCTCACGCCCTGTCAATGTAGTTACCGTCAAACCGCGTCATTTGCGCCATTTTCTTATTGACAACTGACAAAAATCTTCAATTCGCAACAATACAAGTTTTATATGACAGCATTAATACGTAATAACGTTAAACACATCGAATTTTGTACCTAGCAACTACGATTTGCGAATAGCATTGATTTTCTGTTACTATTTGAAGAAAACTGCAACAGAATCGCATCGAGTCTTTGTTAAAGCTTAATCGCAGTGTTTTAAGTGGTTTAAAAAATTCCTAAGTGACGATTTTGACGTGAAAAACGAAGAACGTAAAACAGCACCGAAAATGTCTGAAGACTGAGAATTGCAAACATTGTTGAATGAGGATGACGCTCAAACCAAACAACAAATCACGAATCAATTAAATATTACACGAAATACCGTCTCTATATGTTTGAAAGCCATGGAGAAGATCCAAAAGGTGAGAAAACGGTTTCCACATTAACTGAATGAAAGCACAACAGGAAAACCAGTTGCGAAATGCTGCTCGTCAGGTACAAAAACAATCATTTCTCTATAGAATTGCGACTGGTGAAGAAAAGTGGATATATTTTGAAAATCCTAATCCTAAAAGATCATTGTTAACTCCAGGTGAACCATCGACATCGAGTGCAAGGCCAAATCGTTATGGACTGAAGACAACGCTCTGTGTTTGGTGGAATCAGAAGGTTGTGATCTATTATGAGCTGCCAAAAATCTGGCGAAACCGTCAATACTGAACGCTACCAACAACAAATGATCGATTTGAATCAAGATTTGTGTGAAAGACGACCAGAATATTAAAAAAGGCAACACCAAGTGATGATACTCACCAGACTTGGTTCCGTCCGACTACCACTTATTTAAATCGATGAGACATGCACTTGCTGAGCAACGCTTCAGTTTTTACGAAAATGACCTGATGACTAGTTTTCCTCAAAAGAGCAACAGTTTTTTTGGCTTGGCATCCACAAATTGTCAGACAAATATATAGGTAGCGATGGGCAAGTCTTTGAATAAAATATTTTTATCGTTTTCATACAAGAAACATGTATTTTCTATACAAAAAATCCGGTTTATATTTACATACCTGGTACAATAGTAATAACAAACAATATATTATTAATTTATTAAATTTTAACTAAGCTATTCAAATAAAAATAATTATTTAATTATTAAATCTTATATAAATCAATTAAATATAAATTGACACAAAATTATCGTGGAGATGTTATTGCTAAACACAAATGTTAATTTTGGTGGGAATAAGAAAAAAAAAAACGGCTGCTCTGACGTTTTACAAAAATATATAGTACCAGTTTGATAACCCTTCAGTATATAGAGCTCCTTTGTTTATAGTTAAGTTATCCTGAAGATTGTAACATATCTGGAAATAGGTTTTATTGCTCTTCGGGGTCTTCGGCGTGCTTGTTTACCGAGCGGTAAAGTTCTTATGATGACGAGCAGTAAACAGTTTAGCGCCTCGTAAAGTTTCGCCGACTAAGGAATTTGTCATCCGATTACCCGAAATTACATCGAATTAACGTTAATGAGACATCACCTGACGTGCCTTTGTTTCGAGGCCTACCTTTCCGGGCTTCAGAACACCGACCGCTATCCGCTCACACACACAGATTGCGCATAATAGTATCTAATAGCCACTTACAGTTAGACGTTACAATACATTACCGGGGAGAAGGGTTAGAAATTTAATTCGCAGCCAACATTTTAGCTGAAACAGCCGCTCGTAAACCAACTCCGATCTGAACAACGACAGGGGCGGACCCAAAATGGCCAGCGATACTTAAATATCTAAAACAAACATACAATCGCAATACAGAGTGTAAAGAAAATTTTTCGTCAATTTAAACAACAGTTTTTAACCTTTTTTTGAAAAAAAAAATGTTTAAATCATGTAGTCAATAAATAGTGTGTCCAGAATAAGGACACCGCCTTAAAATTTAAATTTTATTTTCTTAAATTTTTTATTTCTGGACCGATTTTAATTCTAAAACGGCATTAAGAAAGTGTATTACATGTTTTTTTTTGCTAATATGATGGTCAACTGCGTCAACTTGTATGTCTCTCATTTTCGAAAAACAAACAACGGATTCTTGACCAGCACCACCTTAAACCGAAATATTCCGATTTTTATGGTTCTAAATTACTAGGTGTCCTCGATATTATTTTATGATATTTTGACAATAATAATTAATAATTTTTCTAATAATTACAGACTATTTTTTAACAAAAAACTTGAGTTTTGATTGATTGCGCGGTTGGCTCTTGGTGAAACATAGTAACAATGATAATAATTAAAACACTTGGTATTTGTTTCACAATATATTCAAGATATTCTCTAACATGTTTCGGCCTCGCGACCATTATCAAAGAGAGTTATGTATAAACTAAACTAAAGTTTCAAAGTGCTGTCTAATGGAAGTCGGTTTTTTCATCTCGTTAAATTTATTACACTATCAATAATTGGAGTATTTCCGAAGTCTAGCTGGGTGTTTGTTAGGTTTTTGCCGTCGTATATGGCTTTTTTAATTTCGAAAATTTCCAGGTAATTTAACAGCCTGCTTTTATTGCAGCTATGTATTAATTTGGTATTATTAATGTTAAAAAAATGGTTCTGGTCTATACAATGTTCGGCAAAGCCCGTCTTTCTCTGATTGTGTAAAATTGAATATTTATGTTCTTTTAGCCTCATTGAGCGATCGGCCCGTTTGGCCTATATAAATAGCGTCACACATATTACATTTAATTTCGTATACTCCAGATTTGTCACAAAATTTTGCTCTTTCTTTGTTATTGTTTAACATCGATGCAAGATTATTCTTATTAACAGAGATAATATTAATATTTTCGTTCTTTAACTGATTTGTGATTCTTGAACTTAATTTGTGAATATAGTTTATAGCATGCCAATTTTTAGAATCTTTTTCGGGTGTTGCGGCATAAAAATGTTTGGTGTTGTTTTTCTTAATCTTGTTTTTTATCATTTTATCTATGATGCTTGGCTGATATCCATTATTCCTTGCGATATTTTTGATAATATTAAGTTCTTTTTCATAGCTGTCTTTTTTAAGTGGAATCGTTAGAAGTCTGTGGGTCATACTATGAAAAGTGGACATTTTTACATTCCATGACTGATTTGAACTTGCGTGAATAATTGTATCGGTATACGTGGGTTTTCTAAATATTTCGAATTCTAATTTATTCGGTCTTCTTATTATTTTTAAATCTAAGAAATTTAATGAATTATCCGTCTCTGTTTCTATTGTGAACTGGATTTTTGAGTTTACACTGTTTAAATATTCAAGAAATTGTCCCAATAGTCTTTCTGTACCGGTCCATATGCAAATAATATCATCGACATACCTGGCCCAAAAATGTATGTGTCTTGTATAATTAGTGTCGCTAAATAAATTGTTTTCAAAATTAGCCATATAAATTTCTGCCAGGAGGGGGCTCCAATTATTGATAGTGTAATAAATTTAACGAGATGAAAAAACCGACTTCCATTAGACAGCACTTTGAAACTTTAGTTTAGTTTATACATAACTCTCTTTGAGAATGGTCGCGAGGCCGAAACATGTTAGAGAATATCTTGAATATATTGTGAAACAAATACCAAGTGTTTTAATTATTATCAAAAAACTTGAGCAAGTAAACACTTTGCCATTTTAGTAACCGTGGATCAGTGGAACGAGCAACAACGTGCGTTAGCCATAAAAACTGTTTTATAAAAACAGTGATAGTTTTGGAAGCAACGCAGAGGGAGTTCCGACGGTTTTACAACTTAGGACGTCATGGTGCCGTCCCATCAAAACATGCGATAAAAAGCTGGATTAATAACTTTGAAGAGACCGAATCCGCCATAAAGAATAAACTAACATGGCGATCAAAAAGTGCTCGTATTCCACAGAACATTGATGTTGAACGCGAATCTGTCTTACGGAACCCACGGCATTCAATTCCTATGTAGCTGCGATTGAAATGTTCCGGGAGAGTGTTCGCAGAATTCTTCATTTACATTTGAAATTTCATCCATACAAGCTGCATATAGTGCAACAACTGAAGGAAAACGATTACCAGCTGCGATTAGAATTCTGTCAACAAATGACAACAAACATAAACAATGTCGATGAACTTCTAAGCAAGTTGTGGATGTCAGAGGAACCAATTTTTATCTCGCAGGTTACGTGAATAAGCAGAACTACCGTTATTGGACAGACACAAATCCTAATGAAGTTCATGAGCTCTTTTTACACGCTAGTAAGGTGACAGTATGGTGTGCTGTTTCATTACATGGAAACATCGGACCTTATTTTATTAAAAATAAAGAGGGGATCACAATAACTATTTTTTATGTCACCTTGTATAATATAAATTAATACCAGTTATGTAAATATGAAACCGGAATTTACCCATAGATACCTGTCAATGTAGTTACCATCAAACCGCATCATTGGCGCAATTTTCTTGTTGACAACTGGAAAAAAAATTCATTTCACAACAATACAAGTTTTATACCACAGCAAAGTATATAATAGCGTTAAACACATCGAATTTTGTGCCTCGAAACTACGATTTGCGGATAGCATTGATTTCCTGTTACCATTTGAAGAAAACTGCAGCAGAATCGCATCGAGTCCTTGTCAAAGCTTACGGTGAACGTGCTCTTGGTAAATCACAGTGTTTTAAGTGGTTTAAAAAATTGAAAAGTGGCGATTTAGACGTGAAAAACGAAGAACGTGGAAAACCACCGAAAAAGTTTGAAGACTGCGTCAACTTCACGGGCGTAGCCGGGGGGGGGGGGGGTTCAAACTCCCCCCGAAATAAGCCAAATATTACCTAATATTATACGTGACATATAACGAGGAACGAAATTAATTTAACCATTTCGTTTAAAGCTAAGAACTTTATAAATATGTCGTAATTATATATATATATATATATATATATATATATATATATATATATATATATATATATATATATATATATATATAAAATTAATTTAACCATTTCGTTTAAAGCTAAGAACTTTATAAATATGTCGTAATATATATATATATATATATATATATATATATATATATATATATATATATATATATATATATATATATATATATATATCAACATACAAGGGCAATATATTTTAGTCTGTTACGTTCTTTTATATTATAATGTTTAATAGTGACAAAAATTCTTCCTTTATTATTTCTCCCATATATTTCATATAATTCTGCTGCTGCTATTTTCATATAATTTCGTTGCCTTGAAGTTTGCCAAAAAACTTAAAATTAAAACAGAATGTATTACTTTCAAAATGATATGTTTATTTTTTGTTGTTAAATATATAATTTAATATATTTATTTAATTTAATAAAAATAATCTACTTTATTTTAAATTAAATTTGTGAACTATTGCAAAAACTTGCAGATTATATCAAAAAGATGAAAGCAAAATCTCAAGATACTCAACATGGGTGGGAGTCGGTACTCTACCTCTGCATCTCTTCGTGCGTAATCATTTTTCCTTGAACCCTTGCATAGCTCTCGTTCAACACCGCATGCGTCTAATCTTTCAACAGATGCATGCGTCTTGACGACCAAAAATTGGACAAGTGTGGACATAACTTAAGACAGTGCTGGGTACTGAGCCCACTGTTATTTTCATTAGTTATTGATGATGTGCAAAATGAAAGAATTCAAAAATAGGTTTTAGAAAAATAAAAACAGTGACAGCACAAGAATTGTCAAGGTCCTAATGGCAGATTCTGAAATAAACCTACAACATAACTTAGCGATATATAACGAAGAGCTAAGAAAAATAAACATGGAAATAAATTTTGACAAAAGCAAAACAGTGGTAATTACAGGCACAAGAATAAACCATAAAATTGTACCCGATGAAGAGATAATAGAGCAAGTCAAAAAATATAAATATTTAGGCACGTTAATAGAAAGATAATGAAAAAATGAACTGTGAAATGAACGAAAAAATGAGAAAGGTAGGCAAACTATACAACATCCTAAAAATAACAGTCCTAGGAGAAAGAGAGATGCTGAAAGAGATACAAAAGGTGCATCAGAAAGCAGTGAAACCATTAATGATATACTACAAATTTTCAACTTGGAATCTTGGACTTTAACAAAGAGAGACAAAAGTACAAGTACATCTGCAGAAATGAGATACCTACGCAAAGTAGAGGGAATTACTGGAAATGAAATCAACAGAAAGAGTTATAGAAGAAAGACAACTGAACTGACTAGGACACATCCACAGAATGAATGCATAGAGATTAGTAAAACAGATCTATAAAGCGAAAACGCGAGGATAAATAAAGTTGGACGTCCAAGAGTTAGATGGGAAGAACAAGTTCGATAAGCGGTTCAAAAACAAAGAATTTATTGGAATGAGGATGGTGGATTAGCACTGTCCAGGAACATCAAGCTGAAATTTAAACTGTCAGTCCTACACGTAACAGTAGCATAACGCTTATGATAGTAATGTCTCAATGATGGTGGCGTGTTCATTTATTTTTTCCTTTATTTGTGTTTATTTATTTTTATTGTTGTTTATATATGTGTTCATATATATATTTTTTATTTATTATTATTTATTTTTTTAATTTTTTTTTTATTATTATTATTTTTTTTTTAATTTTTTTTTTTTAATTTTTTTTTAAATTTTTTTAAAATTTTTTTAAATTTTTTTTTTAAATAAGAACAGGTATTTTTGAGATTTTTTGAGTTTTAGATAGTGACGAAAAACCCAAATAAAGGAAAAAAATATAACGCTTATGATATTAAACTGAGGTTGGCGTTTTTCTTCACATAATCGTATGATTCGTCTTTGGTCATTCTGTT